>JANVCC010000040.1:14934872-15019759 GCA_025345505.1 Todiramphus chloris collaris
CCTCCTTCCCTCCTTCCCTCCTTCCCTCCTTCCCTCCTTCCCTCCTTTTTTCTTTCCCCCTTCCCTTTTCCCCTTTCTTTCTGCAGATTTTTCTGTCTTGCTGTTGAAACTCCACAAGGATATAGATAGAAAGGTTGTGTATCTTACGTTTAAATAACTTCAGAATCTCTGGCATACACAATAAAGAGGATGTTTACATCCAAATGTCAGCTTTTTCTTTTTTTGTTTTGTTTTTTTTCCCCTGACTATGCTCAGAATTCCAAAATAAGAATGCCACTTAGTAGCTCAGGAAAAGAGTGGCACAAAAATTGTCATTTTTGCCAGTGGGGAATAATAACTAGGTATGGTTTAGCTGGTTTAGGAAAGAAGCTAAATTAGAAGTAGGATGTTTGTGTACCTGAGTCTTATTAAGCCTAAATGGAAGAGAACATTTTAAGGGATAGGGGGAAAGAAATCACATTTGCTTTTCAGATTTCTTGATGAAACTGCTGAGATCTAAGTGGACAGAATTTCTTTAATATGAATGAAATGTGAAGATAACTCTCAGAGCTGCTCAGAGATTCCTTGGGGGATTATTCTTCATTACTGAAATGGAATATTTGTGTGTCTTAAGAATTAATTATTATTTCAGGGCAGGGAAGCTAGTGGGGGGGAGGTGTTGCATTCAGAGTCATTACTTGTGAAACTTTTTTACATGAAGCGCTAGTCTGTGCTGGTGCATCCTTTCAGTTTCAGGAGGGTAAGAGCAAGCATATTTATAATTATTACATATATATATTTATATGTATTATTTATATATGTACTATAATTATTCCACCCAACAGTATGTCTCTAGGAACAACTGTTTCTCTGCAAATTGTTAGTATACCTGTGCCAGGACGTTGCTGACAGAAGCAAGAGGACTTGTCTCACCCCTCACTGAGATTTTGAACTCTCTTTCAGGTTTTAATCCCCATTTCTCTTTATGTGTCCATTGAGTTGGTCAAGTTGGGCCAAGTCTTCTTAATTCACAGTGACATTGACCTGTATGATGAAGAAGCAGATTTACCCATACAGTGCCGGGCCCTAAATATTACTGAAGATCTTGGACAAATCCAGTATATCTTCTCAGACAAAACTGGGACTCTGACAGAAAACAAAATGGTATTCCGGCGCTGTACTGTCGATGGCATTGAGTTTTCACATCAGGAAAACGGTGAGGGACACATTTTTATACTTGATTTTTCTCTCTGACAACCTAAATGTTACTGATTTATATATTAATTTGTAAACCAACTGAGTTGTTTTACACTCGGAGTGTAGAGCTTTGTGGATTTGTCTCCACTTTGTGAGGGACTCCTGTTACGGAGCTTTGTGAGAGTGAAGGTGTTTTAAACAATTCAGAAGTCACACGGATTCTGGATCCCTCTGCAGGCATCTCAGGCTTTGCCCTGCTCTCAGTGCCCGCTCAAGAGTGCACAGAGAATATTTTCATTCCTAAATGAATCCCAGCCACCCCTTTATAAGTTCACAAACAGAGATTAGTTAGTAATTAAACTGAGTGGATGCTACAGTCATTGCCAGAGCCCTTGACATGAGAGGTACAGCTACACATGTTCTGGAGTCAGCCTTAGCTGCAGTCAGTATCTGAAGCCCCTTGGCATTCAGTGTTCAATCTGGGGGTTTGACTCAAGCCCATTCGTGGTGGCTACCTTCTCTCTCTACGTAGTGTGAAGGACTGAATTAAGATGACAAATAGCTGCCAAAAAGGTGTTTTGTGCTTTGTGACTGAAAACATTAGCAAATTCGGGAATTATATATATTTCACTCTCCAGTCAACTGCAAAAAGCAGCTAAAGAGGCAAAGTATCAGCCAGAGCCCGTAACAGTGACTGATGGCTTTGAAAACACATTTTTGTTTTCTTGCATTAATAAACATCGGAGAGTAAGACTTGCCAGAAACTGAAGTGGAAAGTGAAGTTTTCCTGGTGCTGGCTTTTGAGATGGTTTGGCTTTGGTTTAGTTCGTTTCAGGTTTTTTTTTTAACCAACCAAGGGGTTCTCTCCCAAACAATGCAAAGAAACAGGTGAGGTAAGGTTTCATTTTCTCTTTTTTACAGCCAAGCGCCTGGAAACCCACAAAGAATTGGATTTCGATGATGAGGACTTTGCAAAACTTCAACACTTCACTCTTCCTCCCATTAATATCGAGAGATCCCCTACTTATAAGCAGAGGACCATGAGACCTTTAAGGAGGTGCCAGAGTGCTAGGGCTCATTTTCAGGGGCATACAAGGAGCAGGTCCCTCGGCCGCCGTGACAGCAGCCAGTCTCAGGTGGCATTCAGCAGTACCATTGTGAGTATGAGCAGGCTGAGCTAACACATTTTATTTTCTCCTTTCTGCTGCTTTTCATGCTGGGAAGCTAACAGGTGGACTGGAGAAATCCAGCTAAGGGAGGGAAGGGGAAGACAAAGCACTGGGATCCTCGCTGGAGTCAAGCTGGAGGCCTGTGGCCAGTGGTGTTCCTCAGGGATCAGGACTGGGTCCAGTTTAGTTCAATATCTTCATCAACGACCTGGACAAGGGGATAGAGTGGACCCTCAGCAAGTTTGCTGATGATACGAACTGGGAGGCGTGGCTGATGCTCCAGAAGGCTGTGCTGCCATCCAACCAGATCTTGACAGGTTGGAGAGCTGTGCAAAGGTGAACCTCATGAGGTTCAATAAGGGCAAGTGTGGAGTCCACCTGGGGAGGAATAACACCAGGCACTGGTACAGTTCAGGGGTTGCCCTGCTGGAAAGCAGCACCATGGAAAAAGACCTTGGAGTCCTGCTGGATAGTAAGTCCCCCATGGGACAGCAATGTGCCCTTGCAGCCAGAAGGGCCAATGGCACCCTGGGGGGCACTAAGAAAACTGTGTCCAGCAGCTCGAGGGAGGTTCTACTACCCCTCTGTTCTGCCCTGGTGAGACCACACATAGAATACTGTGTCCAGTTTTGGGCTCCCCAATTTAAGAGAGACAGGGATCTACTGGAGAGAGTCCAACAGAGGCTACAAGGATGATGAAGGGACTTGAGCTTCTCCCCTATGAAGAAAGACTGAGGGAACTGGGGCTGTTTAGTCTGGAGAGGAGAAGACTAAGGGGTGATTTAATCTTCTTTTAGAAGACTAAGGGGTGATTTAATCAATGTTTATAAATATATGAAGGGTGAGTGCCGGGAAGATGGAGCCAGGCTCTTCTTGGTGCTGCCCAATGATAGGACAAGGGGTAATGGGTTGAAGCTGAGGCACAGGAAGTTTCATGTAAACATAAGGAAAAATTTTTTCACAGTGAGGGTGCTGGAACACTGGAACAGGCTGCCCGGGGGGGTTGTGGAGTCTCCCTCTCCGGAGATATTCAAGACCCGCCTGGACGCGTTCCTGTGTGACCTGGTCTAGGTGATCCTGCTCTGGCAGGGGGGTTGGACTAGATGATCTCCAGACAACCCTTCTAACCCCTACCATTGTAGGACTCTATGAATGGGGGTACACAGCAGAGTTTTTGTGAAGGTTGTTTGATAGGAGGAGGAGATGTGATTTTGGGGTCCAAGTGTTGAAGCTGTGGTTCACACCAGCAAGAGGTACTTTGCACAAACAGGAATGAGCTTTTTGTACTGTTCTGACACTAAATTGCAACGGAAAATGAGGTGGTGATTCTGGGCTGGGATAGTGGAAGAGGAGCTAGGGACATGAGTCTGGGGCCTGCCTTTGCAGAAACAAGATGCTGAAGAGCCTTGTGCTCCTTAAGTAGCTAGGTGGCCTCTGCCTCACCTAGACCACCTACTTGGATGTACGTGTTGTCTTCATTGCTATTCTAGGAAAATCTTAGACTCTGATGAATGAATTTTAGATCTGAAAATCTAACACCAGCTAATTAAAGTCAGACTGTTCTTTTCTTTAAAGTTTTTCAACAGACTTTTCAGACACGGCTTTTGTGGACTCTAGGGGGAGGTCAAACACTTCTAAAATTAGAATGCCAGTTAAAATTAAATGGCTGGAAACCCCTTCCAAATCGTGGTTGGAAAAAAAATAATAATTTAATAAATAAAGAATTGTCAGAACTTTATTTTCTGCAGTGGTTCTTGGCAGAGTTTTTCACTTACAGACATTTGGGTTTTTGGAGGATGTAAGTTTAAGCCCATTATAAGATCTTACTTGCTTCATTCAGTTCCTCTGTCATGTAGTAGGTGTCAGTCAGTATCTGGAGCATCTTGAGCACTCAACACAGTTACACAGCTAGTTTGGGGGCCTGAAGGCATCCCAAAGTTTCTTAAGAAAAATGCGTCTTTGAACAGTGTGTGAAGGAAGACAAAAATACTGCTATTTATGTTGATTAATTTAAGGCTCTTTGGGATGAGTGGTTCCGCTAAAATAAAAGTACTGAAGTATCCAGGGGCAGTCAGTGTCAAACGCAATCCTCACTATGACACTGTGAGACTCAGCTTCTGCAGGTCAGGAAAACGACAGGCAAAACCCATGCTTTACATAATAAACAAGGTGAAGTCCAAAGGCCAGTAGTTGGGATTGTACATTTTGTTGGGTTTGGCTTTTTTCTTAATAAAAACCAAGTTTCCAAAGGTTGATGTGCCAGCCATGTGAAAAATATTTATGAAAATTGGTAGGCTCAGGTAATAGTAAAGTTGAAGAACTTTTGAAGACGCGCTGGTTTTTGGGTGAGGGTTACCACAGCACCTGGTGTGAGCACCTGTATGTCAGAACTGTTGCCAAGAAAAGCATTTGAAAGCAAGGGGAGTCAACATCACACGACACTACAAAATGTAAAGAGTTTAATTGGGAAGTAACAAGAGAGAACCATTTACTAAATGTCAAATTTATACACGACCAGTTCTTAAAGGAAAATTATCTGTGCAGCGATCACAGAATCTACTCACTCTCAATTAGCCTTGCAAGAATTGGTGATAAGCAGGTTGCGTATGGAATTTTAGGCACATTGGTACAGTGGCAAGTGATTGGACCCACAAATCAGTGTGCTTGAACTCGGGCTTAGTATTCTGAGCAGTTCTGCAATTAGGAAGCTCGGCAGCTACGGGATGTATTTCAGCCTGCCTGGCTGCGAGAGCGTTCTCTGCTTGACAAGTTTTGATGCTTTGCTGAAATCTGAGAAGCTCTTATCAATTAACATGTTCATTTCAGTGTGTCCCTGAGATAGAGGTGAGGATGATGGGTTTTTCATGGCATTTGATGAAGTTAATTAAACTGGAGCTTGCAGATCCTAGAAGAATAGCTAAGTAACTTTGCTTGTGTTTTCTGGAGTAAAAATAACACAGGTATGATTCAGAGTCTTAGGCCCTAGGGCTTACCCTCTGGTTTTGCTCCTTACACTATTTTTGTTCATAGTCTTCATGGTTCGTGGCAGTTTGTAGAGCCTCCTTACATACAATTTATGCAGTTAATCAGAAATCATCACCTCCTTTGACCTGTATTTTGTTTAATGCAGCCCAGGATACCATTATCCCTCTTTGCTGCAAGGGGACACTACTGGTTCCTGTTCAACTCAGAGTCCACCAGGACCCTCAGGTCCTTCCCTACTGAGCTGCATATATTGGTTGTATATATTGCATATATTGGCCTGGGATTGTTCCTCTCCAGGTGCAGGACTTTCTACTTCTCCTTGTCAAACTTCATAATGTATCCTTCAGCCTGTCGAGGTCCCTCTGGATGGCAGCACAACCCTCTAGTTTATCAGCCACTCATCCCATGTTAAACAGGACTAGACCCAGTATTCTTCCCTGGGGTGCACCACTCATCACTGGCTTTCAGCCCACCTCACTGTCTCCTTATCTAGCCCATACCTCAACAGCTTGTCTATGAAGATCTGAGAGGGGACAGTGTAGAAGGCCTTACTGAAGTCCAGACAAAAAACATCCACTGCTCGCAAACATGTCCATATCCAAAGTATGCCATGCAATTGGAAAAATAGCTTTCACCTCTTCTGTCACACCTCCTGTGAAAACAGAAACTGATTTTCATCCTGTCTGTCTAGCCCTCTGGAGAGACATCTTTCATCCCAACTAGTGGACACCATCTCACTTTAGAACCTAGAAAGTGGCACTGGCCAGCTTCCTGGTTTCTCTGGGTACCTCAGAAGAAGACAGTGTCATTTATCAATCTGTTTCCTTGTGGCTGCTGCAGCTTCTCAGAGGGAAAAATGAAATAATGTATTATAAAACAGTAGAGCTATGGTTGACAGAAGGACTTAAGGGAACTTTAACAGAGTACAAAAATATACAAAATGGTAAGGAAATTTGGAACAAGATAGAGCTTTAACATTTACTCTGTCTACCTTTAGGTGTTCTTTTGAATTATGATTGTGACAGCACAGTTCCTTCTAGATGTAATAATTCCAATGTATACTGCCTTTCTTTTAGGAGTATTTCATGACGATTACAATTGTCCTATTGTCATCAGGTTTTAGTGTCATCAAGGAGAAGAAATGCTATCAAATTAATGAAGAAATCTTAAAAGCACAATGGCACCAGCCATTTTACATCAACAGTGTTTTCACAAACAAAATTGCTACCCTAGAAAAGGAGGCAAATTTAACTGATATCATCATTAGTGCTGGTCTATTTGATTTTCTTTTGTTGTTGTTGTTGTTTGTTTTTATGTATGTTCAGCCTGGTCAATGAACAGACTTACTTGTCTGAATGTTTTGTTCATCTCCTGAAGTTCCATAAGGCTGGAAATTCAGGTCAGCCTTGTCTTCACTGAATATGAGAAACAAAACGAGAAAAGCTTTTCTGATAAATACTGATTTTTGTATTTTATTTTTTTTTTAAACCTGTCTCTGAGGGCACAATTGATGTGATGATTTTTCTGCTTTGCCATAGGAAAATTTTAACTTCAGAAAGTTTCTGCAAAAGTAGAATATCCACTAGTGCATTGTCATTTCTGGTATGAACTAGAGGCACATATTAAGGGTATAGACCTTGGAGTCCTGTGTGGCCTGCTCTGGGTGACCCTGCTGGGGCAGGGGGGTTGGACTTGATGATCTCCAGAGGTCCCTTCCAACCCCTAACATTCTGTGATTCTATCATTCTATGAATATAAATTGAGGAGGAGGATGAGGGATAGGAGAGGCTGAAATCCATGTGTAATACTGTGCAGGTCATGAGATTCATTCTAAGTGTGATAATGCATGAGGAAATTATATGTGTATCTGGGCAAACGGTGAGTTTCTAATCTTTCACGTATTGAATTTAATATAATTCCTAATGTAACTGTTTTGACAGTTGTGTCTGCAGATGTGTGTTCTTTCTTCATCAGAAGTGTCTGGTCAGGCTCTTTGGCAGGCTGTACTGACCAAGAATGGTTTTGGTAACAGGGAGAGTTACCCACAGTGACTCTGCTGCAGTGCAGGATTGGGAAAGGGTTTCTAAAGAATCACAGCATGGTAGGGATTGGAAGGGACCTCCAAAGATTGAGTCCAACCCTCCTGCCAGAGCAGGACAGAACTAGAACAGATCACTCAGAAATGCATCCAGACAGGTCTGGAAGTCTCCAGAGAAGGAGACTCCACAACCACTCTGGGGAGTCTGTTCCGAGCTCTGCAACCCTTACAGTCAAGAAGTTCTTCCTCATGTGGAGGTGGAACTTCCTGTACTTGCACTTGAATCCATTGCCCCCCACAAGGCACAAGTGAAGAGAGGTTGTCCCTGCCTTCTTGACGCCCACCCCTTACGTATTTATTTATAGACATGAATTAGGTCCTCAAATGAATGATGGCTTTAGCTTTTCAGCTTCTGATTAGGTTTGATTAGAGTGTGGTAGTAAAACTACAGTACCATTGCAGGAATAGATCATGTATGTATGTATTTATTTATTGTAAAAACTGAGGAAGAACAGTTTGAGGCAGCTTCTCTTTCTGGGTGCAAAGTTACTCTGGAAACAAAAAGTGATACTGCTGTAACCAAGCCATAAACACAATCTATTCTTTGTTGAAATAACCATCAGCCCCTAATTTGAAATGGGAGATCCTACGTCCACTTTCATCTGGACTGCCCTTTAATTCAGTATTCAGCAGTTTCAAAGTTGGGGTTGTTCTTGATTGGTAGTAGATCTCAAAAGAAAAGTCTGACATCATCATCTATTTCAGGATGCATTTCCTTATAGTCATCTAATTATACAGCTTTTAGAAAGGTATCTTTTTTTTTCCCTAGATGTTAAAAATGAAAGGCATATACTTTAAATAACTCCAGCTATAAATTCACTAAGAGGCAAGTAGGAGTTATCCAGCTGATAGTTCTTCCTTGAGGACAAGGGTGAATGGGAATAACACTCATTAATTAATTTCTCTTCCAGGAAAAGGATGTGACTCCCGATAGCAGGCTGCTGAGGCGAGTGAGAGAAGCTGCACTCCAGACTGAAAATCTTTCTCCTTTTATACATACAAAGACTTCGATGTCCCTTACTGACTTTTTTCTTGCCCTTGCCATCTGCAATACAGTCCTGGTTTCCACAGCTACTGAGCCAAGACAAAGGGTAATCTAAGTCTCTAAAGAAAATTGATTACACTTCCACTTAACATAGAGCAGTGTTCAGTGAAACCTGAAATGGTGACAAATAGTTTGTTTGGGAGTTCTCTAGTTCTTTTACCTTTTGTGTAACATGGCTTTTTATGTTTGATGAATAGCTATGGCTATACTTTTTCTTTCAGATGTTTTATTGTATAGCTGTGTGTTGAACATACTGATCTTCCTTGACAGAAGTGGCTCGATTCCATCTCTGCTTTGGAGGCAGAGACAAATCACCGTCAAATTTGGATGAGAGCTCACCCAGAACTCCTCTACCAAATTCATAGAAGCATAGAATCATAGAATGGTAGGGATTGGAAGGGACCTCTAGAGATCATTGAGTCCAACTCCCCTGCCAGAGCAGGGTCACCCAGGGCATGTCACTCAGGAACGCATCCAGATGGGTGTGGAAAGTCTCCAGAGAAGGAGACTCCACAGCCTCTCTGGGCAGCCTGGTCCAGTGCTCCGTCTCCCTTAATATTCTTAGTCACTTTGGTGTTTCTAGATCTAAATTCTCCCAACACAGTTAAACAGGGTGAAAAATAAATATTTCTAATGATCATCATTTAGATACAGAGAAATATATCGAGGTTTTGAAAAGTGTCTTGTAGTTCACATTTATTTATTGTTAACCAGACGTTTTCTCGTATTCCTAGGTCACAGTCCCACCACCAATAAAACCTTCAGGAATCACCCTGGAGAAGATTCAGCAAATATTTCAACGGCTCAAATCAGCAAGACTCAGCCAGTCTTTTTCATCCTCTCAGTCCAGTGCAGAGCTGGGCACTAGCTTCAGCGCCAGGAACCCTGAGGAGCATCTCGCTGTGTTGGATTACTGTGGCAACGATGCTGGCGGTGGAGGTGACGAGCTCCAGGGCAAGGGCAGTGCAGATATCGGTAGTGCTTCCTTGGATGAGGTTTTTAAATCTGTGACTGATGGTTCTTTGCCAGCAGATTTTTGTTACGAGGCTGAGAGCCCGGATGAGGCAGCGCTGGTCTATGCTGCCCAGGCATACAGTTTTACTTTAGTGTCCCGAACTCCCGAGCAGGTGACGGTGCGGTTGCCGCAAGGCACGCTCCTGACTTTTGAGATTCTCTACACTTTGGCATTTGACTCGGTAAGAAAAAGGATGTCTGTAGTGGTGAGACACCCTCTAACCAAGGAGATTGTTGTCTACACAAAAGGAGCCGACTCTGTTATAATGGACTTGCTGGAAGACTCTGCCAGAGGTAATTAGCCAGTGAGCTATTCCTGTTTTGTCTCCTATAAAGAAGCACAAGAAGTTTGCAGTACTCTTTTCTCTATGAAATATTCTATCTAGGCATTAGAAGTATAAAAAAGAATTAAGCTTTCTCTAGTATTACCCTTGCAGATCAGAACCAAGGTGTTTATTTAACCTGAGTAGTGCTTAGAATGTGGAAAGGGGTAATTAAAATTCACCGACAGTGCTAACCCATGTGGATTGTGTACTCTGCAATAATACTGACATAAGGGCCTGACCCTTCTATTTCTGCTTGTCAGCAAGTGCTATAAAATTAACAAACAAACCCCCAATAAATGTTATCTTAAAGGAAACAAGGATCTGTAGCAACATGTAGCTTATGCGCAGCCAACACTTTTAAAAGAATCCAGTTTTCTCTAATGCCTGCTCTTTTTTAATCCTAGGCCATTAGGTCTGAAATGATCTGTGCTTAAAATATGGGATCTTTTCGTTGTATTTCACAGCTGACACTAGTGCAGAGAAGAGATTGAAAAGAATAAAAGAAAAAACACAGAAGCATCTGGACTACTATGCCCGTGATGGCCTGCGAACTCTGTGCATAGCTAAGAAGGTAGGAGGGCATCAGCCTGATATTGTTTACAGCTTTGCTCTCTACATGTCAATAGATTTGTGGGAAAAATGTAGTGGTTGTAAGTCTTTCTGCTTCAGAGAACAAGCCGGACACAGCCCATCTTTTTGTCCCTCTATTTGACTGCTCTGCGGTCTTTTTTTTCCTCTTTTTCCTCCATGTGAGCGGATGATGGATTTTTAGTCAGCCTCAGAACATTCATTTCTGTTTCTCCTGTGGTAGCTCTAGCTGACCTTCCCTACAGTGATTCCAAGCAAGAAGTAAAAAGTCCTCAGAAGAGCCAACCTTTTTCTGTTTTGGTTTGCATTCAGCTTTCAAAAATCCTGCCCTCAGCTTGGGGTAGTACATCTTAGCCTGATACTTTAATACAGAAATTGCCTATGTGCAACAAATAGGTCATTTCTGAGGTCTGGAGAAACGTAGAGCAACCTTCAGAAACTGTGTGTTCCAGTTCAGAGTCCCAGCTATGTGTGATCAAGTCTTTCTCTAAGTCATGTTTTTATGTCTCAGCTGTAGGCCATTTATATAAACAGAAAGGCAGGTCTATTTTTCTTATTAATACTAGTTCTTGCAGTCTTGTCTTAGAAAAGTTTTGTGTTATTTGAGAGATGACATAGTGCTTTGCCAGCCTGGATGGGAGCTAAGCCTCTCCGATCTGGAATGTTGGCATTCCTCTCTTATTTAAATTTCAAACGAGCTCTGTTTAAATTGTGTTACGCAGGTCTTGAATGAAGATGACTTTCAAAAATGGGCGAGTTTTCGTCAGGAGGCAGAAGCTGCAATTGACAACAGAGATGAGCTGTTAATGGAGACAGCACAGCATCTGGAGACCAACCTCACCTTGCTTGGTAGCTAAAAATAAGAATTGTCATTGCATGAAGTATCACTTGCTCGCTTGGGATATTCTTGGCAGTCAGACAGACAACAGCTTATACTAATTTATATCAAAATGTTTTCCTCTGAGGCCTGGAAATCTCAGGGCTAGGGTATACAGTCCAATGACAGTGGCTAAACAAGTTCTGGTACGTTTTGAGGCACAGTAACTTTGAAAAAGGGTACTGAAACCATCCTGTGCCAGCAGCAAAGAACGTGGACCTCAGCTGTTACTGTGGCTCAGCTGACACGGGAGCAAATGAAGTTCCCATAATTCAACCATGTGTCTGTGTCCTTAGATAAACATATAAAATACTAGAAATTAACTTTTTGAGCACAGATTCCAGCAGAGTTTTGATACTTAATCTATATTTTAAAAGCAGTGGCTTAAATAGGCATTTTTTGCTAGTGAATTCCCAGTGTTGTTACATTTCCACGTTTGCTTTCTGCACTTGGTACAAGGATATTTCGTGCTAAAGCCTCGTGCACCATCCATCACTGTTGTATATAGCAGCACTGTTCTGTTAAATTAGGGAGCACTTCACTGCTTTCTTTTCCGCTTTGTTTCCAACCAGTTTGTTCTTTAGGACTTTGATTTTCAGAGATGTCTCAGTCTGTGCCCATACTTCCTTCTCTCTGATTATAAGCTATTAGCATTATGGCTTCTCATAATCTCTACAGCGACTGAAAAAAATTAGAGTAATAACATAAATGCCACAAGCAGAACCACCTAAGAGGTAACGTAGATCTTGTCAGACTCTGCTACCCTTGCCAGCTCTTCAGGTTCTGTGTGCTTTCATACTTTATTTCACAAGAAGTGTTCTTTTACCTTAAATCAATATCTCGCTCTAATGTATCACAGTTCCAGCATCTTCAAACTGACCTCTAGTGGAAGAGATAAGAAGAGGAATCTTGTAACAGTCAGATGGTGATTTACCATCAGGATGAGCATTGGCATCTGCTTCTAGATTTGCACATTTTCAGAAAGAAACCTTACCATACTGTTTCTTCTCCCCATACTGTTTCTTCTCCCTTTGATGGGTGAAGCATCTAACTTGACGAGACGGATAGCATTCATTTAAATAGTCCAAGTCCATCTCCTCTGGTTGACTTCATGCAGTACTTTAAAAATGCATATGGTGTGATTCCTCTGCCAGTACATTGTCATTTTGGATTATTAAGAGGAAATGAAATGCAGTGTTCTAGCAACGAGTGAAATGAAGAGACGGAACTTGATTGGTGACGCATTTGGATCTTAATCCAAATGCAGGTCTTGCCTGTGTGTTTATTTGCTTGGCTCGGCTCTTGATAAGGTCAGGATCATGATTGGGAGTCAAAGCCCTTTTCTTAAAAAAGAAAATAGCAACATGATCTGGAAAGGAGAGAAAAGGAGTTCACTTCTTTTTCTGTTTGCCCAGGAGCAACAGGGATTGAGGACCGGCTGCAAGACGGAGTGCCTGACACTGTCGAGGCTCTGCGGGAAGCTGGGATACAAATCTGGGTGTTGACAGGAGACAAACAGGAAACAGCAGTTAACATTGCATATTCCTGCAAGCTCCTCAACCAGAGAGACACTGTTTTCACCATTAACACTGAAAATAAGGTGAGTAGAGAGGGAAGCACAGAATTTGCTGCCTTTCCCTTACTTTGTATCTTGCAGCCTTGCGCTGGTTTGGTTTCAACACAGACCAGCCAACCAAAAACCCACGTAGCAGAATTAGGTGCCAGAAACTCTTTAGAGTTACAAGGTTAATTGAAACACAAGCCAGGTACGTAGGGTTTTGTTCAATTAAAATACAACGATTTTTCCAAATGAAAATATTCTGTTAAAAAGGTAACCGAATAGTGAGCTTTAGAAAGGAGTTAACATGCAGTTTTAACTGCCTGATTCCTTAATAATGTTGGCATCTGGCTTTTCACCCCTCAATGGCAATTTCAGTTACAATGATATTGTAACCCTAGGTGATACCTGTAGGAAGACATTTGGTCAGTCTGGAAAACGTATGCAGGTGTAGATTTAATTAAATTCAGAACTTTCTAGTCACCGGTTCCCTGATAGGATTAGACTTAATCAGAAATTTATTAGTGAACAATTTAATCAAGTGTCTTTTTGCGTAAGCAGCATTTCACCTTCTTGGGAACCTAAATATAGTCGTCGTGGGCTGGTTAAAAACACAGTCACTTTCTTGACATTCCGTGGTGGTGCACGTAGTTGTTGATGTGCGCAGATATTCCCTGCAATTTCCATGTGCAATAAGGTCAGACAGTAGGCAAAGCAAACATGCTCCAAAATGAGGATAATCACTCCAAGGGCACGTCTGTCAGCTTCTGTGACTCACTAAAATACAGTGAACAATCTGTGGTGCAATTTATGGCTATTCCTGAAACCATCTGAACAGAAGAGAGAATAAATAGAGTCCTAACTTTTGAAGGGGGTAAATGCCATTAAAGGTGGGGAAAGTAAAAGGCTTTAGAAAAGCAACCGTGACTGTTGCAAATTGTGAAGCAACATAATGTAGGGGACCAGGAAAACTGTGCCTTGCCTTTGGAAAGCAGAAGGGCCACCACTGTGCACAGCCTGGCATCTCATCCCTCCTGGCATCCCCGGGGGACAGATGGCTTGCGAGATGGATTTAGGGGCAAGAGAGTTCAGGCGTTCTGGGTAAGCCAGACGCATTTGCTAAGGAGAGGTCAGTCCTGATCATTTCTCACACACAAAAGCAGAAGCCAAAATGCCAGCTGTGGTGCCCCGCTTTAGCTAGTGACCTCACACTTCCCTTCTAGCCCTGGATGTCTCTGAGGTGCCCCAGGCAGCAGCTGCTGCCCGTTTCCCTGTGTGCTGCTCCGTCCTCTCTGGCTGCCCCTTCTCAGCAGCAACAGGAGTTTCTGTGAGATGAAGCTCTCTGGGGTAGAGCGGAGGCTGAGGGAAGGCAGGGCTTCTTGCTGTGACTAGGCAGGTCACTGGGCTCAGTTGCCTCAGTTTTTCTCTCGACACAAGCGGGGTTACTGACACAAGCTTGCCTTTCCCTGTTGTGAGGATTAATTAAATAAAATACCGACTGTTTTTCTTGTGAAAGGCCATTGCATGGAGCAGTTAGATGGCCTACTTTCAAACCGCTTTTGTCTGCAGTTAGTAGCTCACCAAGAAAGAATAAAATCCCCTGCAAATGTCTCTCTCTTTTAATGTCATGGAAATAGGGAAACACGCAAAGATGATATGGAATTTGGCACGGAATCCATTCCTTGCTTCAATGTGTAATTTCATTTGCTACGCATATCTGCTTTAACGGAAGGCAGAATGAATATATTTAGGGTGGAAATTAGAATCATAGAATCATAGAATGGTAGGGGTTGGAAGGGACCTCTGGAGATCATCGAGTCCAAGCCCCGTGCCAGAGCAGGGTCACCCAGGGCAGCCCACACAGGAACAGATCCAGGGGGGGCTGGAAAGTCTCCAGAGAAGGAGACTCCACAGCCTCTCTGGGCAGCCTGGGCCAGGCTCTGGCACTCTCACAGGGAAGAAGTTTTTCCTCCTGTTGAGGTGGCACTTCCTGTGCTTCCCCTTGCTACCAGTGCCTCTCGTCCTATCCCAGGGCAGCACTGACAAGAGCCTGGACCCTTCTCCTTGACACCCACCCTGCAGATCTCTGTAACCATTGATCAGATCCCCTCTCAGGCTTCTCTTCTCCAGGCTGAACAGCCCCAGGGCTCTCAGCCTTTCCTCAGCAGAGAGATGTTCCAGTCCCTTCAGCAGCTTTGTAGCCTCTGTTGGACTCTGTCTAGTACTTCTCTGTCTCTCCTGAACTGAGGAGCCCAGAACTGGACACACTACTCCAGATGTGGTCTCACCAGTGCAGAGTAATGGGGAGGAGAACCTCCCTCGACCTGCTGCCCACACTCTTCTTTCTGCCCCCCAGGAGACCATTGTCCTTCCTGGCACAAGGGCCCATTGCTGTGCCATGGAGACACCAAGGTCCCTCTCCATGGGGCTGCTTTCCAGTGGGTCTACCCCTCACCTGTACCAGTACATGGTGGTGTTCCTTCCCAGGTGCAGGACTCTACACTTGTCCTTGTTGAACTTCACTAGGTTTGCCTTGGCTCAGCATCCCATCCTGTCCATAGAAGATGGTTTCTGTCAGAGAAGTGAAGCTGCAGGTGGGACCACCATGGCTCCAGAAGACACAGGCACACATATCCCATCTGGCCCCAGTCCAGGCTCAGATGCAAGCCCCGTATGCGTGGGTGCTTGCGTGCATCCCTGTGGTTCAACGGGCACTGGAGTTGCTCCACAGCAAGATTTAGTTCCCTCCCTTTCAGAAGGAAGCTGAGGACACTGGTTCTGAAAGAGTCTTCCAGTGGCAGTGGTGGCAGAAAACAAATAATACACACAAACCCATTAATCTTGCCACAGGTAACCCCTGAACTGGCACCAGTGGTAAGGGACTCTTTCCCCCTGAGCCCAGTAGCTTATTCAAACACTGAAAATTAAACATCTTCCAGAAAGAAGTAACACAAATAGGTAGTTTGGGGGAATTCATGTAAAAAGGCAACCTAAGGCAAACTAGGTTTTTCCCCTTCAGTTTTTGGTTTGCTCACAGAAAGATGATGCTTCTTCACTATTTTGTAGAGGTTTTCAGTGTGCAGGCAAGATGCAGCTTTTTACTAGGTGTCAGAGGTACATTTGATTCCAGAACCTCCCACTGAAGTGTAATTTAAATCTTGCAAACATCCTACACATGTACCTTACGCAACACCAAGTGAAAATAACATTTTAGGACTGAATCATCACTCAATAAAGCTGACAGAAAAGGTAGAGAAAGGGAGCGATTAGCTCCTCAGGTATTCAGTGCCATGCCACAGAAGGAGGACTTTTAGTCCTAACAGGCAACAGTACTTCTAGATCATTCTGGGTTTTCTTTGACAGTCGTATGCCAGTTTAGGAGCCGTGTATGGAAGAGGTAAAAGTGCTCCCCTTAAATCATGTATTTCATACTAAGTTAGCTCTGGTTGTTTGCATCCGAAAGGGGACTTCAGCCCAAAATGAGGGAGATTTGCTAAGAGGGAAAGACTTTGTTTGTTTTTGAGGCACAGTGCTGGGCAATCTGAAGCTTGCTTTCTCTCCGTGTGATTTGCACACCTAGAAAAGGCCAAACTGTCAAAGTTACTGGGTAGTTTTGAAAATCTGAACCTCTCATTTCTCTACTGCAGTTTATTTCCGAGGGAAGTAAATGCTGTGATATCATTTATATAAGAACTAGATTTTTTAAATCTCAGTTAGAAAAATAGGAAGGGGTTTTTTTTTTTCTGAACTCTCAGTGTTGCAAATGCAAATAGGTGCTTCTGATGTGAAGATTATTTTATTTTCTTATAAAATAATTCCTTCCTACAGTCAACTGGCTGATAAGATGCCCAGTGTTTTCACTGAAGGATTTGATGACGTAATTGAAATAATCTCAGCCTGTTTCCCAGTGTTTATCTGATAGGCTTGAGCCCACTGGCATGATTATACAAACCTACCTTTGTAAGGTGCTGTAGATATCTGTTTCTAGAACCACTTCTCTTTTCTCACAGGAAACTTGTGAATCTCTCTTGAATTTAACCTTGGAAGAGGTGAGGAAGAACGATGAGATCACAAAACCACGGAGGAAATTGTTCGGTATCATCCCCACACCTTCCTCAGCCTCTGAGACCCCCAGTCCTGAGTTTGGCCTTGTGATTGACGGGCGAACACTGAACATCATCTTCCAGGGGGGCCTGGAGAAGCAGTTCCTGGCGCTGACCAAGCACTGCCGCTCGGTGCTGTGCTGCCGCTCCACCCCCCTCCAGAAGAGCATGGTGGTCAAGCTTGTCCGGAGGCAGCTAAAAGTGATGACCCTGTCCATAGGTACCTCCATTCTGAATCCCACAGGAGAAAGGGGGAATACTGTATAAGCTGTTTCCTGTGCCTCGGGTAGATACAAGTGGGAAAATAGCATTGAACAGTCTTTCCTGATCAAAAAACATATGAAAGTCCTTCTTCAGCTTTTACTAAGCAAGTTCCCCCCCCCTAATGAAGATGAATCATCCAGCAGCCCCTTTCATGCACCCCAGTACAACCCACGCCCTCCAGAATACCCTCACTTGGCCATGGAAAGCAGTCAACAGTAGTCACTGGTTTGTCTTTTCATAAAGTCCTTTTCCTGTCACATTTCCCAACTGCTGAAAATATAGTTCTCCCCAGAGTGATATTAAGCACTGACTCATTTGCTTTTTACCTTCAAATAATGGGAAACGCTTTGAGTTTCCTGCTCCGCTTTTGGTAAGCGATGCCACTAAACTCCTCGCAGAATTGATTTTTATGATTTAAAACTAAAATAAAACTAAATTATACACCTTTGTGGACCAGAGTTCAAAACATAAGCTTTCAGCCTTCCACTAAACTTATTTTGCTTTACCAGCCATCCTAATTCACAGTCTCCACATTGCAGGCAACAACCATAGCTGCTCTTTGGAAATTTGGTTACGTATTTAACACACTGCTGCATGTTGAAGTGAGCAGAGCAGCTCCTGAAATCGGCCTCTTACATTGTCAACTGCAATCAAATTTATCATATAATTTGGAGAGTGCAGTGAAGTAAGGTGCTGCAAAGCATCTTGTTAAGCATATGGAGTTGACCAAGCAGAAACGTACATAACAATGCAGATATAGACGGTGTCAGGATGTCCATGCTGCCACCCAGCTGGTCCCCGTGTCATGCCATGGTGGTTTCCTGGGAAGGAAGATGTTCCAACTATGATCAGAGCCCAAAGCTCATGATTGCTTGATGCTGAGTGTCAGCTACTCTAATTAAAACTCATGATAGACGGAGTAGCCTTTGTTTATCAGCACAGGTAGGGTTATTTTCCTGTTCTGATATAGTTCTTTTGTATTAAGCACCCTTTCTTGTTCCCTGTCTTCCTCTTCTAGGTGACGGTGCAAATGATGTAAGTATGATTCAAGCAGCTGATGTTGGAATCGGAATATCCGGCCAAGAAGGCATGCAGGTATCCCCTCCCTTTTATCATTTCCTTTCCTCTTTTCTCACGTTGTCTTTGGCTCCTTCATAAGTTTCATAACAGCCCTATACTCCTGAGTGTCATCTCAAAAATGCAAGTTGGCATCATTGCTGTCGTAAATTAATATGCAGCTCCTAATTATGGGTCCAGCCAAAAAAGAGCGTGTTTTGAGCCAACAATTAGCACGCATGGACAAACATGTGTTTGCTCATAAGCCTGGAAAATTAGCAGATGCCTGTCCAGTGTTAGGTTAGCATCTGGTTTCTGAATCATTGCCGCTATAAAATGTTCAGGTTTTGTTGATTCTCTTTTGGTGTTTTCTGCCCCAAATTCTTTCCCACACATCCCCCCTTCCTCATTCTCCTAAGTTCTGCAGAGACAGGAAGTTCCAGGTATTTTCTCAAGGTTTGGGGTTTTTTTTCCTACAGTATTCAGCAGTAGGAAACTATTTCAGTGTCCATGTTCAAATTCCATCAGACTGGGTGGAGAACAGTTATCTGGTGAACTAACTAATGTCCTTCTCACCAAAGGCAGTGATGGCCAGTGACTTTGCAATATCCCGATTTAAGCATCTGAAAAAACTCCTTCTTGTCCATGGACACTGGTGTTACACTCGCCTGGCAAAGATGGTGATTTACTTCTTCTACAAAAATGTGGTAAGATTTAATTCTGGAAGTTTTCATCCTGGCAAAGGCTGAGTCCAGGGCTGGGGAGGTTGTGTTTTGGGTTTGGTTTTGCCAGTGACACTCTCTTGCTTTTTCTGAAGCTATGGTTCCTGTTTCTTCACTTTGTGAGTTTAGAGTGTGCTGCCTCCTTCCCAGTAATGTGCTGCGTAAAGCACTGGGGCAAATATGGGTTCTAAATATATTTGGACATAGCATTATTCCAGAGGGAAAAAGGACTTCAGGCTTAGTACCTTTTATATGGTAGCTCAGGAAACTTTATTTATACACCCATGATCCTCAAAATAAAATTTGCATAAGGCAGAGCAGCTTATTAGTGCTAGAATATAGAAGAGGGCTCTGCACTAAAAACTGGTTGACTGTGAAACCTCTGAATTTTTGCATTTACTTTGATAGGAACCACTTGCAAGTAATGATGCAGTCATATCTGGCATTTTTATTAAAAATTTAATGTATATGCAAATGAGCTCTGTGTGGAAGAATAATGTAAAGTGGAGAAACCTGATAGTAATACAGTTTCTACAAGACTGTGCAAAGAAATCCATTTGACATGAAATACACTCTGAGAATGAAAGACTATTTACTTAGAAATCAAAGTATCAGTTTGGGGGAGGGGGTGTTAATAATTTTGAATAACTATTAGTTCTTATTACTGTTAAAATTTGTAGTGGAAATGGAAACTTTTTTTTTTTTTACTTGACTGGGCATCCTTTTCAGAGTCCAAAGGATATTTATTTGCAATGCAAAATAGTTCTCCAGATATAACATCTCGCCAGTACCATTAGGGAGCAGGAGGCCTTTGATTCCACACAGACAACCAGTTTGTTAAAGGATTTTAAAATTTCGTGCTCAGAGCTGTGAACAATTTTCTTAATTATTCTCTGATATTTTCTTAAAAAGGTTGTCACAGTTTGGGGTGAGGGGAGCCTGCTAGACCTGCAACAGCCACTCTCTGTTAACCCCCCTCCCTCCCCAGAGGGGAACAGAAAGGGAATGAGGGAGAGAGACTCAGACTTTAGAGAAGGGAACTGGAACAGCTTTAGTGAAAATCACAATAATAAAATACACAAATATATAAAAACCAGTATGGAATCCAACCCCCCTGATGGTAATTCCATCACCACTGATGCTGTGGAGCAGGCACTGGGAGAGTCCCAGACTGGGGCAAGCAGCAGATGGGAGCTGTGTTCAGGAGCTGGATTCCGGTGCTGGATTCAGGAACACCCAGATCAGGAAGGAAGGCAGAACAGACAGAGGCCTCCTAGGATGCCAGCGAGCGAAGAAGTGAGGTACCCCCGTGGGTTCTCCCTGCTGGGAGCAGCCCCTGCCTGTGCCAACTGCTGCTGCCCGCAGCCAGGCTACTGGGAGAGAACAACTGAGCTGAGAAGGAAAAGCAGTGACCAGAATTAGTTCTCATCTCACTCAGACCAGGACGAAGCCGAAGCAGACCCTTAAGACATACTGCTTTGTGGAACAAAGTGCAGAGCTGACTATTGCCACTACCTTTAACCAAAACTGTGTATTATTGGAAGACTCTGTTAATAACCAATGTTCCACATAAACCTCGTAAAGTGGAACCGTGAGAGACATAGACCATCTGTGTCTTGCAAACCAAAGGGTCCAGATCCACAGGGGGAGAGGAAGAGGATGTAAAAGAAAAGCCACAGGGAAGGTGCAGCTTCATGACTCCCACAACCCTAAGAGAAATTAAATCATATCAGGATGATGGATGTGCTTCTGTGCACATCCTGTGAGGAGCCACAGTTCAGCTTGTAAGAGGATGTCATGTTTGTATTTGTTTCTCCACAGAGCTACGTCAACCTGCTCTTCTGGTACCAGTTCTTCTGTGGGTTCTCAGGCAGCACAATGATAGATTACTGGCAGATGATTTTTTTCAATCTCTTCTTCACTTCACTGCCCCCTCTCATTTTTGGAGTCCTGGATAGAGACGTTTCTGCGGAAACACTTCTAGGTTTGCCCGAGTTGTACAAGAATGGACAAAATTCAGAGGTATGTCTTATTGCTGAAAGAACTGCTCAATCCTTGATTCTCTTGCAGTGCTTCCTGCCCCAAATTCTTTCCCATGCATCCCCCTTCCTCATTCTCCTGAGAGTTCTGCAAAGATAGAAAGTTCCAACCATTTTCTCAGGAGTTTGGGGTTTGTCTACAATATTGACAAACCAAAGGATCACGGGGTTTTTTTTTGTTTTGTGAGGAGAGAAGGAAGAGAAGGCATTAGACTTACCTGAAGGAGGAGAAGGGTTTAGACTCACTTGGAACTATACAGTCCATTTATGGTTTCTAGTTTACTGATGTCCACTAAGGTAAAACTGTAGCTGTCAGAAGAACTGGTAAGAAATGTTTGAAGTTGCTTCCTGATGGTGAGGCTGGGTGCTTGGTTATAGTTGGAAGATGTAAATGTGAAGGTTTATTCTGACAGTAAATGTATGGAGCAACCCAGTTTGGTACCAGCATGTTGCATGATGATGATTAAAGTGATATGCTAGTGAATCAGATCAGTGTTTGGAGTTTCTGATATGAAGAAGAGATGATGGAGCAAATATGTGTGGGTGTAGGTATATAGGTACACATCATATATATAGAAAATGTCTCAGTGAAGGCACTGGGAGAAAGAAATAAAAACAGGATGAGGAAATGTAATGAATGAGGGTGAAAGAATTAAGCTAGTCCCTAATTAAACTCTGCTCAGACTCGGTGCTTCAAACAGTCGCAACCTACTGAAGAAGAAAAACTTGTTAAAAAGACTACAGCAAAAAGTGACAAGGAAACACAAATGCTTAAATCAATAAACAGCCCAACTTTATTTTTCTAGCCTCAAGTTCAGAAATGCACCTGTTAATACAGAAAGGATTTTGTCAGAGTTTGCTGTCTAGGCTGTTACAGGCGTGAACTGTTTCATTTATTTACTTCTTCGACTTTGAATAGTTGGTAACCCTCATGTTCTGTTCTATTTTTACCTCAGTTTTCCTGTCAGATTTAGAGAACCACTCTGATCTGTGTATGTTTGTGAGGACTACACATATGCAGCCATACAGACCTGGTTTTCTATACACATACAGTACAGCAGCACTTTTTGCCTTAACATTTGTAACAGGAAATTAATCAAAACGTTGATGAGCAAAATTTGAAGTGGCCTGAGTTTTATACCACAAAATTGCAGGGTACTTAGGAATTCTCTTCTCTCCTTTTCCTCCTAATGCCTGCTTTCATTATCCTGGACTGTGGTTTTTAGCCCTGGTGAACGCTGTTTAACAATGCTTTGAAAAACTTAGGCAAGGCAGTGCAGAATTTGAGGGTTCTCCGTAGGGCTTTCCGTTTCTTTTCTTAGGAGCTCTTGGGCCTTGTGTATATGTGAAATATATTTTCTTTACCATTTTGAAGAGGTCACTCTTGTTGCTTTGGCATTTTGTCTGAACTGAAACAAGAGCCCAGCCTTCTGCCACTGCAATAATGGAGCCCACTCCACGGGAGCTGTGGCCCCACCCATCACTGGATAAGTTTAGTATGACAAGTAGTCAAATTAAAATGGCACAAATTAGATTTTTCGATGGAAGGTACCTTAACAGAAAGGGTTTTTCACCAATCCTGTAGCTCTAGGAAGAGCTTTGCTGAATTTGAGGAATGGGGTCCTTTGGGGGGGGTGGGGGGGGTGGAGCATTCACAACATCCAGCTTTTAAGACCCTTAGTTGACCTTCTAATCTTCCTGAGGTTTCTCTTCAGTTAACACAAGGAAAATGCCTGTTCAGAGAGAAGCCCTCGGTCTACATCAGCTGCTCAGGAGGCTTTTGCTTATGAAGGGAGACGAGTTAGCTATAACCAGTAGTCTGAATGAAAGAAAACCAGACAGCAATTATGGCTGCAGGATAGCGTGTCCTATCGTAATGACTGTTCTCTATAAATTCTTGCAGATATACAGGTTGTCAACTTTTATTATTACCATGCTGGATGCCTTCTATCAGAGCCTCATTTGCTTCTTTGTCCCTTATTTGGTAAGTACCAGGATCACTAACTTTCTTATTCCCCTATTCCCTTTAAAAAAGCAGAAAAAAACCTAATTTCTGTATAGCCAGGGCTCATCACAGGCTCTCTGCCTGTTTTCTAGACGTACGAGGATTCGGACATAGATGTGTTCTCCTTCGGAAACCCCATCAACACCATCTCCCTCCTGACCATTCTCTTGCACCAGGCTCTAGAAATGAAAACATGGGTATGTGTTTGACCCGGCCTGCTCACGCGACTGGTTTTCTTTTGTGAATGTAGAGCTTGACATTGTCTTTCAGAGTCATTTCCCTGGATTCTGGGTCACAAAAAGTAAGTAACAGATGCACTGCGATCTCACAATGTGCCAGGATTATGAGCCTCAGGATAATAGCTTCATGTGCACAGCAACAGAATTTGCCTCTACTGTGCCTTTGTACATGATTTGTACATACAATATATGAGGACATGTTTCTTAAAGAGCCATAGTCACTGTCCCTGGTAGTTTGTAAGTTAATTTCCAGGTATTTCTCCCATTGCACTTTTCAGTAGAGTGAAGAGTTGGACACATTCTCTCCAGTCTCTCTTTGTCTGACACCCAGAGCCAGGGCCTCACACATATGTCACTGTCACTTTGTGCAATTCTGCTTTCAGACCCTGTTCCACTTGGTGACGATGACTGGCAGCGTGCTGTTTTACTTCATCTTCTCTCTGATCTACAATGCCACGTGCGTGGTCTGCAACTCTCCCGCCAACCCGTACTGGATGATGGAGAAACAGCTTTCAGACCCCACCTTCTATTTCCTGTGTCTGATTACCCCGGTCATCGCACTCTTGCCAAGGTTTGAATGATGCACTCTTCGCTTCTCACTTTTCATTTTGTGGATCATAGGCATTTAAGTGAAATAATAATAATAATATTAATAATGATGTCTGTAGATGTGTGAGATGTTGGGCACATCTTGTTGCACAGGGCAAAGTGATCAGTGTGGCAGTCAGATGCTTGGGTTCAACTTTCCAGTTCACGAACCAGTAAGTTATTCAGTTATATAATCCTAGATGAGTCACTGTGTATCTACTGCTTTTGTTTTTCCATCAGAAAATCCTTTCTTTCTGGACTGCTTCAAAGTTTACTGGTACAAATCTGGTTCACTGTCCTAGACACAATGTTGTTGAGCTGATTAAGGCTAGAAAGAAAGCAAGTCTTTGAAATATTCCTGTGTGCACTGGGAGACACAAAACATATTCTGCTTCTTAAGTGCATTGCAGTGTATTACTAAGACAAATTGAAGAACATGTTTCTATATGAAATCATTTTCTGCATCCATAATTTTAGTTTTACTCTGTGCCACCACTCAGGTATGTTAAAGATAACTGCAACTGAGGCTGAATAATATTTAGAGAGGGATATCATACAATTCTATGCTTCTATGATAATTATCTTGGTAGGCTGCTGAAAAAAATGGTTTGGGAACCGTGATGACTCTGTTCCCATATATGTAAATGGTAACCTTACTACTTTTGGTGCTTAATACCTTAATCATTCTCTAAGCAGATAGGCTTTGGCTGAGTTGCAGCACTAATTTAAAATCTTTACTTGTGCTTGGACAGTGAAAGAAATGGGTTTGTCTGATAATTTTGCTAGTCTTCTTCTCATCCTAAGTGCAGCACACTGCTATTGCAGGAATCAGGAAAGTATTTTTAGTATCTGTTTTTGTAAGTGCTTTAAGGCATTAGAACCCGAGCTTTAACTTGGTGTAAAAAGGAGCCTGTCAAGAATAGATGTTTTTCTTCAAATTATTATTATTTCCCCATTCGAGTTGAGATGTACTTGTGATTTCATGTTATGTAACTTCAGGTCAGGATAAACAACACATAGTTCAGTAAGGTCTCATGTCTTCTAGGCTGGGCATCCTTTTCCAGTCTGGTTTGTTCCCATGTGATTTTTGTTTTCCTATCAGCCCATATTCACAGTGTCATTTTTGACCCTGAGCTTTCCACTGCGAGCTACACTGCGCACGTGGTTATGGAACCCATGTTTCCATCAGCTCAGCAAGGTTAGGCTCATTGCTGCCTCAGCTGAGCTTAAAGATTTGTATCTTAGTAGCTTGAAAGCTGGAGAACTTCTGTTCCTTCGTGTAGGTACCCCAGATTATTTGTGGCAGAGTCCTCAGTTCACAGGATATCCAGCCCCTGGTTGCTGCTACAGTTCATCTGCATCGGCGTTATCACTGCAGTGGTGGACCTGCCCTTGGCTGAAATGCACTGAATTTTCAGTTGGTTCATCTCACCATGCTGCTTACTCCCTGTGTCCTTCAGAAACCAGTTAGAGCTGTGAGATTCTGGTTTCTAAGAGGTTTTGTTAAGATCCTTGCTGTGCTTTCTGTGCAAGCTAGCAGTCCTGAGATGCTGCAGCAGCCTGGGGCCGTGCCTGTGCCCTGCCTGTCTGCAGGCCTTTCCTCCAGCAGCCTGGCAGGACTTTGCAGTGTATCTTCTGGGCATCTGCATCTCCAAACTGCCTCTCAGCTTTGTTTCAGAACACAAAGAGCATTAGGTACACAGAGCCTAGAGTCTGAGAAGAAGAAAGGGATCCGAATTTCATGTTAATTCTCTGGCACGGGAAGGCACTGTGTCTCTTGGAGGATTTCAACATAGGAACCAGATGTATTTCTCCATCTGTGGAAGGCAGAAAGCCCTGCAGAGGCCCAACAGGTCATTAATTGAGCCTTGCACTCAACGGGGCTGTGGGGAGGGAAGGAACGAGAGAAAGCAGTTCACGGGATTGAAGATGCAGTTCTCCTTCCCTTCTCTGTCCTCCTGCCTGGTCCACCAGCAGCTTGCACAGAAGATAGAGAGGACAACTTGAGGAAAAAGCCAGAGGGCAATGTGATCCACAGCAGTGGTACCCAGAGAGACCTGGGGGCTCCGTAGCTGTGCTCTTAGCTGCCCAATGAGCACAGTTGCCGGCTCTGAGATGCTGTGGGGTTGACCATCCTGAGCACCTCTGTATGTATCCAGTCCAGCTTGTGCAGATAGGCCTGAGGAATCCACTGCCTGAAAAGTCCTTTCTGTACTTAGTATAGCTTGTTAGGCTTTTTCATCTCATTATACTCATTTATGCGTGCATTTAGCAGCAGGATGTGAAGACAGCAGCTTTCTTAATGCAATTTCAATGAGTCTCCATGTCTGTTTAAAAATGTGTATTGAAGCCATCCGTGTAAAGGTTACGTCCTGCTAGAGACTTGCTTGGGAAGAGACTGATTTTCAGACAAAACTGATGTGTGCTCTCTCACTGCACACAATATAGAGTTATGTAAGTTCTCTCGTCCTGCAAAGGGCAGGTAGCACTTTATTTTGTTTTATTTTTACTGTTTCCTGATCAAATACACGGGCTGCGGTCTTTAAATTCCTGGTTTTATGTTACCTATCAGATGAAGATCCCTTCTTTCACCTCTTTTAGCAGTATAAATGTAACCTCAAGCTCCTCAAATACTGCATCTCTTGGTGAGCTTCTGTGTATCTTTCTTGCCCTGTTCAGCAATCAAGGGTTCTATTATCATTGATGCAGTATTTATATACATGTAGTTGACACTATACAGGTCAATGTAAGTGGGTAGTTAGTTAAGTGTTTCATTAAGATCTAGGAGTCAGCTTTCATCTGTGAGGTACAAGGTGACTAACAGATGCCTGTAGAGCAGTGGAAAAATAACAACTGGACTTGTGCTCTGTGATACAGATTGTGGAAGGAACTCACTGGTAAGATAATCCATTCTCTTCTTTTTTTTTATCAGGTTCTTTATTTTCACACTACGAGGAACCTTTGGAGCATCTCTGCTTCTGAAAGCACAGCAAGTAGATAAACTTCCTAAAGGGCAACGGGATCTGGAAATCCAGAAATTAAGACCAAGAAAACAAACTACTTCTGGTGCACCTGTAACATCATCTGCATCGAATGACGACCTTGACCAAAACATCAGCCACTTATGTGTGTCACCATTTTTACATCCATCAGCAGCTCTGTCTCATGGGGACACTGAACGTCAAGGACTTTCCAGCTCTGAAATGAATCCTCTTGGGAAACGGACACCTGAAGAAGGTTACTACTTCATTAATAGGTGGGCAGAGGAAGAATCTACTGCTGCAGACTCTTCATCAGGACCTTTGTCTGGCCATTACCCAGGGCGTCTTGCACCCAGCAGGGTAACAACCCCTGGACAGGACAGTGGCAAAGTGCCTAAAGGTAATTCCAACAATTTTAACCACGGGAGCCATCGGCGATCTGTGAGTGCAGTGACGCTCTGAAGAAACATTCAGAAATGGGACCCACAGCCCATGTGGAGAAGGATACCATGGGGGAAATAAAAACCCTATTTATATTTGACTATGATGCTCACTACAAGAGGAGAGCGAGGGGTGTGTGGTGTAGTGCAGTAACATCTCTAGTACCCAGAGTTTCCTAAGCTCATACATAGTTTGGGTTTGTCATCGTGTGACTTCTTGATCTTCCTGGGTTTGGCTCATTAGAGGAACACACAGTTGCTGAGAAATGTGCAATTACTTCATTTCATCAAGGAATATTTTTTAATTTCACGATAATAAGGAATAATTGTACAAGTGATGCTATAGAAAGAGAATCCCTTCTATATTAAGCCAAGTCTTAGAGCAACACATTCCACTCTAGCTTTCATTATCAAAGCCTTAAAAAGACCCTAGTAACTTAAAAATTACAGTTCTGCCAGGAAAAAATGTTACCTCCTGGTACTAAAGGTTTTTGCAGAATGTCAGCTTTGGAAAGAGACTAAAGAATTTTCCAGTTTTAATATATGGACTTCAATAAGTATAATAGTATCAGGTCTGTAGCCTGTTTTCCCTGATCAGTAAGCTCAGTATTTTTATGCAGGCAGTGATTTGACCTGATACTGTTAAGAAAAAGACAAATGAGGTGATTCAGACTGCTAATACTGAACTACAAGAACTGACAGGGTAACTCGGGCACAAGTAGAGTCGTCTTCTTCATACCTACAAAAATAGACAGATCTAACAAATCAAAACCAAAATGTTCTAGAATTCTAAAGCTGTCCCTGCTTTTTCATTTGGAAATTCATTTTCTTCCCTCCCTAGTGTTGCTGCATTCAGTCAGGTGTACACCATGCTCCTCCCCACAGTTGGTTACATTCAGCAGTTGATGGAGATCTCAATAATGGAGATTTTGAGAAGGAAGACATGAAGCTCACTAATCACACTGTAGTAAGTTCATGGTGTAGAATGACCAAAATATGTGTAAGATCCTTTTCAGTATCTCAGGGCAACAAGATGCAGAAAAACACCCAACATAAAACATCACCATCATCACTACCTATTGCAATGCAATCACAGGTGACTTTGGTATTTCTTATAGAAATGTTGACTAGTAATACCACTTCCCAAGTTTTTCTTCACAATGTGGGGTGAAATCTAACTACATTTTAAATTGAAGCCACCTCTACTTTTGGGAATCCACCACTGGTTCTGATTGAAGTAGGTTTTTACCCTTTTTTAATACGTGCTATATTAATTTAGCTATTTACTACCGATCAAAATATGTGATCTGTTTGATAACCTATTTAGCAAATACTAATTGAATTTCTCTGTGTTAGAATGATGACTGCAACTAGAGTCTTCAGGATGGCAAAAATGAGTAGCATATCTGCCACTGGGATTTCTGGTATTCAGAGCAAGAACTGAAATTCTTAAATTGTCAGCTATAAAACAATTCAGACAGAGATTTTTTTTTTCACATGAGGTACAAAATGAAGGGAATTAGGCATAGCTGAGGTTACCGTGTGAGACTGCTCAAACGTTTGCTCACTAGCTGGGAATGGACCTTGGGTGAGAAGACCTAATCCCAAGCCTTTCCAATTCACAGCCTGTTTTTACATTAAATGGTCCATTTCCTTTGAACTTAAAAAAGATGTCAATTTTTTATACACATTTTATCACAAAATGTAAAGTTTGTTTTATAGAATAAATGTAATATGATCACGGACTTGGTTTGTTGTTGAGGGGACAAAAACAGGGGCAGAAGGGTAATCTTCCTGTTGTCACCCATGAGAGGGAAAGTCCTGTTTTCAGAGGCCACTCCTTAATCCAGGATACTGATAAGAAAATAGAAAAATGAGAAAATAGACTATAGAAATGCTTATCATAAAAACTAGATGACAAATTGATTTCAGTGTGCAAGGGGACTGAGCAGATATGTAAAAGTGCCAGACGGGTTACGTGTAAGCAAATCTGGAAGACCTGTAGACATTCTGAATTCAAAGCCAAGAATTAATTTCACGTTTTCTCATCGTGGATTCTGCAAGATTGCCCCTATTATGGATTTTGCCCTCACAGCTGGGCTTAGCATTAGGCATATGGTTAAGAGAAGGTCCTTTTAGGAGGAGGAATGATGGAAGGATTGCTTGTGATCTCCCACAAAACAGCCCCTAAAAGCCCTGTAGTGATGGAGGCCCTGATAGGTCAGGGGGTGAAAGAGGTGGAAGACAGTCCCTCTCTAAGTTACTTCACTTAAAAGAAAGAATCCCACTTTGCCTGGATTCCTTAGATAATTCTACAGCTAGACCTACAATCTGTTAACAAATTGTGTTGTGTGGTAGGTGATAACAAAACAATCGAATAGATCCATTTCCCTGGAGAGTTTGCAACATAAGGGAAAAGTCTCCCTGATCCTTGAGGAGAGAGAAAGCTGGAACAACCAGCAACAAAAGGCAGGAGCAGGCAAATCCTGGCCTCTGCATCCCAGCTGGCACTGCAGCTTTATAGAGCTCTTGCCCTGCTACCCCTCCTCCTGGGTGGCAATGCCACCAGCCCTGCCCCAGAGCAGATGCTGCTGTGGCTCAGCACCTCCATTCACTGCTGGACAGGAAGCAGGGATGATGAACTATCTCATGCTAAAAAGATGGTGAACAGACACTTTAACCCTTTGATCATGAGGTAAATTAGCTGAGACTGTAAGCATTATTTTTTTCCAATTAAAGCAAGCCTACAGTAAGAAAGCAAGCCCTGCAATGAATTTATCTGCAATAGGGGGAAGTGTATTTACCAAATGTGTTATTTAGACCTAAATGGATTTCCAAGATATGGTTGTTTGTTTGTTTTTTATTTCCAGACATATTTAATAATACTGTCAAGATACATGTTCCATTAATTCTGATGTGAATGCTTCACAACAGAACGGGTGTCTCGCTTTTTTAATGTATCCTCTGGTGATACTCAACATTTCATAAACTTGAAATATAAAACACTAAAATTAATGGAGGGTTTTTTTGTGAAATTACTGCATATTTTTTATTTTGGTCTATGACATTATTATAATGATGATGCTGCAGATGCAACAGTGCTTTGAGCTGTAAAGAGCTATACATACATGACAAACCAAAGGTGGCATCTCATCTAGAGGTGACCAGGAAGTGACTTTACCATGTCTGTTAAGCAACAGATGCAATCCCAGGCTGCTTGCAACGTTCAGTGAAGAGCCATCCATCATGTTCTCAACAGAGGCAGGTTGTTTGGGTGTTTTTTTAATAGGAGGTGTGGGAAGTGCCTCCACATGTCTACACTTTGCCCATGTCCATCTTAGCACGGCAAGTTGGAGATGTGGCCTTTGACAGTTATGGCTGATCATCTGCTTGGTAACAGCAATAACTGTTCAGTCTAAAATCCAGAATTATTCAGGTGTGACAGAGGGAGGAATCCTTTTTTGTTCTCTTTTCTTCTACATCTCAGAAATACAGAACCAGTGTTTAAACTGTGTGGTGATAGGTGTGCATCGTGCTCCAGCACAGGAACCCCTTTTCCCAAGGATGGGTTGGTACATTTTGTGACTTTGTTGGCTGATGCTGCAATGTTTCATTCATGTGTTTGATTGCAGTTTGGGGTGGTGTGGGAGTACAGAGCTCTTTGCTGTAGGGTGAGGTGACTGCAGGCAGGATGGAGCGTGATTAGGTACTTGGAAGCAGCGCTGATGAGTAAAAATATAAACGCAGAGACAAGAGACTCTCAAAGATAATGATCACAGAGGGTGGGATTTAGAGATCTGACCAAATAACACTGAAGATCTATAGATAAAGTACTTTTGACACTGCTGGTGATTGGAACTTGCTGCAATTTTCAGTACGTGAGACAACTGTGAACAGAACTTGCTGCCCGGCTCTTTAATATAACACCTGATTATTCTCAGCTAGATAAACAAGACTGAGATTAGATAAAGTCTGAATCATTATTTTTCCAAAAATATCAGAGGGGTAGCTGTCTGTTGTCTGAAGGCATTGAAGATGATGGTTATTTATCCACCCTCCCCAGTGCTCCCACCCCCTGGCATACTTTGCAGGTTTCTTCCCGTGATACCACCCAAAGAACTTGTGTGGTTATTGTCTTTTGCAACACGAGAGCAGAGCTCTGTAAATGATCATAAAAGGTCAAGTCTGGGCTCCACAGAAATGGATTTTGGACCTTGACTTCACAGAAGCCAAGTCATTAGCTGCTGCTTTGTGGTTGTCACCAGTTCGACCCCACAAAGCCAAGTCCAGATCTCCCTGGCACTCCCTGGGGAGGGGTTTAACACATTATTGCTGCCAGCCATGGGGGCTATTTCTCTGCCACAGTTTTTTGCCTATTTCCCCAAACACTGAACGATATTTAAAATAAGTGGCCAATGTATTTGAAGATGAGTCCAAATACAGATAGGCCTTTCCTTTTGTACGCTGATTTTCCTCCCTGTTTTACTAACGTTGTTCTATTTAACCTCAGAGAGATCATTTTGGGAAATCCTGTACATTTATTGGTTTTACTCAAAAAAAAGGATAAATGTAACTCAGGATGCTGCAAGCAGGTCAGCAGAGATGATTTCAAATCAGCTGGGTTCAAGTGAAATTTTATTAGAGCCTCTCTTGATTCGTTAACACCTTAATTCTAAAGAATTTTGCCAGGGAAAGCAAACAGTTCTATATGCTTGAATCTGTGGCTTCTCTTTCACAATGTTTAGGCAGCTTGTGGCCATGGTTGTGCTCTAAATTAGGACCTGAAGAAGAGAGCAAATTCTTCATTTTGTTACTGTTCCCATGGCAGATGAACTAGTAAGGACCAGGACTGCAGCATAATGATAAAGGAAGGACATGAACACACCCAGTGCCTTCCAAACAAAGTTCTTAAACTATTTTCAAGCATCGTTCAGAAGGCACTTGAGGCTTGAAGTGTCTGTGTAACACATTCTATGAGTTTTTCACAAGTATGCCTCTGTGTATGTTCTCAGGTGGAGGACTGTGAAGAATGGCCCCACACTTGGAGTAGGCTAAAATGATTTGGGTTTTTATCTTGTTTTGATTGGAGGTAATGCTGGAAAGATTCAAATATGATTTCTCAAAAATTTTGAATGCGTGTAAATGTTTGGAATCTGTTTTTAAGATCCTTTACTCCTTTTCATAATCTTCAATTTCACAGCAAGGAGGGAATATAGTCCAGAGACATCAAAGAGGCAAAATTGGTCTTGCAGCTATTAGTTCTCAGATGAAAAAAAACCCCAAAGCTAAAATTTGCAGCCCAAAGGAATCTTAACTCCAACAACTTTCAGTAAAGGAGTCCAAGCACACACCAAATAAATATTTTAAATCCTAATACTGATTTTGAAGCCAGCTTATTTAAAAGGAATATTCTGGCACCACGTGTGCAGCTGACTTGCATTCATTAAAAAATTTAAACTGATGTGCAGTTTCTTGAGATTACTCCATGTAATATATCATAGGTCCACAGGAATGTAAGACCGTAGAGCATCTCAAGGCAGAATCCAGTTGCTTTGCAGTAAGGAATTACAGACAATCCACATCAGTTATTTGTCTGCCTAAGTCTTTATTAACACACAGACACAGAAAAACCTAACCCAAAACCAATCAAACCAACAACACAATGAACCTGTGAGGAGTGAGATTAGCACTAGCTGGAAGAGAACCTGCTTACTGGACTTTTGAAGATTTCCCCCACTATCCGTCGTCGAAATAAAGCTTTTCTTTGCTTCTACTGTATAGAAATACATCACGATAATGGTAGGGATCCAGAGCAAGCTCATGTGCTGTGATAAATGACAAGAATTCCATGGTGTTCAAAGCATTATCAGAATCCATTTCATACCTCATCTGTTATCATAAGCATAAAAATGTGCAAATGTTCTCCACTGCTGTAAATGTCAGCATGCTGGGGGCAAATGCTTTGATTTTCTATCAGCAAATAATGTTAAATTATAGAGTGTTTAATCACGCTTAGTGAGAGTGACAAACTTTAAAGAATAAGTTTCTTTCAGATCACTCCATCTTCAGTTCTCCTGGAAATGGACATCATTTATGAAATCCTGAAGGTAACTTCCCCAGTCTGGAGGCTTGGCAATGGTTCAAGGCTGATGGTAGGGCACTAACCCACAAAATCAATTAGACATCAAGCTTATTTTGATCAAGGCAATCAGGTATTGGAGTGTAGAATTTGGAAGTTAACTTTGAAAACCAGAGCCCTCGTATATAGTAAGTCTGGCATCTTTTAGGACAGTGTACTTATTTGCATGTATAGAAGAGTTGATGTTACCTGGCATGGCACAACCTCAAAACTGTTAATGCCTAAATAAAGCAGTTGCATTTACCAGGCCAGGTTGTAAGTCGTTGGAAGGTAGGAGTGCTCCACTGGAGTAAATGGAGTAGAATTTCACCTACACTCTCTGCCTGCTCTTTCAGAAAGGAAAGGTGCAGGTAAAGGTATGGCTGCAATCCATGGAGGAGACTCTTACAGGGACTAAGGAAATCTAAACCTTCAAATCCCAAAGACACAGTGAAAGGTAATAATGCTAGTAGCTAAGCAACCAGAGAAACTAAGGCTGTACAGGAAAATCAGCTGCAGCCCATCTTAAGAGCTCTCTCTGGTTTATATTTATTACATCTTTCTGAAACTGGATTTTTAATCACAGCATTTGAAAATAAAGATTTTTTGCCTGGAGGGCTCCATGATTATTTGTTTCTGCTGAGAGGAGCCACGGTTTTATATTTGGGTCAGTCGTCACTAATTGAATAAAGCAATTTCATTAGCACATAGGGCAGGTGGGAAGAGAGAGTAGAATTCTCTTGTGAAAGGAGGGGTGGATGCTGTGCTGGAGGGAGCCCCCTGCCACCTTCTGCAGTCAGTGGCACAGAGGTAGGTATGAAATAGGAAAGTCTTTGCTATTTTCACTTTTTTTTTTTCCTAATTAAATTCGCTTCACCACTTTCACTACAGTCTAGATTTTCTGGATTTCTGTATCACCCCTAAAAAACAGAATCAACTGAAACGAAAGCATGCATTTCATAGGAAAACTTTTATCATGATGTAGGATTAATACAAGATCAGGCCATTTTCATCATCAGTATGGAAATACACCACTTTTCAGATAAAAATGTAGAAATCTTGAAGCAAAATGGGATTTGCAGAGTTAGTCAAATACTAGGATAAGAGACATGTGTGAATGTCTGTACGTTAAAGCTTCATATTCACTTTGTTGCTCTTTTATTGTAAGATTTCCAGCGCCTTTTACTTGCTATCATTAACCTTCAGGGTAATGCCCACAAACATCAAAAGTCTGGAAACTCTTTCATTGGAAGTATGTCCTTAGAAATGCTCTGTTTGTTGCAGACAATTTTTTTTAAAATTATTTATTATTATTTGTTGTTATTTGTTATTATTTATTATTTTCATTTATTTATTATTTATCTCATACTGGAAAGTTGTGATCGCCTAAAAATGGCATGAAATAGGTCGAAGGGCAAATTGATAAAGGATAGTCAAAGTCAACAGCTTGTAGGCAAACCTCTGTTTGCCAGGTCATTTAGATCTGGTGTTCAGTCAGTGAAAATCCTTTCGAAGATTGATAAGAGAGAAGAAATTATTCAGAATCCCCTAAATGCTCCTGTTCAAGAAATACTCTGCCTAATCCTGTTTATCTAGCTCTAATCAATTGTCTGTCAGCATCAAAAAGCTCGTTTCAGCTCACAAGAGACAAAACAGAGAATTTATTGTAAAAAATACTTGTGTGTAGTTCTTTCTTTGTTCAGCCACTAATAGTTCAACTCTGCTAAATATTCAGATATTTGGGAAGAGGAAAGTGAACAATTTGCTTCTGTTTCTGGAAAAAGAAAGTGGTTTTAAACAACTCTCAGTAAGACTTCAGCTCTTCTGTACTGGAACCATCTGCTTGGCACCAACAGCAAGGTCTTACAGGTCTTGTTATTTACTGAACATCCATCCCTCTCCAGGCCTCTTGTTTTGTTACCTGACTTGGAGCTGACTCAAAGGCATTTTTTAATTAGTATCTTGAGGTTAGGAAGTCACTTGTTGGCTACCCAGGCTTTTCTGAGCCAGCCCCTAGCGATGCTCTTCCCTCAGTGCAGAGGTCCCAGGGTCAGAAAGCTGCAGGTGCCAGTAGCAAAATGAGCCATGTGCTGCTAAAACCACAAGAAAACAAGCTTTGGGAAGTGTGTGTTTTCCTAGACCAACTGTGCAACAGATGGTTTAATAGTCTCTCCCTCTGCAGCGGCGTTCTTAAACAAACCCAACGTACATAAATCCCCTGAAACAGGTGGGGTGAGGCTGTCTTGCAGCTGATGTCCCCCGAGGGGAGCTGGCCCCGGACAGATCTCGCCTAGGAAAGTAAAGCTGCTGCTTCAGGGTTCAGCACTCAGTGATGCTGACAGAGCTAAATACCTTCCAGCGATACCTCTGCTGCTGGCCTCCCAGTCTGTAAGTGGGAAGAATAATTCTATGCCCTACCTGGTACAAGTGATGTGGGAATGAGCAGGCTTTAAGTTGTCACTGGCTGGGATGCTGGCGGAAGAGGGGGAGTTGGGAGAGGTTGGTACCAAATGCAGAGAGAATCCCGAGTGGGTCCGTCAGGAGAAATCCCAGCTCTTGTAAGGATGCTCCTTGCAGCCTTAGGAGGACTAACAGCAATTACTCCAAAGGGAAATCCGAACAGATTCAAGTTTTAAACGTTATTCAACAATCAACACTTCAAAAAAGAAACTGGAATTTAAAATAAATAAATAATTGTCAATGTTTAATTAAAAATTATTAATTAAACTTGCAAATATTAATCATCACTGGTTCGTGTCCTGCCAGTCCAGCACTGACACCCAGGACATTCACAGCTCTTTAAGTCAATATTAATGAGACACTAAATACTGAGATTGGACCTGTCCATTAGTGTAAATTGATTAGTTTATTGTCTTCACAGCCTTTTGATGAGTGATAAGTACCAGCTTTGACCTACTTCCTAGAGAAGATTTCCTGATGATAGCGTTTGCATCCATTCTGGGATGGGCTGAGAGCTGTCCTGTCTGGTTTGGAAATGATCAAATTAGACCAACTGCTAACGGATGATGCTACTTGGAGAAAAAGCTTCTATGATGCAATAGCAGATGATGCCCTCAAGCCCTTTAGTCAAACTGGAAAACAAAGATTGACAGGAGAAATTAGCAGGAGAAGTGCTGCCTTAATACCTGGAGACCCATTAATAACAGAGAGTGAGCTGCTCAATATTGCCTGAGATATTCTTAATATCAAAGACAAAAGTTTTCATTTTCAGGAATTCTCATGAGTTGCCAGTCAGGGCAACAGGGGGTTAAGCAAGGGGTGTAATTCAGCCCAGCATGCTGATCTGTCTCTCCTGCAGATGCTTCTCTCTCTTCCAGGGAGAATGTGAAGTAATGTTTTTTGGGTATGAAGTAGTGAGCATTTGGGGTGAGAATCTAAGGTACTAAATGTCTTTTTCTTCTGGGATCAGTTATGAAAGGAGATGCCCATTAATTGAGGGTTTTAATTGGGAAATAATGAAAAAATATTCCCCATCCATTTTAGTACTATCCAGGTGCCTTTTTTTCCCCATTTTAGTACTATGCAGGTTCCCCCCCCCCCCCCCCCCCCCCCCCTTTTTTTTTTTCTTTAGCAAGAAAGACTTTCTGCAGACTTCAGCTGCACCCACAAAACCAAATTTTTACTGGCTCATTTATGCTGGGAACAATCCCAGTCTTTCCAGAATGGGAATTCTCATCAGGAAGCCAGATGGGCAGCAATGGTGTTACAGAATTTCATCTTGGCCAAAAGCTTAATGCTTTTATATAAATAAACCTATTTATAGATAACGTTAACCATTTTGTGCTTTTGTATAAATATTTACATATATAAATATATGTTAAACTGTTCCATATAATGAATTGATAGGGAAAAATTGGCTGGATGAGGAGGATCGATATCCCCAGGAACTGTGAGCTAAGCCATGCTGAGCCAAGGACATGGTTTCTCTGGGCTCCCCATCAGCCACAACCCGCCCCGAGCCCGGGGTGCCGAGACCCCGGCTGCTTCCCGAGCCAGGAGCTGTGGAGTGCAGGGACAAACAGGTAGAAAACTGCAAAGATGAGCTCCTCACTGCCAGGCAAGGCAGCCTTTTGTGTCTCAGTAGGGGAAGAGGCTGGCAGGGTTTGCACCTTGCTCTGTCCAGGTCACCGTGTCTTGCACGGATGCTGCCTTGGGAAATGAGCTTTCCTCTCTCCTCATTCATTTTTCACTTGCAATCCCCATCCATTTCTTTGCCTTTGCTTTCTGATTCTTATGCTTGGATGTTTTCCTTCTGCTGCCGCTTTCTGAAGGAGGTATGTAGGCATGAAAAGCAAGAACAGAACAGAGCTCAGCTAATTAGCATCTGCTTTAAGCTATTGCTTACCCTGCACAGGACCACGTCTCCAATCAATGCCAATTTGGATCACAAAAACACTGCTAGAGAGAGCCAGGGTTTTGCTGCAGACAAGCCCCACTGAGAGACATTTCCCATCCCCATGGGCTCCTGCCCGCAGAGGAATTGGTAGGAACACATTTCTCACCCATTCCATGTAAGTGGAAACACTTTGTGCACACTCTGAGTCAATGTAGCATCCTTACTAGTTCAAAACGAGAAGGAAAGAAATCAGGATATGGCTAAGAACTAAAATGAACAACAAAAAAAACAAAAGAGAGGAAATGATGGGAAAAAACAATGAGATGCTTGTTTTTTTCATCTTCTTGCCTGTCATAAAGCTCTAATATTAGCTATCAGTGGTCCAGGTACTGGAAAAAATTCTAATTAAGGATGCATATTGTCAGAATAAATGGAAACAACACAGAGAGACTTGCACTGACTTTATGAACCAGCTTAGTTAGGAACTGAATCATTACTGATGAAAAGTATAAGTTGAGCTTGCTTGCAGTTCATAACAAACCTATGATGATTTGCAAAAATCAAATCAAATAAAAAGGGCTGTATCAAAATGAGATCAGGATGTTTGGCTGAAGTCACTGCACCTACGCTACGAGCTCTCCTTTGCTCATCAGACTGAGTATGATGGCAATTTCTGAAGGGCATTCGGACTTGATGGTGCTGAGCCCTGTAGAAAAGCCTATAAATAAATTACTTTTTAAATTAATACTTTCTATGAGCGTCAGCAGCATCATATTTGATGTTGAAAAAATTAACACTGTACAGGAGGAAAGGAGCGAAAAAGTAATTTTTATCCTGTCATTTATACAGTGGGAGGGATGAAACTGAGGAATCATGAAATACAGGGTTACAACTGGAAAGCAAAGGTGTGCTCTGAAATACGTACGTGCAGCCCCATAAGATTTATACCTATATATGTATTCCTGCATCTATGTATATTATGTTAGAGATGTTCCATGGTTTTTCAGGTCCTTAAGTTAGCAAAGACAAATGATTAATGCATTCACTTTTGTCCATACCGCTCAGTCCTATGTACAATTCCTTACTCTTCAGTAAGTCCATAAATCCCCTGCTCTGCCAGGCCAGCTGAAGATCGAGGGATGGAGCACCACAGTGGGTTGTAGTGTTGAAATCCAGTAACTTTCCATTGAATTGCTGGTGCCAGAGATGCCCGGGCAGAGCAGGTAATTCTTGGTACGCGAAAGAGCGTAGCCAAAATTAAGCAGGCGTGATGGTCGGCAAAACTTAGGGTGTTACTGGCTGAAGAACAGCTGTGGTAAGGAACGTGTCAATCAGCCAGTCTCTTTGGGCCATGAATTGAAATTAGGAAAAAGCAGAATTAATAAAAGCTAAATCAAGCCTAATAATTTGTAAAGGGAAGTCTGGAGTAGCCCGGCATCAACGAGGCAGGGTCCAGGCTCTCCTCTGTGAGGTGGAGAAGACAAACTGTCCCTTGTGGTGATTTTCTAGGTTGGATCTGAATTATTAAAAACTTTCACAGAAGGAAAAAAAAATTAGACAGGGAACTTTCCTAAGAATTGTCAGCCCTGTAAGGCACCAGTGCATTTGCTAGAAGTAAGAGGAATAAAAACTGCAACTCGTCTAGAAGAAGAGCTGCATGAGTACGTACCGTGTTGCATTGTCGGGTTAGTTGGGATATTTTCTCCTTATCCACATGGCTCCTGTGGGTGAACTGGTTGGTCCCCACATGTGTCCCTGCTGCAGCTGCTGGTTGTCTCTGAGTTTGTCACCTTCTGGGTCACACAAAGGGACCGCACCACGGTGGGGGCAGGGTAGGTGCTGATGGGCTCTGCCTGCAGGCTTGTCTGAACCCGCTCCTCCAAAACAGAGCTGAGGAGCCTGATGTGCTTTCGAGCAAACCTGAGCCTGGGAAAACAGAAACCACTTGGGTGTGTAAGAAAAAATCAACAAAACAACTCTGCTCACTGTTGTCCAATGACAGGACAAGGGGCAACGGGTGCGAGCTGGAGCATGGGAGATTCCATGTAAACATAAGGAGAAACCTCACGGTGAGGGTGACAGAGCCTGGGACAGGCTGCCCAGAGAGGTTGTGGAGTCTCCTTCTCTGGAGACTTTCCAGCCCCACCTGGATCTGTTCCTGTGTGGGCTGCCCTGGGTGACCCTGCTCTGGCAGGGGGGTTGGACTCGATGATCTCCAGAGGTCCCTTCCCACCCCTACCGTTCTGTGATTCTGTGATACTGATTATTCCTGGAGTGCTATATCATTTTCATTTCTCTCTTGGTCAATCCTCCTCAGCCAAGCTGAGCCCCCCCCGTTCAGCACAGCGGTGCCGGTTTGCAGGGCACGGTGTGTGCAGACACTCCTGCATGCCAGGAGGGGAGGGTGACAGTGTCTAAGGGGGTCTAGCACAAGCTAAAAGCACTATTACTACAACAGTCATGAGATACTATTTATTTTCCTCTTAAGAGCACGTATTATATGCCACAAGGTCCAACACCAATGTCTGCACATCTATTTCTGCCGCAAACTTCCCATAGCTTCATGGGACTGTAATTTTCCGGAGCAGTTTTTCTCTTACACATATACTGACTGGTAGCAATTGAAAACTACCCAATTCTGGCATTTCTGTAGCCAATGAGATCATTTCCCATTCCACGGGCTGGGACGAAACCGAATCTGATCAGAGAGGTGATTCATGTTCACCGTGACACTTTCTCTCTCTCCTTCCAGAGCATCAACAGCCCGTTTTTCCCTACTTTCTGTGCTCTCTCTGGGTGGGAGCAGCCTGGGACTGAGCACAGGGCACCAGAGCAAAGCTGTTTGCAGCAGGCAGCAGTGGAGGTCTCCCCTTGGTGTTGCCAAGAGTGTAACATGGGATTCAGCAAAAGAAACAGTAAAAAAACCCACAATTACTTTTTTTTTTTTTTTTCTTCCTCCTGGCAAGCTAATTAATCACCGAGGGAACCTCTCTGTATGGCATTTGATCTGGCTTTCCAGAGTTTTCGATCCCACCTTCCATCTGTAACAGAAACTCTCTCTGCCTTTTTTTTTTTTAATTAAGCTTTCCCTTTCTCAATTTTCCTTTCCTTTCACTGACACAATAAAATACAATTTTCCACCTTTTTTTTTTTTTATCGTTCCATTTCTTCACCGCTACTGGAGGACAGCGGTGCTGAAGCAAAGCTGTAACACTAATGGAAGTTTGGATTTCTTCATCAGAAGGAGATTCTCAATTAGGAGACAAATGGCTCCATTTCAGAGGACAATAGTTTGAGTTATTGTATAAATATTTCATAACCCACAGGCTGATGAGGTTTAAACTGAGCTTCAGTTTAATATTTTCTTTTGCGGTTACATCATAGCACCAGGTACTTGTATTTTATCTCATTGAGAGAAAGAAAAATGTCAAGTGTGCAGAGAAAAAAGAAAACACAACGTTGATAAAATGATAGCTGGTGGGTGGGAGACAAGTGAGAACACCCTGAAAGGTGGGAACAAAGATGTCTGGAAGGCAAAGAAAGCCCAACGTACCTTCATCTCCAGGTGGTGTGCGTGCAACGGCAACAGAAAATCAGTTTCCATTCTAAACGGATAAAAAACTCTTTGAATTAATCAAATCAATGCAAATTATGTCATTTGGGTGACTGGCAGCTCTAATTGGCTGTACAAAGGTACTCCAACAGCTTAAGTAGAATTGGGAACACGATCAACAATCAGAGCCAAAGAAACTGCTCACAGCCAACTTTAAAAAGCTTCTCAACCCCCCTGTTGAGAATCTCTGGGCTAACAGTGGATGGGGGGGGATTAATGGGGCTTCCCAAAAGAGACCTGCTCCCTGAAAGCAGGGCCCTACTCATAGGCATCGAGTGGCTCAGATCCATCACCACTGTTGACAAACTTGGCCACAGTGGTGGAAAAGGCTCCTCCTTATACCACAATGAAATCCTTCACCTAAGGTCACGCTCTCATGGTCTGGAGGGTCCTGCTGAAACAAAAAGCAGAGCTTCCAAACCCCCTTGCTTTCTTACCCTCTGGAGGTGGAGGCCGGGTGCTGCTGGGCAAGGATTCCCCGAAAACCAGCCAATAACAGAGCTGTTATTAAGCAGGAGTCCTTTATTGCAGCGCTGGGGATTCTCCTCTGTAAGCGCTCCAAGGCACCATCTAATATACACACAAAAGAAATACATATTCATCATGTTTCCTGGAAAGGGCAGTCGTATGCTAATGAGTTCCTGGAGCTCATTTACATAGTCCGAGCATGTGGCATAAAATAAGGGTTAGGGTCTTTTCCCCCTCCAGTCGTCACTCTGGGCTTCCTTTGCCCATATGTGGTCATGGGGTAAGCTCATCCATCCCTCAGCCCTGGAATGCTCCAAGAAGGTCAGTTAAAATTTGTTTCCAGGTGCTATCTTAACACTGATGTCCTCTTCTGCACTTATCTTGACATCTTGACTCCCTGTTAGCAGGGGTGCTCTGGATTAATGAGCTGTCTCAAGACCTGTTTCATTTTTGCCAGGCAAGAAGTCGCGGGTTTCAAAACATCTCACTATCAGCTCTACCCAACAGATGACTAAACTAGGCCAGTGAGGCTAAAAGAATACAAGGAAGGCCAGTAAGATTGAAGATTTCTGTGTATCACCCAGGGAATAAGCAGGGATATCAATCCTCCCACAGTCAATGTGCTGCCTTTCCATCCCGAGTTAGGGATGCGGGCTGGAGCTGCCACCAGGGAACGCAGCGGCAGAGGAGAGTCACCAGTGAAGGAGTTTCTCCTCCCAGCTATTCCTGCTCTTACGCTCCCGTTGGATCCAGCTCTGGGCAAAAGCAGATGGGCTGATGCTGATGTAAGCTGCCGCTGACGACAATCCAGATCATCCTTTGACTTTGCCTTGGAATGGGCTGTGTAGTCCTCAGGCTATTTATAGCCTCACGGAGGGATTCCTCTGCTGAGTCAGTCTCCTGAGGCTGTGAGTCAGACTGCGGATGGGTCAAGCTCCTGCCAGACAGTAGAGGATGAGCAGCTACTCTGGCTCCCCTCCCAACGCACCCTGAGGCACAAGACTGAAGGGCTTCTGGAAGCACCGCACCTGCTGGGAAGGTGCAGCCACCCCTGGGGTTTAACACCCTGTTTAAGGGGCTGGCTGAGGCAGGAGGTGAAGGGAGAGGGGCTGGATGGCAGGCCAGCTCCGAAGCTGAGCATGGCTACAGGCTGCGAGCAGTCCCTTCTGCCCTTGCAGAGAGAACTTCCACTGCGTTCTGCACTAGGTGTCTCCTGGGGAGGAAAAGCTGTGGGAAAACAGTATTTTATTCTCAGAGGAACTATTTCTTAAAGCAGTTTTTTATGCCAGAGAGGAATTCTTTCTTTACCCACTGTCCTTGCCATGTGCAGGGATGAGGTGGGTCCCCTGTGCCAGTCAGGGCAGTGACTGATCCCCTGAAGTGTGTCACTCAGGCCCTGTTGATTCAAGGACCACACGTGGGACTGTTCTCCAATTCTAACATCCCATTGTTGAGTTCAACTGAAGTGTCAGACTTCAAATACGGTGAAAGAATCCCCCCAGCTCGCCCCCCAGCACAGTTTCCCTGGGGTTCTGTAAAGGAATGAGAAAACTGCTCCAAAGATAAGGAATTATATTGAGTTCTCTTACTCCAAATTAGATTAGCATTTAAATGTTGTTTAATTGGCTGCAGTGTTTTTGTACATCAGTTTATGAAGTTGGGAAAGTGTATTTTACAATGCTGCACATACACATAATAAATTGTGCAACACAGATGTTGCCACTGATTGTAATATTTTAAGGGAAGAGGGAAACACTCTGCTTAGCTTTTAATTAGGTTTATTCCGAGCAGACACAAAAATAAAAATTTACTTCTCTTTGAAGTAAATACCATCTGCAATATATTTCTATCCCACAGCCTGCAGCCCTCTTGCATCACCTTCTGTAGGGGTGTTGGGAAGATGGAGTGGCCGTGGTGGTGGCCCTGCAGCGAGGCTGGAGAGAGGTTGGTGCTAGTCTCTTCTCACAGATATCTCACAGAGGGACTCACAGAATTACAGAGGGTGGACAAGACCTCTGAGACCATCGAGTCCAGCCTATGACCCCACACCACCACATCGGACAGACCATGGCACTCAGTGCCACATCCAGCCTTTCTTTAAACACCTCCAGGGATGGTGACTCCACCACCTCCCTGGGCAGCCCATTCCAATGGCTGATCACCCTCTGTCAGGAAGTGCTTCCTGATATCCAACCGAACCCTCCCCTGGCACAGCTTCAGGCCATGCCCTCTCCTCCTGTCACTGCTTGCCTGGGAGAAGAGCCCGACCCCCACCTGCCTACAGCCTCCCTTCAGCTATGGAGAGTGACAAGGTCCCCCTGCGTCTCCTCTGCTCCAGGTTAAACAACCCCAGGTCCCTCAGCCTCTCCTCATGAGGCTTTCCTTCCAGTCCCTTCCCCAGCCTCGTTGCTCTCCCCTGAATGGATTCAAGCCGCACCAGGGGAGGTTCAGGCTGGACATTAGGGGAAAAACAGTAGTCAGAGACTGGAACAGGCTGCTCAGACAGGGGGTTGAGTCTCCATCCCTGGAGGTGTTTAAGGGTTGTTTAGATGTGGTTGTTGAGGGACATGGTTTAGGGGTGAACTTGTAGACTAGGGTTCGTGGTTGGACCCGATGATCCCAAGGGTCTTTTCCAACCTGAACTGGTTGACTGATTCTTTGATTCTATGACTTGCTGAACTTTTATCAGCCTTTGAGTGGCACGGAAGCAGCAGCAAACTCTGCAGGAAGCCAGCCCGAAGCCCCTGTGGCCTCTTCATGGCTGGTGCTTCTCAGCACTCTGCACAACAAGGGACTTTCTTCCTCTCATAGAGAAACCACAAGGCCAAGTGAAATAACCCCTAACACCACCTAATGCACATCCCCACTCCCCTTTTGTGGTTCCAAACCACAAAAGCTACGGCTGCAAATGCCTGATGCCTGAGGGTTGGGCTGGTTGGGCCACACTTGTCCCTGCACCATTGGCATACACAAGGTCACTTCCAGCAGCAGGGCTACAACACTGGTGAAGGAAGAGGATCAGTTCCATGTCAGAGTGTTGCAGGAGTTATTTGTGCCCTGGGATCCCGTTGGGAGCAGGGTGAGCCAGCTCCCAGGCACTCCTGGCATCGGGGCTTCTCCTTACCAGAAGCCTTTAAACTCAGGGCAAGGACACGGGGCTCAGCAGCCCCTCGGCTGAAGACGGTGGGACCTTCCTCCTTTCTGTGTGACACTTGAATCCTCTCAGAGGCATCTAGTCAAAAAGCTGTGGTACAGCCCCCAGCAGCTTGGCAGCACTAACGCAGCAAGCCAGGCAGGCACTGACACCCTCCTCCTCCGCCTTGGCTTACTGGAAGTTGTGCTTATCAAGAGGAAAAGTGCTGCAAAGAAGCCTCCTTAACCCCCATCTCCTTTTGCAGCACAACAGACAATAATATAATAATATATATATATAAAATATATATATAAAATTATATAAAAATAATAACATGACCTACCATTGCTTTTTTTTTTTATATTTGTTGTGGGGTTTTTTTACATCTAAACACTCGTATCTGTTATTCTTTCCAGACTGATTTTAAAACGTCCTCAGAGCCAAAAAGGCTAAAGCCATGGCTGGAGCCACCTTCAGCCAGTGGCAGATGGATGTGTGACCACCAGGCACTCTGGGGAGGGCAGGCAGGGGGCTGTCACCATCTCTGCCCGTTGCAGTTGTACTGTTGGTCCATCCCAAAACCAAGCAGAATCGAAATCTGGAAATACGTCTTTTTAAGTGTTTATTTCATCTTTTGCTTTCTTTTCTAGCCTGGGGACCACTCACCCAGCATCAGCATCTGCTGGCAGCCAGCCCTCCTGAGCTGCCACGCAGCGACCCGCACACAAAACACAGAGACCTTCTTTTTCTCTTTAAGAAATCTTGTCGCATTCCAGGTAGCCCTACTTTTTCTCTTCCGATTAATTTCGCTCCGGTTAAATGAAAGCTGATAAAATAGAAACTGCTGTAAGACCCAGAGAAAATTAGGTTATGTAACCTCTTTTTTATTTATTTAGCATGATATCAAAGTTGTTTCTTATCATTCTCCAGGTACATTGTGCTCAGGAATAAATTAAACTGTCTATTCAACAAAGAGGATCTGCTTTTTCTACTGCTAATTTTCTCTCTCTTTCTCAATTCTCACTCTATTATTAAGGGAAAAAAAGAATAACAAGCTTAGCTGAAGCCAGAGGAGCCCTTCTAGCTTTGCACATTGACACCGTACGATTCCCTTGCATAATCCAAGTGGTCCATCTATCGGTCTCCGGCCGGTACGACAAGCAGCAAAGTCAAAAGTACAATGATGTTTTCCTTAGCATAATTACTTGCTGATGTGGACAAATGGAGTGACAGCTGTGCCCTTTTTAGGGCAAGATTCGTGCAGAAATAAAGCCATGTAACTCATTTCCCTGGGTGTTTTTCTCCCTGCCCTCGTGCGCAGCCCCGGCTGAGACCTCAGCGTGACGGAAACCAAGAGGGGCAAGGATGGAGGAGGAGGATGGGGTGTAGGAAAGCCACAGAGCAAGGCCATGGGGTGTGATGGGTCCTGGCTCTGTCCAGATTCACCTTTGCAGCACCGAGCCCGCCTGGTGTGGTGTGGAGAGTGGCATCTGGCCACCTCTGGCATTGGCAGGCAAAGCTCAGTGCTCCTCGGGACTGGGTCTCTGCTGGCAGCATCCAGCAAGGCAGAACTGGTATCGATGGGGAGAGGGCTGTGGGGTATGGCTGCGAGCCCTTCCTGGGGCAGAGCAGTCTGCCCTCCCTGCCTCGCCGCCCCGGTCCCACCACACCTCGCAGCCAGCTCTGGATGGTGCACAGCAGTGATGTTGGTCTCCCAGCACACCTAAAAAGGACAAAAAAAGCCCCAAGGAACTCTACATCTGGTCCTTACAGAGGTCACGGTCAGTGGGGCAGGTCCTTCAGAAATCACAATGTCAGAGGCACGGGAGAAGGTGACTGGCTCAGGGCCACCAGCCCAGTGGTTACTGGTGGCTTCAACCACCACAAATTTAATGTAATGTCCACCTTTTCTGGAACCACTTTATTGCTGCATTTCAAGTCAAGGTGGGGACCAGGTCATACTGGTTCCTGGCCACAGAAGGTTGCGTGATGCTCAGAGTTTCAGCCAGGGTATGGCAAAGCCTGGAAATCAGCTCGAGAAGGGGCAGCAGGCTGTGTGTGTGCATGTGTCTGCAGGTACTTGTGTTTGGGGCGGGTTCCTCTCTCTGTGCACGCTGGGAAGGACAGGACAGCAGAAGGAGGTCTATCCCATGACATTGCACTGCAAATATCTAAGTGCTAAAATAACTCATGAGCACCTGACCCAGCAAATAGCTGAGCAATTCCTGAAAGGCACCGAGGTTCAGCTCTTGTGCTAATATTTTAACTGTCTCTGTTAATCTCAATTAGGTGGAAAAGTCTATACTTATTAGAACTGGCACCTTTCTATTCTATATGTGTGTAAGGGCAAGAAAGAAGCCAAGTAAATGTATGGGTGAGGCCGCTGAGGGAAAGCACAAAGTACACAGGGACAAAAGCCTTTTTGCCTCCCTTTTTTTTCTTTCTTTAGTTAGAGGCTAGTATAACATTGGAGCTTCAGAGTACCACAAGAACCTGCCTGCCATTGCGTGCCGTGCCAGAAGCACCAAAGACAGCAGAAGGTGCCACGAAGATCTCACCAACCTGCCACCTCCAGGGCATCATTCCTGGATGCTGGAGGAGAGGTGGTGTCCACTGGTGAGCACGGGGGAATGAAGACAGACTGAGGAGAGGGACAGACCACAGATAGATCTGGGGCACAAGGTAGGTGGCAAAATAAAACGACGAGAGGAGGAATGGGAGAAGCCAGTTGTGTCTCAGCCCGAGATAAATGAAACCCGGGAGTTTTACCCAGTGTATAGCAATGAAATGTTATAGGACAGAACTATTTTCTGTGTCAATCTATGGGTGTTTACATGTGCTTCGGTGCATCGATGCAGCTAGAGATGGCACTAACAGGTAGTGATTTTCTTCATCTTCTTTTCAGTGTGACTTTCTTGTCCTGCTTCTTCTGCTTCACACCTGCTGGCCTGAAATCAGCAGTTCACCAGTTCAGATTTCACCATCAGCTTGGGTAGCTGTCACATTGTGCTTATATAAAGGCTATGAAAGACTTCAGCTCTTCTGTTTAAATCAAAACTAAAATCAATCCTTTCTTTTCTTTTCTATCAGATGACAACAAAACTGTGAACACAGGTAGGAAAATAATTGATGCATTCTAAGAAACTGTCAGGTGTGAAAAATGTTGAAGGCTCACCAACCCTATTACAGCTATGAGAAGGTGTTAGACAGCAGATTTATGTAGCAGCACCAGCACAGCGTAAGATGTATATAACAGAAATTAAGACAACAAAATTCTATGCAACTACTCCACGTTTTGGGGTTTTTTTTCCTTCCTTCTAGAAGCAGGGCTGCACCGTGTGATCTGAAAAGCAGCAGCTGACAGAGGGACGCGGGGCAGGTCCACCTAGACCTCCTCAGCAATAATCCCCTCACAGGGCAGTGCCTGCAGAGCTGCGGCTGGCAATAAAGGGGAAGAGCTGTCTTTTCTCCCCTCCTCCATGGTTCTGGTGCTGAGTTTTTTTTCCCAGAAAGTAGATGAGATATAGATTCAAATAGTACCCCCACTTAAGGAGCTTCCCCTCTCCTGCCTTAGGCGTTTCATGTGACCATGAGCTTGTCTAGGTGCCCACAACACCAAAGGTCCAGTCAATGCCCTCTCCCCTGGTACCCGCCATGCATATGGTTGGCCAGGTCCATGCCCCCCACTTTGCATCATCCTAAGGACAGGTGGGTCCCTATAGCCGTGCTCCTTTGTGAATCTGAACATCAACACCCCCCAAAAAAGCCTGGTTTTTAACTTTCCAGTATTTGGAACCGGGGTCAAAGAGATGAGGGCACTTTTCAAAGGCTATATGCTGGCTTCAGTGACTCCCTCTCTCCATCCCCCAACACTGCGTCCTTTATCTTAAACTCAACAGTATCCTGCCCTGATTAGGCTCAGGAAAAACACCCTCTTTTCCCCTCCAGCTGTGGGTAAGTCCACTGAAGAGTATCTGCCATGTTGGTTAAAGCATCACGAGAGAAACCCAAACTTTTTCTGTAATAGCCTGAGGTATTTTTCTTTTAATCAAAACCAAAACAAACCCCCTGAAATGCATCAATTTCCCATTAGAACTGGAAATGTTCTGACACCCTATGATATTGCCTTTTCATTTCACTGTTCTGCTGGCATTTCAGAAGTTGCAAATGAAAAATTAGCGTTCGAAAAGTAGGATCTTCTTGATTGGAAAAACTTGTTGGAATCGTAATGGAAAGACCAGAACAACTTCATTAGTCTTCATTAAATGAAATAAATGTTATTTCTATTCCTTTCACATACAATCATATATTACAACTATTAATATTGCCAGGATGTTTCTTTTGTCCCAGAATTTAATGTATAAAGCTACAAACCTTCGTGCATGAAAAACAACTTACAATCACCAGAGTGACGTGCAGTTCATCTTTTTTACGTTCATTAATTTTCTGTAAATAGAGCGCAGTCGCTTTGCATTGTTTGCACTAATGGAGAGCTCAGAGCAGTTTACCCTGTTACTGCTTATCATTTCTTTGGGTGATAATTTTAAAAAGCTTTTAAATTAAAATGATAAAGATGGTTAGGGGGGGAAAGATACAGCCTTTCAGCATGTTTCAAGTATGATAGATGAGCCCAGCAAAAAAAAAGATGGTTCTCATTGAAGAGACGTGCCAGGGCTGGCTGCGCATCTCAAACGATTTTTCAAGCCCCCTCCACCTCGTGTTGGGCATCTTGCCCAAAGCCATTTTGGAGCATAATCTCACCAGCCTCCTGCTTGCCCCCCATCATGGGGGCTCAGCTCCATCCAGCCCCCCCCGGGAGGGTTGCTGTGCCCTGGTGCTATGGGGTCTGCTCTGCTCCACAGCTTGGGGTGTCGGGCAGGGGCTGCAAGCAAGGGGCTGGTGACACTTCTGGCTGAACCCACCATTGCCTGTGACCACTGCTCAGAGAAGGAGTCGGGGCAGTAGGGGTTGGCACAAGGTGTAGCTCCTGGCATACCTGGTCCCATATTTGCACCCTCTCTGTCCTAGTCGTGAAAATACCGGTGTTTGTGATGGGGGCATTGTGACCTAAGTGCTTGAGGAAAGGAGACCCTGGTCCCTCAGCTGCCACCCTTCAGCAGTGTCCAACCCTGGATTTATTTCTTTCTTTTTCTAGATTTAATAATTATCAAAAAAACCCAACCCAAAACCCGAACAAATAATACTTTTGCAATTCAAGCTCTAGTTTGCATTCCCATTGCTCCTCAGAACCCACAGAGCACTGCAGGCCAGGCAGGGACCCTGAACCACCCTGAGAGGTGGACGGGACACTGCCAGTAGGGCTGTAGCAATGGGTGATACCCTGAGCCCTTGAGTTTTGCTCCAAGCTCTTAAAAGGAGACAAAAATAAGCTTCACAGTGAGCAGTGCTCTTGAGTAAAGTCAGCCTGGACACTGGGGGGTCACTTGTTATTCCCAAAGGACGTTTATTCCCAGTCAGCCTTTTGAGTTTCGCTTTCCAAGCCCTCACAGGTCTGCACACTGTATGCAGCAAGTGCCCTGATGCCTGCGGGAGCTTTTTCAGCCATGCACTGATGTCATAGAATCATAGAATGGTGGGGGCTGGAAGGGACCTCTGGAGATCATCAAGTCCAACCCCCCTGCCCCAGCAGGGTCACCCAGGGCAGCCCACACAGGAACAGATCCAGGTGGGGCTGGAAATTCTCCAGAGAAGGAGAGACACTATTCCAGTGTGGTCTCACCAGGGCAGAGTAGAGGGGGAGAAGAACCTCCCTACACCTGCTGGACACAGTTTTCTTAATGCACCCCAGGGTGCCATTGGCCCTTCTGGCTGCAAGGGCACATTGCTGTCCCAGCAAGTAGACATTGCCATCCCAGTAAGGAGACATTGCCGTCCCAGCAAGGAGACATTGCTGGCCCAGTGTAATAGCTGCTGTGACACTGACTGTGAGACTGCTCCTCCAGGGAACTGCTCCTCAGCTGAAAGTTTACAGAAATGTTTCAGAGAAAAAGCCACTTCTGGATATTTCTGGCATTAATGGTTAATATAGGTTGCTCTTGAGATACGCCCAGCCTATCAGCCGGGGCACTTTTTGAAGAGGGAAGCTCAGTGAAACAGAGATGGCCCGAGCCTCCTCAGCACACAGCAAGGCAGGTGAGTACATTTTGCCGTGGGCAGGACCAAAGCCATTGATCTAACCTAGATTAGAAATACCTTCTTGTTTGTTTGGAGCTCTGTGTGGCAGATGGCACCAGTTTGAGGTGTTAACTCCAACCAGCATCTGCCTCCATTCCTACAAGGGCCTCGTTTGCCTGCCAGAGAGGTTTGGGGTGGGCAGGAAAACCTGGCCAGTTGGGGAATGATTTAGTTTCCTCTCATGATTGAGGCAGGGGCTCTGAGACAGGGAGGATTCATGGCAAGAGCAACGAGTTGCCCATAGAGACAGCTTATCTGTTTCTGCTGACTGTGGAGGGACCCCAAAAGCCTGGCTGTCTAACTTAGAATGTAGGGGACTAAACCAATGAAAAAGCAGCCAGTCCTCCCCTTCTCCCCGTTGAGCAGTCTCTCCAAGCCTCCCCTCCCGCACACAAGCAAGCAGTGTGTGTTAGCACAGCTTTGCTACTTGAGCCAAATCAGGTGCTTCCAGGCAAGATGTCAACCCTGTCAGCCTTCTCCAGACTTGCAGCCTCCTGACCCGAGGCTGATGGTGCAGGACTGCAGCACGCTGATGGCAGCCACGTGAGGAAAGGGAGTCCAAAACTTTATTGCATTTAACCTGCCTCTTACACCTCTCGCAGTATACTCTACATGTTCATTTTTCCAGTCCTTTCCTGCCCATTAACTAGGACACTTTGCTATTGTGGTCAGCTGGATCACTCATCTAAATGTACACGAGCCTTTTGTTAGCTTATTAGCATGCTTGTATTATTATTGCAGCTTATCTTGGCAATTACTCTCTAACCAAAACAAAAATCCCAGCAGACAACCCAAGCAAGTCTCATTTAACAAAATATCTTTTGTTTTCCTTTTTTTCCCTGTTAATAGATGCAAGACTGCTGCAATTTCCTCTGGGTACTGGGCTTGCTTTAACTAAGCTGCTCAGGCCTGTATCTCTCCCCTTGCATTTTTGTAAAATTTAATAACAAACTACAAAAAAAAAACAAAAAGAAAAAATCCAGTCAGTCTCCCTTGTCACCTCTATATGCTGGGAGAAGAAGAGGTAGGCTCTTGCTAATCTGAAACAACTACCACCAAGCACCACACAGTCAGAGGAGGAAAATTCTTTATACTTAGGCTAGCTTCCAAAATCCTGGGTCATTCCAGCATCTGGATGCTAAGAACGTTTCCGTGCATTACGTGGCCAGTGAGGCACTGCTATAAACCTGACGTTGATTTAATATAGAGTCATTATGCAAACCAGTATTCTGCGAGCTGGGCAGAGACAGATGGGTTGGTCAACATGTCCCCATTTTTCCAGAAAACACTGAGATTGTCCTCAGACTAAGAGCAGCTCAGAGTTTATTATTCAACATATCAATAGCAACCCCTTTTCAACAGATTTAATAATGTACTTCCACGGAAAACGGTGCAGAAGATACTTCCCAGTAATATGACAGTAAGAAGGAATTGAATATTATTTGTTATCAGCCCTAAATTGAGTTCATCACAAAGTACTTAGGAGTGGGTTTTGCTCACAGTATTAGATTTGGAGAATGGCATATGGCATATCGAGTGATTAAGGCTCTAAACTGTACATTTAAGGCCTGCTCATAATGAAGTTCTTGAGAGTCTTTCAGTTAATGGGAAAATTGGGCCTTCCACAATCTATTTGAGTGGAATATATCATGCTTATCATGATAAGCTCTACAGCAAACAAGCTGCCTGGGCAGTTGTGTCCCCTCGGAGCCCAGAAGGACTCTGAAGAGTGAGGGGCCAGCAGGCAGAGCCAGGGTACGACGGGGCACAGGCAGGAGGGGCTGGCACAGCCCCATCCTGCTCGCTCTCTTCTCCCAGGCAGCTTAGAAACTCCTGAAAACAAGGAAGTTTAATGAGAGTGCTGATTCAGCCTGAACTTTGTTGTACCGGCACCGAAAGGATAAAATAAAAGGACTTTACAAATTCCAGCTCTGCGTGCCTGATGATTTTCTCTCGGGAACAGCCTGGCAAGTTATCTGACGACACCCATCCAGAGAAGCTTTTGGTTTGCCTGTGTGCTCAGCATCCTAATGAGGGCTGGAATAAACAATCCATGCAGCAAAGTGGTGTATTATTTATGCATTGTCACATCCATCTATATAGAAAATTGGCCCTAAATTAAAAAAGCAGGTATCAATATTGCCTACGTGCTGGCTCCTGGGGAAAAGCTTGAGGGAAGAAGGCAAAATCTCAGTAATAAGGGCTCTTTTCCTCCTACTGATGTAAATAAACAGCCTGTGCCACTGGAGCAATGTTTATGCTAGCAAATACCCTGAGGTGTTTCTCAGAAATCAATCTGCAGAGAAAAATTGCCTGAGATAATAAAAATTCATCAACTCCCAACTGAAACCCAGGCCTTGCTGCGCGTTTGGGGCTGGGGGTGAAGGGTGAGGAGAGCAAGGGGTCAAGGCTTTTAATTTCCTGGAGCACAGCTCACGTAGTGATATCCTCTGAGCCCTGACTACCGGGCCAGTTTCAGCTCGGTTCGATGAAATTCAAGGACAGAAATTGCAGGAGGGAAAGCGAGCGGGATTGTCTGCAAGCTGCAGGGATACGTGCTCAGAGCAAACCTGTGCAGCGGAGTGAGCCGGGAGGGGACCACTCCTATGGAAACCAACTGACGTGGGAGGGAATTTTCCACCCTCCTCCTCTGGTTGCTTATTCCTGTCACAGCACAGACAGCCCAGGGCATGGCAGCCTGGAAAGAAATGTCATCCCCAGCTCTGGCACCTCGAGGAGCTTTGTGCCCTGCAGTGATGGTGACACAGAGGACAGAACGACGCTTTCACTGAGAAAGCAGGCAGGGTGAAGCCTGGCTTCACTGTAAAAAGCGAGCAGTGAATAAAGCAAGGGGTTGTCTGGGATGATTTGTCTGGCTGTTCTTCATCTTCGCCAGCAGGTTGGGTAAAAGCAAGTACAGGAGTCAAGTAGCCTTAATTTTAACACGCAGAAAAATCCAAGGTTTGCTCTCATTTGCACGGAAAGCTCCTGCAGCAGTGAGATACTTTCCGTATTCATGCCATCTCCTGTTCTGTTCCCCCCACTTTCTGAGCACGCACGGCTACAGGCACGTTGGCTGCTGGGGTCTGGACTAGGGCTCCAATCACCCCGCAGCTCAGCCAAGTGCAAATCTCTGTATTTGCCTTTTGCTGCTCTTTAAACTTCACCCCCTGCCTCAAAAATCACAGCCAAGCCTCCACTGTACAGAAAGGTTGGATCATTCATTAAGGGTTATAAATGACCCTAGAGCTACAAGGACTTTGAAGGGACTGGAAGATCTCTCTGCTGAGGAAAGGCTGAGAGCCCTGGGGCTGTTCAGCCTGGAGAAGAGAAGCCTGAGAGGGGATCTGATGAATGGTTACAAATCTCTGCAGGGTGGGTGTCACGGAGAAGGGGCCACACATCGTAAGGAGTCTCTGGACTCCAGCATTTTTAGCTGAACTACTCTTACTACAGGTTTTACATTTCTCCCTCACAGTATCAGCCCCTCATTTCATCGTTATTCACGTTATTGTCCTGATAATTCAAGCTGTGAGTTTGGACCAAAATTAGAGGATATCGAAACTCAGTTTCTGATTAACACTAATAACTGTAATTGGGAGGAATAGACCAAAAATTGCCTTTGCTCCCCCTTAATCTGTTTCAATTAGCTGTACTTGCAAGGATGGATGGAATGATTATTGGATAAATCAGACTGCAGTGAAAGTAGGCACAGGGGATCTGACAGGATTGGATGTTACCCACATAGATGTTTGTAATCGCACACAATTGCAAACTCATGCAAGCCAAGGGGGGGACATCCTGGGGAATCGGTCAGTGTGGAGGACACAGCGTGGTGTGTGGTGTGGGGACAGCATTAGTAAGACTCAGCTCCCTGCAGGGTGGAAGGGATGTGTACAGTTGGGCACTTAATCCCCTGGATAAGATCTAAATGGAAAGAGAATCCCTTAGCAAATGGGGAAACGGGATTCCATAGTTTTGTGAGGTGGTCTTTTCCCTTGGTTAGGGGTCAGTGAACTTGAGAAAGCCATAGTGAATATTTCAGCCACTCTGGATGACGTGTTTCACATCACTACAGATGCCATCCGTGCTCTCAAAAGCAGGTTTACAGAATGGAATGGCACTGGACTTACTGACCCTGAAGGAAGGAGAATTTCCACAATTATCAATCAGAGTTGTTGTGTAGATGTAAACCAGGAGAGCAGAATCGAGGAAGATTTGGGTAAATTGTTTTTGAGTTTTTCATTAATTCAGTAAAGATGATACTAGTTGGGGAATTCAGGGAACTTTGGGAAAGATTGACTTCTTGGCTTCCAAACTTAGCTTGGTTGAGACAACTCTTTGCATTCGTAGTAGGATTTGACACTTTGGTTGCTGTAACTTGTATAATCATTCAATGTACCCTTCAGTGTTGCAAGAAAAATTCAGATAATTAAAAATGCTGGAAATGCAATAGAATTAAACACCAGGTAGAAACTGGGAAATATTTTTAAAAGACATCAATCAATAATGGAGTTTTATAATCGTAGTGAAAGAATTTGCGCTGTGCATAGAAAAGGGGGGGAATTGAAGGCAGGAGACGGTGTGTCTGGTGGAATTTTACTAATCTTTGAACAAGCAACAGCAATAAATGGGTAGTTGTATAGTAGGGACATACTGTGAAATTCATAACCTTGTAGATAGTGATTATCTCTAGGAACAGGACAACAAGACATCTTGAGGCATCCCAGCAAGCTGAACAGACAAGAACTGGCAAAACCAAGGATTTTAGGTTTTAAATCATTAAAACAACACAGTGATGAAGAAGAGAAGATGAAGTAAATGTCCACCAGAGGGCATGGAAGACCCCCCGAGGGCAGAAAAGGCCCTGACCTTAATTTTATTACGCCTGCTCAGACTGTGTAAATGAATTCTAGGAACTCATTAGTGTAAGGCTGCCCTTTCTAAGAAATATAATGAATCTGATGATTAGCCTGCATATAAACTCTGTACCCAGCTGGCATCGGGACGCACATTTGGAGGAGTGATCCCCTGTGTGTCTGGCGCCACAAAATAAAGAATGCCCGCTGAATAACTTCAGTTATTGAGTTTTTCACTGCATCAGTTTGTCACTTTCACTTTCGTGTATCTATCAAGAAATCAGAGTTTTCTTTGGATAGTCATTTCCTCAGCACTCTGGTAGATTCTCATACTCGTGTACACCAGGAACTGGCCCAGCAAAACCCACACTGCAAGACTAATTGAGTGCAGACAAAGCAGAATTTAGCCCCCGCTGAGGACTCCTCAGAATTTATCCTGTGGATTTGCTGTGGCCAGGCTGTGCCAGGGCTGCCTTTTTTTTTTTTAATAAAGTTTTGTAGACAGCCAAGTTTTAGGACCAATCTGATTTTCTGCAAGTCTGCTATTCAGCCAGTCTTCCTGCCCTTCCCCGTGCCCTCTGAAGGTATGTGCTAAAACTAATCAGCTTTGGAGAGCAAAAAAGCAAGTGTTTAATTATATGTTTCTCTAGGACTGGATGTACAAACTAGTTAAAGTGTCTCTCAGCAGTTCAAAGTCTATTTGTACCTACAATGCACGAGGTGAGATTAGCTGGAAGGTTCTTGCCCTAGTTATTGGGCTGTAACCTGAAATGATGTCCAAGCTGAGCTGAGCAATGGCATTTGTGTCTGCAGGCATCATTTCTAGAAGTGACCCTTGAGTTTACTGTGGCTGAGACACTTGAGATCAGGGCTGGCCAGAGGAAGCTTCCAGCTAATCAATGGGGGCATTGATTTCTCAGACAGTTCAACGCCACCACCGTGGAGGATCCCAGAGCATGTCCACTGGCTTTGCTTAAGGGGACAGTGATGGCAGAACCCAGGCAGTGGGCAACAGTAATGGCCAACAGGCAACACCGCGGGCTGCCTTTGATCCTCTCTCCAAAGCAGATCCCCTCACATGATTTCTAGCTTCCCTGCTGCTCGCTGTCTTTAAACCACATCCCTCAACATAGAACCATAGAATGGTAGGGGTTGGAAGGGCCCTCAGGAGATCAAGTCCGACCCCCCCACCAAAGCAGAGGCAGCAATAAATGCGTGTTGAGAAATGAGTGTGATAAAGCTAACTAGTCCAGCAAATGAGCGAGGATATGTTGATTTCCTTAGTCTCTAATAATAAAATCAAAACCAAGAGGTTTTCATCCTTTCCAGCCCATTTAGACTGTATTTCTTTTCCCACTACCTTGGCTAAGATACAAGGCAGATGATACTTAATTTGGGTGATAAGGAATGAAAAGGGAGTCATTTTTCTGCTGCTGGCAGTCTGGCAGTCACTGCAGCCCCATGGAGAGAGCTTTCCTCTTCCCACATCTCTGGAGAAGTGCCCACAACACGGAGCCTCTGGCAGCTTCTGCTCTCCCCTTCCCTTCTGGGGGGGACACGGTCCCTTCACAGATAGGCAGCACACCCCTGAAAAGAAATCACGGCAATTCCTGAAGTCTTCCAGAGGGGCTGGGGAGGGGTGGCAGCCCCTCGGGTCCCAGTGCTGCAGGGATGGCCACCAGCTCACCCACGCGCGTGCTGCAGTTGCCAGCCTCCCCCAGTAGCTCAGGATCTTTCACTTCAGTACTTAACTTGCAACTTCTACCAGCTCCGACTATTTAAAGCCATCAGCGATTTACATCAGGAGACTTTAAATAGAGAAGCAATTTTGTGTAAACTCTCGCCTTTATTGCAGCAAGGAGAAGGGAGGGAAAAGCCTTTCTTTTTTTAGACTTGGCAGGAAACAAGCAGTTAAATAAGTGAATACTATAAAATGAAAATCTTAAAGTGATTACAAATATGAAAGGGGTAAATAACGAATGGAAACAGCCGTTTAATCAAGACAAAGTGCTGAAATCCAGCAATTGGCCTCTTTCCACGATCCCGTAGGGCTGTGCAAAGGAGGCAGCTTGCTGTAGCATCAGCAATCGCAGTCGCTTGGCTGCTGACTGGATACCCCAAAGTCTTCCTCCCTTTGCAGCTTTCCACATGCAAAATGCCTTCCTTTATAGATCACCCTTGATGTAAAGTGGCTTTAATTATTCAAGAACTGAAATGAAGATGAAAATGTAATTGCATTTTAGTTGTTTGAATAGCGGCAGGAAGCTGCACTGTGACTCAAATGCTGAAAGGTGAAGATTAAGAGGGTTTAAGATGCCTTTCCTCCAAACACAGCTTCTCTGTATTTGGTGCCAGTCTTCCCTCACCACAAAACCAGTCACACCAGTGTATGGCAGGTTTAGTTCTAAATTCCTGAGGCAGACTGGCAGCGTTCTCTACCAATTGGAGCTTTTTTCCACAAGCAATTTTTAGGTTGAGGAATTTTCTTGTAATGTACCAATGCCAGCCTTCTCAGCTTGAGATATTTGCTCACCCTCAGCCCCTGCAGACGGGGCAGTGACAGCCCTTCAGAGACAGGTGACAGCAGTGGCAGGGTGCAGCAGTGATGCTGTGTGGTGGGGAAACTGCACCGTTTAATGGGCAGCTCCCCCTGCCTGGCAGACAGCATGGCTCTCCTGACCCTCACCGTAGGGAAGCTTGAGTTGGTTTTCTTTGTTATGTCCAGTCAGCACACAAAATCCCCGGGATTTTGGAAAGGGAGGACAGGGCATTCAAGGGGATTTTTCTCCTCTCTATACTTTCTGTTAAAAGCATAGGTGGGAACAAATCCCACCAGCCAGAAACCTCGCCAGGCAGCCCTTGGCAAGGAGGCTTCAAGACCTGACCTAGGCTGACATTTAACAGCACTCTGGAAATTAGTGTGGAAGTCCTTGCTCGATAGCCACCTATCACCCCTGAACGTCTCAGTTGATGATTTTTCCTTCTGCACGAGGAAGTTTTCTGCTTTTATTACTATTCCTGTCACAACAAGAGCTTTGATGCCTCACACCAGCTTCCTACCACAAACCAAAGTGCTTGCTCCTGCACACAGCCCCTTCTGTGACCACACCACCCAGCAGTATCAAACCAGACAGAATAAGCTCAGGAAAGGAAGAGATGCGAGCGGAATACAGAGTGAGGCTATCGACTTGACGTGCCAGACGCAGGCTTGGAGTTGACTCCAGATGTGAGCTGAACAATAATGAAAACCTTTTACTTTTATCAACTTTTAAAGTACATGGAGGGATGTCCAAACAATTGCTTTCAGTGAATGATTTCAGGCAGTCATTAGCCTCATACAGAGAAAATAACACACATAAATACACAGGCAACTCTATTGTGAGCAGAAAAAGAAAAAGTTATCCAACTGATTTAAAAAAACCAATCATGTGTGGAAGGAAGCAAATTTCACTTGTTCCCCCTCTGCCTCTTGCTATTTGTCTCTTTCATTGGTTATGATGTTCAGTACGAGTTCAGTACTGATGGAGGTTAGGCAGCATTTTCAGTAGGAGTCCAAAGAGAAGCCTCGAGATTATCAAGGTGCTTTCACCGGGGTAGGTTTTCTCATTGGAAGAATCATGAATTTGAATTGAAAATCAAAATGGAAGCCAATTACCCCTGCTTTCTAATGAATCAGTTGCCAAACAAGCCAGCTATGGGCTATGCCTCAGCAGACCCCTGCTCTCCAAGTATGAGACTGCTGCGGGTTGGACAGACACGGTTCCCACCAGGAATGAAAGAAGAAGGGAACTGTAAGTGGCAATGTGGTCCCCCCGTGTGCCTGGGAGACACAGGACCCTGGTGATGCAACGTGCAGAACAGCACAAAAGGCTGCTCTGGGCTGAGATGAAGCTTACTGAGAAAAGATTTTGCTATGGTAAAAGCAGGAGTAAAGTCAATATTATAGACATTCTTCAGCCCTGTGTAATGGGAATACCGCCATAGTTAGGACTGAATTGCAATTTGCATTCAAAAGTAGGAAGAAATTACTCCAGTTCGCATATCAATGAATGGAATTCATCTAATGAATTAGCATATGCTGCTGTGAGACAATTTCCAGTTTCAGAGGGAGCCAAATTTCATGCCCAAGGCTTTAAAAATAAAATATTTTCTGGTTTTTTTGCTTGTTTGGTTGGGTTTTTTTCAGAAATACTCTCAAATATTCCTTCTTTAAAACATTGCCTCTCTTCCTCACACACCTCCTACCCTGCTGCAGCTTCGTACTCTGCTCCTTGCAGGATCATTTAGGGTTTCAATCTCACTACTAATTGGACACATCATACCTGAATATAGCACTCAATAGACCAGAGGGAAATAGAAGAGACGGTGCCAACAGCCACATGAGCCTGAAACCCCAACCCATGCCTGTAGTCCCGTGTCAGATTTAGCCCCCCCACAAGAAATGTCTCTGCCACTGATTTAAAGATGCTTTGAGCACAAGCTTCCTCTGCATGCAGCTTAGACCCTATGGCTGGCCAGACCCTCTCTGCTGGGCTGAGAGGATAAAGGTAAAACTCACCACTGTGCTGCAAGAGCCCCTGGAGTATTTTTTTTAACACTCTGAAATGACAAATCACCTGTAGTACTCACAATATTTTCATGGTCACCTCAAAAAAGGGTGCATGATCCAGCGTGGATGCAAAACTGAGCATAGTCTGACAAAAACAAGCTTGCTCGCAAGGGTTGGTTTCCCGCTCCTACTTCAAATACAAATAAAATAAATACCTTATTGTTACCATTAAAAATTCAGCACCTATACTGTTTAAGCCATCAAACCCATTACGAACCAAGTGCTAGCATATATTAAAGTAATGAACCAAGCACAGTATCTACCAGCGAGGCCGTTGTATTGTTCTTGGCAAGTGCAGCAGAAGGATGAAATTATATTTGTGACAAGGGACATCACTCGATTTGAATCTCAGCTCTATTAAACAACAAATAGTGAATGCGTCAGCCCCACAACACCTCTGATGATAGCACGCTGAGGAAAGTATTTGGTAGGGTCAGTAGGTAAAAATTGAGCAGAATAATTCTCCTCATTACTGCCTTCATGGGAAGCTCCAGAAGTGCTGTGCATTTACAGGGAAATTTAATTGAGCCCATAGAAATTTATTCTGTGGGAATCCTCCTTTCTTCCAAGGTAGTTGTTTGGCTTTTCTTTTCAGTTTCAGATTATGAAAGTGATTATTCAGGGGGGAAAATAGCATCGTACAGACGCCACTGTGCAAACAGTAACTTTCAGAGGAGTAAAACATCATCATCAGAGAACATGGCAATTTGATTTACAAGTGAGCAGACAGGAGAATGTGACAAGAGAATAAAGATGAACTCTCCTGGAGTGAGGCCACCTGTAGAGCTGATGTGGGCTGACTGTGCAGCCACTGCAGAGCTTGCTGCTGTGCTCGCTACCTTGTGCAGAGCTTGTGCCATTTGCAGAGGATGCCATGGTCTCTAGCAAGTTAACCACAGCAGATACGAAGTTACCCCTAATTTCCCTTTGGCTGAGGTTTCCTTGAGGCTATACAAAGCCTCCTCTGCTAAAGAATAGTTCAAAAGGCTGTATGTGACAATACCACTCCCTAAGTTCGGATCAACCATCCTAGGAGAAGTTTATGCCTTTTGCTAGAGCCCTCTTCACTTCATCAGGTTTCCACTTCTAAGGCAGAGACCCTTGAAAGCCTTGTTCCCATCTCAGACTCTGCCGGTGACCCTACTCTACAGCTCACACACCAGCCTAGGGCCATATTACAGCTTGGCCACAGACAGTTCCAGTAAAGGCACAGAGGAGACCGCTTTTACAGAAGGCATCCTCAAACTGTCAGAGGCCTCATTAAGCAGGGGGCACCTTGGTCCCCAGATGCACCGAGAGCAGCGCGCGGGCCGTTAGCAAAAGCAGCGCTGCCCAAGGCACAGCACAGGCTGCTGTGGGGCTTGCAGCAGGATGAGCCTCACTGCCCTGGCAAAGGAAAAGGCAGAGAGCAGGGAGGTTAATTAGTTCATATTTTTAATTAATTTGCCGTTCCCAATAGGTGCTACAGATATAGTGCTGAAGTCTTGCTTATCTGACAGGGTAAATTTATTACACGTCAAGTGGGCAGCATATGCTTTCCCAACCAGCTGTGCCCAGGTGTGCCCAGACAGAGTTCCCGTGAGCCGTGTCTAACCAGGAGAAGGTATTTCACCTCCAAGTCTCAGCCTCTCTTTTGCAGGCTGACCCTCAGTCCAGTCTCAGGCGGGTTTCTCTACCCTGGACCGTGATGTGCTCTGTGTCTGCTTTGCCTGTGCGTGTGCACTCCGCTGGGCGTAATAATCAATTGCTTATTGCTGCAAACACTCATGTTTGAGCCCGCTGCCCTTCCTTCTGCTCGCTCTTTTGCAAAGGAGGGAAGGCGTTGGTGGTTGCCTGCGGTGAGACCTGGCCTCGGGCAGAGCTGCTGGGGGAAGAGGAGCAGGTTGAGAGTTCCTCCCAAGCCCTGCCAGCATCTTTGCCCGCACCTCAGTGCTGGCCCTGCCACAGCCAAAGCGCAGCTCCGCTGTGCCTGCCCCGATTGCCATCCTCCCAAAGCACAAGCACTTGCTTGCTTTAAAGCACGAGAGGTGTCTCCCTGAACATAAAGAGATCCACATGGATTCGAAATGAATCTTTTGGACAAGTGTCTGCAGGAGCAGCCTTCTGCTCCACAGTCAGCACAGCCTGAGAAGGCAGGCTCTGGTACCCCCTAAGATGTCATCCCCCATCAGAGCACAGTTTAGCCCCAGAAATCAGCAGCTCACCACGGTGAAATGTTTGCTACCCTTCCCAGTGGCTGAAGCATTGTGCTTGCTTACAGGTAAGCCAGGGGTGCCTCGCCTCGCATCTGTATTTTAGCTCTAGGCAGCTGCCCCCTTCACATCACTGAGAGAGGTTAGGAATCCAATGTCAAGTGAAGAATGTTATTTCTGCTTCTTCCTTGCTGCATGAGAGGAAAGGAGGGAGAAAGAAGCGGTGAGGGAATCAGTCTCAAACGTTTGCAACAATAATTAATAGCAAATCTGGGCGGCACACACAGCGGGCTCCGTGGCATCCATGCAGAGGAGCTTGCTGGAGCCAGAAAGCTGGCCCCTGAGACTGTCGAATCGGCTGGGAATATCGATGTGATTAACAATGATTTGATCTGGAAATCAATGCGAAGGAGATTGTTTGCTTGCTTTGTCCAATTTAGCCCATGAAATACCGGCTTCGATGCAGGGAGAAATTCAGCTGAAACAGGAAGGGGATTTTGAGGAGGGGTGGCGTGGGGTGTGTTTGTTATTTTATCAGACATCCGTCTGGATTCTAGCTGGTGAAAACTCGAGCGTTCAATCAAATGTTTTATGTGTGTCTATAATAATCCGAACAAAGGAACAGCTGACAGCTCATGATCATTTAAAGATAGAGCAATTTCTATTTAGCAATCTTGTGACTGCATTTTCTGTATCTACGTGCAAGGCTTCCTAATCATTATGTGGGTTTTGTTGCAGTTTGGATGCAGATGAAACGCTGTGAATTTACAGGAAACCCAACACAGACACTAAGTCTTTAAGAGGAATATTAAGAAGCCATTCTCCTGGGTCATGGAGCAAAGAGGCTGCATATGCACAGCTATAGGTTGCCAGGTATAAGTTGGTGGGCTTATTTTCTGACCCTAGGAGGAGTGATAATTCATCACAGATAATTTGTATTAAAAAAGAGAGAAGCATTTTGTTAAACTTTAGTCAAATTAAATTGTCTCTTCCGCTTTAGCTCCAGGGAGCTGCTTCTGCCAGTAGTTCGTGGGAGCACTGCTAGAACCCCTGGGTGAAATTTTTTGTGGTGTGGGCTGGGAAGCAAACTATATATAGTCTCTCCTGACATTAATATGTTTGGTTTTCTAATTATATGAAAAGCTCGGTGATGAAATCCCAGACCTCACCTGAGGGTCTCATTCTGCCACGTTAATTTTGCTGAGTAGCAACTTCCTCCACTGAATCCACTATAAAAAAATCAACACGAGGAAGAGCAGCAAATGACAGACCAGAGCTGAAAGCTTCTCATCTTAGTATTGCCCTTGGGAAACTCACCCTCCTTCAAATCAGCAGCTTTGTCAGTTATGATGTAATTATTCCATCACTCATAGTGGGAAATTGTGGGTTTGCGTCCATTCCCCCCCCATGCAACAGGTTACTCACATTCCCATGAAATGCTTGATCTCTTCACTTAGTTACTTTGGAGCTGCAAGACTCTCCCTGGCTTGAATCAAGATAAGGTCTCCCACACTGTGCCAATTATGAGCAAGGAAAGTTGATGAGATAAGACAGCAAGCCAGACCTGCTTTTTGCACAGGTCACAGAATCACAGAATCAATGTTAGGGGTTGGAAGGGACCTCCAAAGATGATTATTGAGTCCAACCCCCCCCCGCCAGAGCACAGCCTGCAGCCAGCACAGGCTGAGAGGGTTAGAGGACACGGGCTGTGCCTGGCAGCGCTGCCTACAGCAGACAGAGCTGGCTGCTGAGCCCCTCCCTCCCAGCTTCCAAGGCAGCACCTCTCTTTGGGTACAAATGGAGGGGTTGGAGGCTGTTTGCTCTGCTGCTGTGAATTTTGCTGGGCAGAGTTGACAAGTGCCTTACTCAATAGCACAGAAAGCAGCAGGATTGTCTATATGGCTTCCTGGAAGCACCAGGACGCTGCTCACAGACATCCCCAGTTAGAGCTCATCCTCTTGCCATCCTCAGGACCAGCTTCTCCACAGTAGCTGTTTTCCTTAAAGACTAAAACCTCAACCTCCTTGGGAAAGTCCTCCCCTGACTGATCCAGTCCTTAGCCTCCTAGGAACAAAGTGCCTCCTTTTGACGCAGGCAATCACATCTGCAACGTTTCCACCACGATTTAGGCATGTCTGGGTGGGCTTGGACTCCTTTGACCAAAGAATCCCACTGGCTGAAGATACCTCGGTGCCTTCAAGCAGTGGGACCACTGCAGCTCTGCTTTCTGTGCCAGGACACGTTTCCCCTTCAAAGGGCTCAGGAAAGTTGAAAAAGCTACAGACCAAAGGAGGTGCCAAAGTATCAGTTTATAGAAGATGCTCTGCTGCTTAGAAGAGATGAACACATTTTACATACAAAAGCACTGAATGGAAGCATCGAGTTACTCTGTATTTGGACAGAAGCAACTCTCACACAAAGGTTAAGCGTTTTGAACAAATGGCTCTACCTTTCAAGGTGGGCTGCAAACTCCAGTAGGTCACAACCAGACCAGGGATTTCGGTCAGATCCCAGACAGATCGGTCAATCCCAGACAGATTTGGTCAATCCAGATCCCAGACAGGTTCAGTCAATCCCAGACAGAAGGGATTTCGGTTCTCACAGGTGAGATCCTTCTACATCCACTGACGTATTTTTATTTCAGCCTCTTTGTGCAGCCATTCAGCGAGGCTCTTTATCTCTCTGACGTATATTTGCAATATTTGTTCACATAAAAAAGACCTAGACAATTTGGACAGCAGCCACGGCTCTTCACATCCAATAAATACCCCAACCATTAAAATTATTAACTAACTGGAGTAGTTCTGCAGTATTGGCAGCAGAGGAAACTATTTTCTCTCCTGCGTGTAGAGAAGGAGTGTTTTTTGGTGCTTCTGTGCAGCGTGGAAAGGCAGCTCTACCCGCAGGAGGGCAGTGCCAGGTGAATTGTTTCTATTTCTGTCCTGTGCTCTCCTAGCAAAGCACCTGAAGAGCTGCCTCTTTTATTTCACCAGTGTGGACGGAGAGTGGTGGATGCCCAGCACTCCGTAGCTCCACTATGACAGGGTCTTTCAAGCCTCTGTGTCCAGTCTGACACCTAAAGTCTTTCTTTTGCCACAAGACCTGCTTTCTTAAGGATGCTCCACACGGAGTCTGGGTTCGGACCACAGCCCTGGAGGCAATCAGCTCCGCAGCTCCCATCAGAGACCAAGGCTTCTACACAGGCCCAGTTGAACTTCATTCCAACACTGTTCCAAACTAGTTATAAACTGCCCGAAATGCAAGAGCTGAGCCGGATCCAAACGTCATGCGTGAGGGATAAACGCTACCCAGGATGGTGGCTCACCTACTAAGGTGTCTGCCCTGTTGTCCTCGCCAACACCAGCACTGCTGACAAAAAGCAAGCAACGCGTTGTAGTAAACCTGGAGAGCTGCGTTTGGCTCCCCTGGCGAGAGGGAGCTGCACGCCGCTGCACGCTGAGCTGCTTCAGCCGAGGGGGAAGGAGATGGAGCACATGTTTCTGAGGTTCAGAGGAGCAGTCTTCTGTGTAAACTGTTAATCCCCGAAGCAAAGGCAGTCGCAGAGCTGCGTTGACGAAACAGGCTTAGGACCACTGAATTTCTACCCCTCGTTCCAAATACCGCCTGTAAATTCTTTGACAAAAGGAGTATTTTTAAGGCAAAACACCTTCTCTTTGACAACTTCTGCCCACGGAATTAACTGCCAAAGGTTCATTCTGCTTCCCTCCCCAAAATGCGTGCAGGCCTGCAGGAACCTCTGTCACTGGCTGCCCACGCTCCAGTTTGCTCCCCTTCCCCCTGAGTGCTACGGTGCAGGCTGGGGTGGGGTGTGCGGTACAGAGCAGTATGGTGTAGGATGGGATGTGCGGTACAGAGCGGTATGGTGTAGGGTGGGGTGTTCAGTACAGAGTGGTATGGTGTAGGGTGGGGTGTGCGGTACAGAGCGGTACGGTGTAGGGTGGGGTGTGCGGTACAGAGCAGTATGGTGTAGGGTGGGGTGTGCGGTACAGAGCGGTATGGTGTGGAGTGGGGTGGGGTGTGCGGTACAGAGTGGTATGGTGTAGGGTGGGGTGTGCGGTACAGAGCGGTACGGTGCGGGCTGGGGTGGGGTGTGCGGTACAGAGTGGTACGGTGCGGAGTGGGGTGGGGTGTGCAGTACAGAGCGGTACGGTGCGGGCTGGGGTGGGGTGTGCGGTACAGAGCGGTACGGTGCGGGCTGGGGTGGGGTGTGGTACAGAGCGATACAGTAGGGTGCGGGGTGGGGTGTGCAGGGCAGTGTGTGCGGGCGGTGCGGTGCCGCGCGGTGTGGTGCGGTGTGGTGTGTGTGGAGCAGTGTGGGTGGTGTGGTGCCGTGCGGTGTGCGCGGAGCGGTGCGGTGCCGTGCGAAGCGGTGTGTGCGGAGCGGTGCGGGCGGTGCGGTGTGCGCGGAGAGGTGCGGACGGTGCGGTGCGGTGCGGTGCGGTGTGTGCGGTGCGGTGCGGTGTGCGTGGAGCGGTGCGGTGCGGTGTGTTCGGAGCGGTGCGGGCGGTGCGGAGCGGTGCGGTGCTGTGCGGTGCGGTGCGTGCGCTGCCGCCGCCGTTCCCGTCCGGGGCTGTCGGGGCCGCTCGGCGCTGCGGTCGCTGCCCGCCCCGCGCTCTGCAGGGCCTTTGCCGTTCCACTTCTGCCCTCTAACGGGCAATGCGAGCTCCGCACCCGGCCCCGCGCTCTGGCTCCTGGGAATACCCGTGCTGCTCAAATCCGTGGGCACGTCTCCATTTTCCCAGGAGTCTGCGTCAGAGAACGAGGCTTTGTCACGAGATCCGTTGTCCCTCGGAAGGGGATGATGGTTCAGAGCACTTCTTTTTGGTTTGTTTTTCCCCTGAGGATGTGAGCTGCAGGGTTAAGGGGAAAGAGAAAAATCTCCGAAGGAAAGTAAAACTGAAGAGCAGAAATACGAGAATTCTTGGCCGTGTTTCTAGCCAGTATGGAGTAATGAAACTTTAAATTTTCTCAATTTCAGAGGCTAATTTCAAAGTTTCTGACCTCAAGATTTAGCTGGAGAGCTCCTATAAAATGATGGAGGGTGGTGGGTGTTAAAACTCTTAACTTATAGAAGGACTAGATATGTTGGAAGCATTACATTGAACCTGAACCAAGGAAGCCAGGTGGGTGCCAGATTTTTAAAGGCTCCTGTAAATGTTATAGAATCACAGTACCATTTCAGCTGGACAAGACCTCTGAGATCATTGAGTCCAACCATTAACCTAACACTGCCAAGCCCACCACTAAACCACATCCTTCAGCACCTCATCTACATGCCTTTTAAATACCTCCAGGGGTGGCAACTCCACCTCCCTGGGCATCTTGTGCCAAGGATCGACAACCCTTTCTGTGAAGAAGTTTTTCCTAACATCCAATCTAAACCTCCCCTGGCACAACTTGAGGCCATCTCCTCTTGTCCTATCACTTGTTACGTGGGAGAAGAGACTGACCCCCACCTCGTTCCAACCTCCTTTCAGGTAGCTGCAGAGAGCGAGAAGGTCTCCCCTCAGCCTCCTTTTCTCCAGGCCAAACAACCCTGTTCCTTCAGACACTCCACACAAGACCCTTCACCCGCTTCCTTGCCCTTTTTTGGACACACTCCAGAACCTCAGTGTCTTTCTTGTAGTCAGGGGCCCAAAACCGAACCCAGTATTTGAGGTCCAGCCTTACCAGTGCCAAGTACAGGGGCAAATTACCCCAGCATCGTTCCCTGACCTTGGCCTTCTCATTGTGTTCACTTTCTCCGACTGAAAGAAGCCAATTTGACTTTAAAACCATCAAACAAACCAGAAAAACATGGTGTATGTTATAGCTTCCCACGTAGCTTCTTGACTGCCTCTATGCAAACTGAAGATAGCATTTTTTTTCTTCAATCAGAAAGATTTGGCTCATGGAAAGACTGCCTCAGTACAACGTCCCAGAGTAGCTGGGGTTTCTGCTATTTTAATCCATGGTTCAGCATTGATCCTCCATACCCACGGCACATGGACGTGTGTGTCTGCATGCTGCACGTGGCACCAACCAAAAAAGTCAGAAGAAGCCTTAGTTCCCAGAGATGGCTAAGTTATTCTCTGTGTAAGAACCAGTGGAAGAGAAGATGGACATGACTGGCTGATGTCTCTGCAGCCTTGTACCTCCAGACTCTTTCAAGCTGCACCGGTTTACAAAAGACCTCGCTGGTACTCACTGAAGGACGGGCACCTTCAGCTCTCCTCACTCCTGCACGGTCCCCTCCATGTACAGATCCATCGATCCAGCCCTGAACCCAAGACCTGCATCTCCTTGATGCCTATAAACGCCTCTCAGCTCATTGCATGGCCTAGACCACAGGATTCCTGAAGATTCCACACAGCCTTGTTTTCCTTGATCCCTCTAATTTCTTATCGAACCAGAAACCTCCCATTTCAATACAGATGCCATTCCTTACACTTTGGCAGCTTTTCCAATCTCCAGCAGAGCTTCACAGCCCTGAATAAAGTGCAGCTGGTTTAGCGCACTCAACGAACTGCAAAGTTTCATCACTGAATTTAACCTCTTCTGCAGCAGTGCAGCTCTCCTCCTAGAGCCCTGCCTATCTAAGAGCTGTGTGCTCTTCTGTATCCCGGTCCTGTCTCGCTGATCACAGCCACAGATGTGGTGTGTGGATTAGACACTGGGCGTCCATTGTGCCAGGAGGAGGGTCACCTGAAATGCAGAATGGGCGGGCAAGAGGCTGTTGAATGTTTCACACCCTTTGTGTGTTTTCTCTTAGATGTACTTGTGAGAAATGTGATCAATTCAACTCTTTTTTTTCTACAGGCTAAAGAACCACAGAAATCTTCTTTGAATACCTTGCTAACACCTCCTCAGCTGGCTCATTAAAACCTATGGTGGGGCATTGTCAAAAATGAGTCTTTTTTTGAGGAATCTGCCTGTGACCACCTCAGGCATCTTCCAGTGCAAACCAGTACCTTCAAACCTGCCCAAGCTAAATAAAGAGCGATGGGGAAGTCACACACCTCCAGGGGCTGGAGGCCAAAAACTCCATCACTAGGAGCAAACTTCGCCACTGCACTGCTGGGAGCTTCCCAGCAAAAAAAGCCCTTGCTGTTACAGCTGTCAGTACATAAATCCCTTTGATGTGTTTGTGTCAAAACCATTGATCAAGAAACAGTATTAATTAGACCTAATCCACACTTCGGAGGCACCAGAACATATCATCGTGGCCCGAGGGGGTTTAGGGCAGCAGAGTGTGTGTCTCAGCAAGGCTTCCTTAATTTTATCCTCAGGATTTTGAAGGTGTGAATGCAGAGAGAAAAAAGAACAGAGAAGAAAACAAAAGAAAAAGAGCAGCTTTGCAAATTTAACCCTTCCCAGGCGCAGCTAGGGCACTGAGCTGTCTGCCAGGTGAAAACCCCCGTGACTGTGCCTAGACTGACTGAGTACACCCTGTAAGTTTGTGCCTTTGAGAAGAACCGTTGAAATCTCATGGAGGTACTAAAAAACTAACTGCAAGCGCAGCTATCTGCTTCTCGCAGAGCAACTGCATGGGCAAAGGGCTAAATAAGTAGGCTGGGTTGTTTACTGCTGAAAGGCAGAGTCTGAGGTCCCTGGCGATGCTGATCCCAACACAACTGGTTGCCTTGTCCCTCCACCACAGTGGTACAAAACCAGAGAGAGAGCAGGAGGCCAGGAGCAGACAGGAGGAGCAGGCGTTTGGAAAGCACGGCAGGTTGTAGGCTCTGAGGAGTTAAAGCAACCAGAGGGATCTTAAACAAAACAAACAAACAAACAAAAAACATCCCCCCCCAAAGAAGAGCGAGGCATCAGCTCTCACAACAAAAATGCAGTTCCAAAATTAATGAGATTTTGATAACCTCCCTGAAAAAAAATGGAATAGTTCCATTTTAACGTGTACAAAGACTCAAATCTTCATAAATATCCTATTAAGAAACTTGTGCTGCTGTTTCAGAGTTTCAATTGAAATACAGTGCATGAAGGTTGCCATAGCTACAAGCAAATTTTTAAATAACCATTTTTCAGCAGAGCAGCTGCAGCAGCACCGTGCAGACATCAGGGTGAGGTGGGGAAGCTGGAAGGAGGCTGACCAACTCCAAGCTCCCAGTCAAGTGATTCCGAGATTCTCACAAACACAGCTTAGAAACTTTTAATAGGCTTTCTGCTTTTTGAAGAAAATATTGCCCTTTGTTATTTGGCAGCACCCCAGCGCATGCTGTCAGCACTGCATGAGATCTCAGTCAAGAGAAGAGCTTTGCCTTCGTGCTGGAACAGATAAAAATTCCCATCGCTAGGCCCCTACCATGGTGCAAGTTCCCAAGCTCTGCAGGATGTGCTGTGGCCTCAGGTCTGCTCTTAAGGCTCTCTGCATAAATAGGTCGATTGGCAGCAATGTGCCTAAAAATGCTACAACAGGCACAGATTTCTGTACCCAGGGAAACTCCTCCTTCCCTTGTGATTTTTGTGGTCCTAACCCTGATGACGCTCACTGAATCATCGGCATTGGGAGGCATTTTCCCGTCCTGTAAGATCTCTGCCTGGCAGGAAAAGGCAAAGCAACTTTCTGATGAAGCAGAAAATGGGCATTTCTGCACTGTGGGCATCTGTTCAGAGGAGGGCTAGGCTGTGGACAACACTGACAGCCTCCTTTACACTCAAACCTTTCAATTGGTGATGTTAACTATGGCAAAATTCCTAGAAAACTTCAAACAGATTCGTTTGGTGTCCTCAGCCAAGCTTCTCCACGTGTCCCAGTCTATAAAATGAAAATAAATAAGGAATAAAATTTCTCACAGGAATACCAAGAGCTTTAACTTCAGCACAATAGTAATTGAATTGTTATCTATGGGAAGCGGGAACGCTTGGCCGGCTTTGGGTTTTGTCTCTAAACAACAAATTAGTGATCATTATTTAATACACTATTATCAATCGAAAAGAATCATCCCAGTGGTGATTATTTTTATACAAATGGTTTCATTTATCTACGGCTTGCTTCGAAGAGGTACCTCCACAGCAGAGTGGAAGTGCTGCCTGGTTCTTCGGGGTGATGCACCAAGGCCTGTGGTGCTCTGAAATCACCTGCACAGCACCAGAGTTTGCAGACAAGCAACAGGTAGAATTCCGTACAGACCAATCTCCTGGGTGACGTATTTTACTTCAAATCTGAATTTAAAATTTCCTTTGCATCTTGAAATGAAACACCTTCCTTTCCTGGTGACTGGGTGCTTGCTTGTTCCAAAACCAATAGCTTTTTCAACAGGCAGCAGACAACGGAATTTTGGTGGGGTAAAAGAGGAAGGAAGACAAAGGGGAGGAAAGTTGGAGAAAAGCTTTAAAAAATTTAGAAAGATGAAAGTAAAAAAGTCCCATCTTGTCAAATTCTTTTAACAAATTATATTCTTTGACTAATTCCAAATAGACAAGCAAGTGTTCAAGGCCAGGTTGGATGGGGCTGTGAGCACCCTGCTCTAGTGGGAGGTGTCCCTGCCCATGGCAGGGGAGTTGGAACTGGATGATTTTTAGGGTTCCTTCCAATCCTGTGATTCTGTGATCCGTAAGTGCCGGGGCAGTGTAAGACCCATCTTTAGCACAGGAAGGAAAAAAAAAGAAGTTGAAAAGTTCCTCACTTGAGAAACTAGACACTTCATGGCAGCCAGAAACATCTCGGTGCCTCAGTTAGGTGATGGCCCAGGCTGCTTCAGGCTTTGCCCAACACTGCTCTCCAGGTCAGCAGTGAGAGGCCAGAAATGGAAAATATGGGTGACTACCAGAAAGACATTCTGGCAACCGTCTTTCATGATAACTTTAACCTCCTCTTTGTCAGTGCAAATATAGGTTAGTGCAGCAGTGCGGGAGGGATGCCAGTGAGCAGAGATTTCTATACTTGAGTGTGCGTATCCTGCCAAAGGGACAGACCTGCCAGGATATCTTTAGGTTTTAACTTTTCTGGGTTTTTTAACGGAAAGAAACAAAAGATAAAAAAAAGCACAACCTGCTGTATGGCTGGGCTGCCAGAAAAACAGATTGTGAGTCAGTAAAGACTAGTGACCTTAGTCAGCATATTGTGACTCCATAGCTTTTAAGCTATGTTTCTTTTTTCTCTTCTCTTCTCTTCTCTTCTCTTCTCTTCTCTTCTCTTCTCTTCCCTTCCCTTCTCTTCTCTTCCCTTCCCTTCTCTTCTCTTCCCTTCCCTTTTTTCTTTTCTTTTCTTTTTTCTTTTCTTCTTTTTCTTTTCCTTTTTCTTTTTCTTTTCTTTTCTTTCTTTTTCTTCTTTTCTTCTGTTTCCTTTCCAAGGCAGATGAGAGGCTGGTGAAAGCTGCAGTCTTCATATACACACGCACGCTCCCGCTCCCAGTGAAGTGCTGCTTCTCTCCACTGTGCAGACATCAGGATTACTGAACCTGACAGAAGCTCATCATTTTCCTGGAAGCAAAAAGGGCTGGCAGCCAAAAAGCTGAGCCGTAGTTGGCAACAGCTGGGGTACCAAAGGTCAGCAAGGGCAAGGCACACGCAGGATAAAGAAGAAATGCAGAGGTTTAAGGAGAAGCTGATGGGAAGGGGGCAGTGTTTAATGCCGCAGAGCACGTTTCTCACCTTACCTGCAGTGCAAGACATGTGAACACCTCCAGAGCTGCTACTGCTGCGGCAGCTCCTCTCTCTCTCTGCCTCCCTCCACTCCCCTCTCTGTGTTGCTTTACCCTTTGTTTTCATTCTGCTTTTGAAGTAGTGCACAAGGTTTGCTTTTTTTTCCACCAGATTCAAGCACTATCTTGAAAGAGGGAGAAAAGAGTCCTGGGGGATGAGCTAAAAAAAAAAAGAAAGAAAAAAAAAGGAAGAAAAGAAAAATATACAGGGGAGAAAAGCCAAAACAACACAAGAGAGATGCCCTTGGAGAGGCAGGGAGGGATCAAGGATGAAGAAGTAGAGACAGAACATCAGCTCAGGGAGTGGGAGGCAGCAAACAGCAGCAGTGGGTGATACTGGGACACACTCCAACCAGAAGAAGAAGGGTGTAGGTGTTTGTCCTCATTTGTTTGTTGTGATTAGTAAGCAGAAAGCCACAAGTGAAGAGCAACAAGCATGCAACAGAATTCAGGACTGCTTCTCAATTTTAAGTGTTTGGACTCTCAGTTTATTTTGCAGACTATATTGCAGACTGAAAGTAGCCTTGCTGCTCTTGTTCCAGGGGGATTCAGCTCAATGATTTATTCAGAACAAAATAAACAGAGTAAGATCTGTGAATAAGGACCAGAAGGTGGCATAGATGAACTTGGAAAAGATATAGAGAGGGTACATCTGTTTAGCAAGTGCTTTACTTTACACAAAATCACTGTTTAATTCTATAGTAGCATTAACAAATACAGATGAATTCACCTGAGTGGCTCTGTCAGGAGGAAAAAATCCAAACTTCACTCCAAAATGACACATTTAGAGACCAGATTGAAAAGATCACTTTTGTAAATCAGGGAACAGAAGAAGATGAGAAAATCCTTCAGAAGAGACTCCGTCACCAGAGCTGTGATGCTCTCCCTTCTGGTGCTTGTGCACAAAGCTGGTGAATTCAGTACGAACTTGTGTCAATTAATACCCGTAACACCTCGTACATCTGACAGAGCATCAGGAAATGAGGTGCTGAGCAGCTTTACCCTCAGCACCGTGACACTACATTAGGTCAGTGTGCTGAGAAGCACATAGCCCTGTGCAGGCTGACTGGGGTCGTGGGCTGCACATTGGGGCATCCTCAGAACAGTGAGGTAGAATAAATGCATATACTGCAAGGCAGCATAATTAGACAGATAGAGACTGTGTGCTAAAAATACTTTCTGTTCTGCTGGAAAGATACAGCAGCATCAGCAGGACAGTCTGCGTCTTGAAAACTTATCTACTTTAAAGTTCCCAAGAAGAGCAAAATTGAGGATCCAGGTTCAAAAAGTAGGTTCAAAAGCAAGGTCCAAAAGTAACTACAGAAGGCTGCAACAAAGGAAGAACACATTGGATGGGTTGGTCGTTTGGGCGCTGAAAGGCAGTCTTGCTTCTGCTTTCAAAATAACCCTATTCCTAATCGTTTTATCTGTTCTCGCTCACCCAGCAGCAATTGTAGAGCACAGAAAACCTCCAGGCAGCTTTGAGAGAAAAAAAGGCCTGAGAAGAACTCTGGGAGCAGCTCTTTCCTTACTATTTTTCACATGAACAGCTATGATCAGAACATCAGAACAGCAAGTATGCTCAGGACACAAACACCAACTGCTTTTCCAGTACACACGAGCTGTGCGACTGCTTCGCTACGCGCAAGCCCAATGTCCACGGCTCAAGCTCAAGTGCTGGACAGAAGTTTCATGACTTTCTCCAAGAGAGAGACAGTCTGTGGCACTTGGGGAGGTTCAGCACCTTGCAGGCATAGTTACTTACCATCTGTTTGGTAGTGGTAGCCCCTCTGCAGCTCAACAAAGGTGTGGTAATCTGGTGCCTGAATTTGGAGGGAGTGGGGAACACAAGCACAGCCCTGGCCCACCAGAGCAACCCCCTGGTTCTCTTCCCTCACTCACACAATGGTGACTTGTTTAAACTACTTGTTTAATTTAAGATGACATCAACAGTGCTACTACTACCTCACAACTTACCGTAGACTTCTGAGGAAAAATAAAGCCTTACTTACACCACGTTTTGAGGACTGCCCTCGAAGAGGTGGGACTGCAGACTCCTGTACCAAAGACCATCGGGATGTCATCGGTGACCACCACACGCACATCATCTTCTCTGCTGCATCATTGCCTGGAGCCTGGGCTTCATAATGAAGGAAGTGGATGAAGTTTTGTACCTTCAGCCATCTAATATCCGCCAGGCTGCCTGCGTGCAACATCGTGTACAACTCTTTTGTCACTCTTTTTTTCTTTTGCAGATTTTGCTAGCTCTGACCTCAAATTTCATTTCCCCTTCTGACAGAGATGATAGAGGAAATGAAAGAAATGAAACTTCAGTATCATCCTTTGCTTCTTGTTTCTCTTTCTTGTTTAATGGATATTCCCACAGCAGGAGCTGTTGGAACTGGTGAGTTCTTCCAAGAACTATAGTTTCCAGACCAGTAAGCATGATACATTTCAGACAGCCGCAAAGAAACTCCTCAACCCCTGCAATAAAAAAATCTACAAAAAATCACATCAGTATGAAGGTACATCTGTATCCACAGGCAACAGTGATTATATCTGATTATTTTTACTGTAAATACATTTTCAGAATAAAAGGTACATGACAGTGTTAAGCTACTTAGCTGAAAACACTGTTCCCTGCACCTGTGGGATTTTAGTATTTCTATGCTTTTAAGAGCGTTGCACCACAGGGATAAGATCAATGCATGATCCACCTTACTGAGCTAGGAAACTGTAGTTTAGGAAGGTGGTATTATTGCAGGAAAGAAGCGGAAAGCTCCTTGGTAATGAGAACCCTTCACATGCTTAAAAACCACAAATACTGTTTTCCTGATGCCTGAATAAAAAAAAAAATTGAACACAGATCCTTCAAGAAAAAAACCATCAGCCTGTGATTTGAATGAATCCTCCTAAAAGGGGATACTTGTGCTGCCCAGCCTTCAAGCAGCACACACTGATTGCACTAAAATCTCCCTAATCCAAACACTTTGGGAGCACATTACCATCTTCAGGGAAGCAAATCTCTGTTTATGTCTGCTGATGGCTGGTGCAAATGCATATTCTATACAGTAACAACTGAGAGGTGGTTTTTCTCTGCGGGTGGGTATTGGGCATAAGACAAAGCAAAAGAAACAATAACTCTACAGCAGCAGAAACAGAGAGAGGAGGTTACAGCAGATTATCAGCTGGCAAACCTGGCATTCAGATTGGGAAGGTCCAAGGTTTCACTGGTCTGGTGCAGCTCACCAGTTCAATCAACAACGTGTCAGGGATTTATATGTAGACTCGGTAAAACTGAGAAGAAATGGCAGAGGGCATTAAAACAGTGAGCAGCAACACAGAGCCTATCAGCTAAGAAAAGATTCAAGCACGATTAGCTGCTTAACAGGAGAGAGCCTGGCCTTTGCAATGGCACCTCCCTGTAAAAATGATTCACGTCAGTTTTTCTTTCACTGCCACTTGCTGCTACCACCATCCGGAAGAGTCAGCGAATGATCAAGTGCTTCTGTGATCTCCTGCTATGTGAAGACAAAAATATCCAAGCTGAAGAACTGAGCCCCATGGGTCTGACAGCAGATTCAATTACAACCCATGGAATTCAGTTCTCAAAGCTGGGAATACACGACATTCATTTCCAGGCTGTCCTGACGCGCGGCAGTAGCTCCTAGCGCCACGCGCTCTCCTCAGCTCCTGGCCTTCTTCCAAGGGCTGTAAAACACAAGAGTCAAACCTTCACTGCAGCCAAAGCAGCTCTGCCCAGACGGTAGGTCAGAGGCAGAATAATGGCTCAAAGACATATATATTGAAAAATAGGCCATTTTATATTTTCTTTTGGCACCGGGAGCAGCCACATACATAAACAGAATGTGCCCCAACACATAGCAGAATTCTGAGTAATAAAAAATGAGATTTATCGCCAAGGAGTATAACAGTATAATGTTTTGCACTTTTCTGAAAGCCTCTGAGAATTTCGAAGAAGTTATAAATTTCCTCCCCTTTTTTTTTTAATATGACAACATAGACACAGTGGGAAAACCTTCCAGAGTCGCCGGGCAATCTTTGTTAACAAACTCATTCATCCAGAAACGCAGAAGAAGGAAAGGTGGCACTGGTGAAGCCCTCCAGAGTCATCAGAGTCTGGGTGGCAAAAAGGCAAGAGGAAGCCTTCGATATCAGAGCTGTGTGGTTGTGCCCTGACACAGCTTTGCCTGATGTGACAACCTCATCCCACAGTGACAGTCTCACCCAAAGGCAGGAGTCCTGAGCTGCAGATAAATACCATTCAAATGCGCTGAAGATCAAAGCTGACATCTCAGACGGGAAACACCTCGTTGCTTCTGACAAACCTAAGAGAAGTCACAAGTTTCGTGAAACTTCATACCCCAAACTTGGAATTTTTGAGGAAAAGTAGATTGGATAAGATGTTGGATGATGCATTAATCTGTAAATTAGATGTTATGTCTGCATAGCACCATGTAGAAACAGTGTTGCTTTGGTTATGAAAAAAAATAATCAGACTTATTTGAAACATTTTAAACATTTCTTTGCTTCAGTGACATGAGGCATCACAAAAAAAAAAAATCCCTTTGGGTTCAATGAAAAGAAATATTTGGTCTGTAATAAAATATTTGGAGATCAAGGGGATTTCAGATTAAATCTTTTAGCCTTAAAAACTAAACTAAATTTACTTAACAGAGTGGTTTAAAGAAAACTAATTATTTGGGTTTAATATTGCTTTTCTTCAATTAGAAATAAGTATAATTTTTTTTAATAAAAATTTTGAATGAAAATTAGATAGTATCAAGGAGTACCTAGCTTTTCCCCGAGAAAGTAATTTGATTCAAAGTTGCAAAATATTTCCAAGTTCCTTGCTAGAAAAAGCACAATTTATTCTAACCAAAAATTTGCCCAGCCAGGAATTGAAAGCTCCCCCAGTAAAGCTCACTGAAGACAGGGGTACCAGTGACTGTGCAGCCAGCACTGTGTGGATATGAAAACATTATTCTTTGTACAGCCTCTCCTAGAGCAATTACTATCTGGTTTTCTAAATCGTTTAACTAGGAACCCACTCTTAAATTTATCTCTGCAACTTTCACCTCAAATAAAGAGCAAACATCTGAGAAAGTTGCCATGACCAATTCTTGACAACCCCCAGCGATGCTTTTTCAGCCAGAGCACGGTGTTTGGCAGGCTGGCCAACAGCTCTGCTGCTGCGGTAGCCAACGGCGTGCCCGTGGCTTTACAGCTCTAATTGTTTTCTCAGGCTGTTGAACCAGTCATCCAAACAACAGAAATTAAAGATATGCTTCTTTAACTATTCCTCTTGCAAAGATTTTTGTAAAGTCACTGTGTTGTGGTGCCCACAGCCCAGCTCGGTCCCACTGATCTGTCAGCTGTCTCCCAGGCTTCTATTACAGGAAAGAAAAAGCACATTAACAAAAGCAGCATCTTGTTAAGGCCTTCAAATATGACACAGTCTTATCTGAAACTTCGGAGTAGGATACCACAGCCATAAACTGTGCTTGTCTGGTTTTTCCACTTGGTCACTGGAGTCCTGCTTGCTAAAGATCGTTTTTGATGTTGGGCAAGACGTTCACCAGCAGCCTGGCCCTTCTCTGGTAATCCCTCTTCCAACCTCAAGCAGGAAAATCAATCAAATGATCGTCAATGAAAACATGATGTGATAAACCAGAGCAGGGTCAGGAAGAATGAAGGCTAGAAGTGTCCAGGCCTTGGGACGGCACGCTAAGCACACGGCATTGCTGTAGAGTACCTGGGAGGAGTGGACGCTACCTGGGCACCGGCGTGGTCGGCAGGCACAGCTGCAGGCACCAGCTTTGGCCCTTGTTTGCATTGCACAACCAGGCACGCTCATGACAAGGGACAATATTGACTGCCCCTCCATGAAGCACAGCGGGTGGCCCTGTGGTAGCTCAGGGACGGCTGGGAGTCCAGCGACGGCAGCCTCTGCCCAGTCCAGCCAAGCCTGCCCCCAGCTCCCAGTGCTCACAGGAAGCTAAACCCACCTCTCCCACTTCCTGGTCAAGCTCCTGCAGAGCTACCACCTTCCAGACATGGAGAGCAGACATCCCCAGGACAGGGCCTCAGATGAATATGCTCTACGATTACCGTCTCAGACCTGGGAACCCACAGCACAGGCAGCTCAGCTCCTCCCAGAGTGCTGGGATGGATCTGTCCCAAAGGTCTCCCCGGGGAGGGCAGCCCAGCTGAGCACCCTACAGCATAGCTGGTGTTCGAGTGAAATCCCTAAAGGGCAGGTATGGACTGGTACAACCTCACCTTTCTACAGTCGCTTGCAAGATAAGTTAGCTTTAGAGGATTTTTGACTAAGTAGGAGAAAAGGTCAAACACTCTCTCTCAATTTGCCCGCTGAGTTTAATATTGTCGCAGTGCATTAGTTCTCTCCGGTCTTAAAAAAACACACAATGCCAGTTTCATCCACGTTCTGCTTTGGCTTCTCATCAACTTCACGTGTGTCATCCTCTATCCTTCCAGTGTCATTCCCGGAGCAGCACCTCCTTCCCTCTGAGAACTCAGTTACTCAAGAATTAAGTTCAGGCATTTGCAAACAAGACAGCAGCCCGTAAAATTATATTGTTCTGCCTTTGCGAGAGCGGTGAGGAGGAGACTTTTTTCACCAGGCCATAAATCTACTGTTTGAAAAAACATTATTTTTCCCTATTCCAGGAAGGTCACTTAGTACCTCATAGCTTGGAGATCTTATTACACCAGAATTAACTATTCCTACAGGACAGATACTTAATAGGCAATCATCGTATAAAGTTTTACTGCTACACCGAAAGGCAAACCTTTTTAGAGTGATTAAGTGATGTTAAGTGCCTGAAGACTATTCTTCCGTAAGTTTCCTTTTGAATTAAATATGTTTTAACAGGAAAAGGACATAAAGATCCTAAAGCCATCAAGTTAATGGAATGTGTAAATTCTCTGCGTTTTCCTTATCACCCCCTACTTTTATTCTCTACGTTGCCATTACTACCTTTCTTTTCAATACATCTACATTCGTCTGAACATACGACCAAAGAGTAAGATTTTAATGCCTCTTAACCAGTCAATGATCTACTGCAGCTTCACATGAAATCCAGATACTATTCAAATGAGCTCATCATGGGTGGTAATTAATTAGCACCGATGGGGAACTGGAAATAAAATATGACTATGGTCACATTTCATTAGGAGTGTGATATATCTTCTTCACCCTTATTTAGTTAAATAGATTTTCCCCATAGCTAGTGGAAAAATACATATCTCACAGCTACCCTGACACCTCATCTGTTGAAACAAGAGGGCAAAGTGGAAGATGAAGCCATTCTAGACATCTTGAGATTGAAAAAACAAAAAAGGAAAGCAGACAGCAAGAAAGGGCCCCAGTGACAAGAGAGGCAGCCCCAGGCTGGAAGTCAGCAGCAGCTCTCAGGGGCTGCGGCAGCGGGGCCGGGGGCTGCGTGCTCTGCAGAGCAGGGGGTGTTGGGCTGGCCGGGCAGATCTCATGGCCTGTGACAGCCCTGCCACGTGCAGCTGCAGGCTCGCCCCCGCCTGCCCCGTTACTGGTGGGCACTGGGCAAGGAGAAGCTCCCGCTCAGCGTGATGAACCCAGACCTCAACGTTTAAAACCCAGGCCACCAACCTTTAAAACCCTTACCTGACCTTTCTCGCCTTCTCCATTTAAAAAGTCTCCATTTCTTTGACTTTCCTTCTTTCCTGAGTTTCTTGAACTTCCCTGCAGAGGAGGAGCCCTCACAGTCCCCAGCTGGGCTGGCTGCTCACCCTGGCCCCTCTGGCCCCACTCAGCTCTCCAAAGTCATTCAAATTTGTTCCCTGACTCGCTGCTCTACGGGAGCCGTGTGCTGTGCCGGGCCTTGGGGAGCCTGCCTTGTCCCCACTCTGGGTTACACCACAACCAAAACAATCAAGCCCTTCCTCCACTGACCAGCTCTTCTTCCATCGCTCCAACCGACAGCAGAGCAGCTCTGCTCACGAAGCAAAGAGCAACAAGAAAGTCTTGACTCTGTTGCTAAGATACAAGGCAAACACCAGCAGTATCTAACACACCTTAAATATTGTTAATCCCTTTCAGTAAAGCTAACGTGCATGTTCACAGGCAGAGAGTGTTCACACGCTGAGAAGCTATTAATCTTCCCTTGCTCTGTGAAGGTCGTGTTCACCACTGAAAAACCCAAGACCAAAGTTTTGGTGCAGGCTTCAAGAAAAAACACACCTAAGCTTTGCACTTGAGCTAAACTCTGCCAGTATCAAACAAGTCACATCAGACACGGACACACTGGTGCTAAGCACACCCTGCTCCAAGATTACATCCCAGGTTCTCACCACACCAATGAAGAGCATGGGCAATGCCAGATGAGGAACTGCCTCTAGGGAGTCCTTGTCCTGACAAGGTGACAAGAGCATCAGGTCCAGAATGCCTTCAGCCCAGCAACTACAGGGACACTTTCACTGTCCCATCACCAAAAGAAAAAAAAAGATTTTAAAAAATATCTGGAACGGTCCATTTGTGTTGGAAAAAAAAGCCTCACATCTGATGATGAATCAGTATTAGTCCAAGCACATATTTTGGGCTTGGCAGAAGCAACTGCATTTGTTCCCGATATGATTTCTGAAGGTCCCAGTTATTTCCTGGATGCATTTTTAATTTCAAGCAGCAGTCATATTTCTACTGTCTATGTCACAAATAACAAACATTCCGTTTCCTCTCCTGTAGAATTATTCCACTCTGCTTATCTGGAGGTTCAGTTCTGCTGTCTCCATTTTAATCACCTTTTCCAACAACACCGTACTTCATGCAACAGCCCATTTTCCTTCATGAGAGATAAAAATGATTACTTACTGATGTTTTTTACATTTTTTTTTCCACTGATTTAAAGAAAAAAAATACATGGCAAAATACATACCAGGCATAAATCACTAAGAAAAACACATTTATGCCTATATGCATTGTAGCTTGTTAAAACAGTAACGTGCGTAACGAAAATGTTATTTCATATTTTTAAAAAGCTCTGTCCATCAGCAATAACAATAAGGACTTCTAGTACTAAGGATTAGTTTTAGTAATCTCTATAGCATGTCCTTCCAGTATAGTTGCAATATAAGTCTAGTTTCAGTTACACTCACAGTGAGCCATAAGAATTGCCCCGGAGGCAATTTCAGCAAGTTTTTGGTATTGAAAAATGCAAACACTTACGGGGTTCATTTATTTATTTCTTTATATATATGTATATATTCTCAGGTGACAGGATGAAACAAAGTGCAGAGGACTGAGACATATATTTTGCAGGTTGATACAACTTCAGTAACAGCTGTATTAACAGTGCCCAGATGTTGCAAGAAACAGAAGGGCTCGCCGGAAAGCCAATTTTCAGCATGTTGATCAGGGTAACGAGAAGGGAGAAGTTAAAAGCCCTTGCAGCTCAGTGAAACTCCATCTCTTTTCTTTAACACCTCAGCAATAATTTCTGCTCTAAACAAACAAGGTTTCATACCAGCTGACCAATAATGAGGACAAAGGAAAGGGCCTACCTCTTCATATATGGAGCTGTCTCCAAACCCAGTGATCCTTCCTCTCTTGGCCAGGATATATGATCACCGTATACGTGCCTGGGGCTGGAGGTGACACACATGATGCCTCCCAGCCCGTGAAAAGGCAGGCAGGGTGGGGAGATGGACTCTTCACCTGAACCAGTTCCTGATAGAGGTAGTGGAACACAGCACGCCCAAAAGGATGGGTCAATCAATAGGTTTCGGATGTCAGCTAAACAAGCAAAAACAGAGAAAAAGGGAAAAAAGTAAACAAGAGATGGCCATTTCTTATTCCCTTCCAGTTCCCACATTTTTAATAATTCAAAAGAACTGGCAATATTTCAGCTGCTTGAAAGCACACAAACATTTACAGCATTTGTCACGGCGTACCTGCTATTCCTAACCCCAAACGGTTAGGTTCTGTATAGGCAGTTAAAAAGCAAATATCAATCAATCAATCACCTTTTTGGAACTCTCCCATCATCCAAAAAAGAAATGTGACAATCACCCAGCAAGGAGTTTATTTGGCAAAGCACACTGTAATAAATAACTGTAATGTCAGTAATGCATTTGAAGCCAGAGGGGTTTTTTTTTTCTTCAAATGGGTTCAATATATAAATACTTGAACTAGAAAAGATTACTGTATTTAGGTTTTATATGGCATAGCTTTGAAACCATTTTTTCAGGCGTCTCCTTAACAAATCCTCCCCCAGAAGGTCACAGGTAGCCACTGATACGTTTGAAACCTCTGCTTTGTGCAAGGGTCCCCACTGCAACCTCAGGCCCCTGTCACGGCAACCCTCAAAGTCCCGCTCTCCTCAGAGCTTATCCAACAACAAAACTGGTTTGAAGACCTGCGAAGCCTCAGCCCAGAAGTGAAAGAGATGGAGCACAGCTACTTGAAAAGCTGCAGAGGAGAGAGGAGCTGAAGCTTTGCTCAGGAAATTAGGGAATTGGGTCAGAACTGATGCACAAAATCCATTTCAAAAATGAAAAGTGACTTTTCTCCTTTCTTTTTTTTTTAATTGGGGGAAATACAGAAAATGTGTTTCATTTGACCGATAAAAAGCCATAAAAGCATGCATTTTAATCACCAAAACAATTCACGTTTTCAGCAGTATTTCTGATAGAAAATTAAATCTCATCATGCCCCCAGATAACCACGGAATACAGCTGGTCCCCAGCAATGGCTTGCACCAAAGCTACGGCAATTAGCAAGTTTTTCACCCACTAGCCAAATCCAAGAATGGTAACACAAAAGAAAAATACCACATGGCTGAACCTGGAACAATTTTTTTAAAGAATTCTTTTCTGAAGGCAAAATACAGTCACTGATATATACTACAAGGTAGTTTTTTTGGCCTGAACCAAAAAACTTAGTTTCTTTTTGCTATCATTATTTTTAGTGCATGAGAGCAATTAAGAAGATGAAGACAGTATTTTTAAAGAAAAAATTTAAGGTTTAATCCTGAAAAAGTTACAATATTTTTGCTTTTTGATCATTTACCCGATACTACGTGCTGCCCTCAGTTCAGCTCTGTAAATAATTTCAGCTCCTGCATTTTTTCAGCAAGCAAACCATTCAGAAAAGGAAAAGACTAACTGCCTGTCTCTAATCAGGCTGCTAGATGGAGGGGTGGGAGCTGCCTTATCCTCAGACTCCAGAAACCCATCTCTGCACCTTTCCAACCCAGCAGGGAATTTGTTGGAAACTGCAGCGTTTCCTCCAGCCCTTTTTTCCATACAGTAAAACAAACTTTTGGATGCCTAGATACACTCAGAGATTAAAAAAAAAAAAAAACAAACAAAACCAAACAACAAAACAACAACAAA
>JANVCC010000040.1:15019769-15262567 GCA_025345505.1 Todiramphus chloris collaris
AAAAAAAAAAAAAAACAAACAAAACCAAACAACAAAACAACAACAAAATAAACAACCACCTTCAAAAAGGTAAAGAAAGAAAACCAGGCAGAACCAAACCCCTTGGCTGCAATCAAACATTGCACTTTCAAAATAAGTGGCATCTGACAGAGAGAAAAAAAAAATACATACACCAATTAACTCACATCCTCTCCCTGTTTAAATAGGTGGTAGTTAAGGGAGTTAAGACACAGATTCAAAAGAAAAAATGAATATACAGAAATCATAATGCAAGGGACATATTAATGCAGGTAACACCACCACCACCCCTTGCTTCTGAATTGCCACTGGATTCAGAACAAAGTCGTAATGGTGCTGGCAGGACTATAGCAAAACATCCCTGCCCGGTGAAAAGAAGCATTAGAAAATGTGCAGATTCCCTGACACCAGAGTATTTCAAAGTCATGCTACATTTCTCATCGCCTTAGCGTAACAGAACTGAAAAGGACTTAAAACAGTTGATTTCTGCTGCTGTTTACAAAACATAAATCCGGCGAGCCCGACAGAATTACTCTGGTTTAAAGCTGGAGGAATTGAGGAAGAATTTGGCATTTCAATTCAGTCTTTAATGTGCACTTTACCTTCCCCGTATCGTATACAAAGCGCACTGGCTCTCAGGCAGAAGAGAAGCATGTCACAAATCAGCTTACAGGTTTTTTTCAGCTCTTACTCACATTGGAATCCCCAAAATTCAACATATTTTATCTTTTTTTCCCCACTCTTCAGCTTTTTCTCTTTCATTTTCCTTCCTCCTCTTCAATCACCAGAGGTTTGCGTGTCTCATTCTCTATTTACATCAGTCCGCTTTGTTCTCTACAATGGAAAGAGAGGCGGAAGAGCGGCAGAAAGGCAGGCAGACGGACAGACAGCAGGGAGAGAGAGCCAGGCCAAGGTAACCATCTCGGACACCCACGTTCTGGAGGATCTGTTTCTCTCTCAAAACCATTTGAACTTTATAAAGGAAGGGAATCAAAGCTCATTTGCATACAGGTTCATTCCATCTCTTCGGCTCACATGGTTGTAGCTCTGGAAAGTCCCTTTCTGATTCCCTGCTTGATAAAGAGCCAGGAAGGTAACGCGGCAGCAGGGAGAGGTGAGAACTGTTGTGCTGACCTTGCAAGCAGGGCTTAAATGAAGAGCTCCAGTCGCCTTGCTAGAGGACCCGACTGGAAGATCTGGGTGCTTTTTATCTTTAGATTCCAAGGCTCAGAGCATGCATGTAGAGTTAAGACTGAAGGCAGAGAAACCCCCACTTCTGTACAGGAGGAAGCTCTGGTCAGGCACTCAATACTTCAGCTTCCTGTCTGTACACTCCGTGGTCTAATCTGGGGAAATCCTGAAAACATTATCAGATGCCTGATAAGCTCTTTAACTTTCAAGTACATAGTGATTCAGTTTCGGTCAAAACCTCATTTGAATACAGTTTTGGAATCCAAATACAAAGCGAGACCCCAGTGGAGGAGAGATAAGGCTTGTAGCCTAACATCACTGGTATCCAAAGTTAACGCGACCGATGTTCAAAACTGGCATAAACAAATCTTCTTCTCCATACCTGCATCACGATGCTCAGTGTGTGCAACTCAAGCTTATTAAAAAGGGGTTGAATTATATGTCTGGTTAATGAAGGGCCTTTATTTATCCATAAACAAGCGATGCAGCACGAGTGGCAGCACAGATTACTTACTTCATCCCGACGTGCTCACCGTTGACTTGAGGAGGATTGTTTCTGAGAGAGATGGATTGCTTGGAACTCTGCTGCCCACTCATCCCACAGGTTACTCCAGCAAAACTGGCAAGTGTGGCAGTCTTTGTTTTGTGTAGTGTCGACGCTTGTTTAGCAGGCATTAGACAGCTGTTCCAAACCCATTTCACAGGCACTCATCACAGGCTAACAGCAGGCTCTGCTCTGTGATCTGTGGAGTTAGCCCTGGAGGAGTAAATCTTCACCACCACAGCCTGAGCCCCCAGCATTTTCCAGTTCTGAGGGATACTGAATCAGGATTCACCCACAAGAAATCACTCCCACCCCACCGGTCTCCTTCATCTCAGTCGGGTCAGGGAGATTTTCTAGGATTTGTTCCAGGAGGTTCTCCTTCACACACAACTTCTGAAGATCTTGGGAAACTCACTCCATCTGTGAGTCTGGAAGCAACCAAGAATGTCTTCCCAGATATTGCAGGTCTGAAAGCAGTCAGGGCTTAATCTATTTTCCACCCCCAGTACATAAAACACACCACGGAATCACAGAAGGTTAGGGGTTGGAAGGGACCTCAAAAGATCATCTTGTCCAACCCCCTTGCCGGAGCAGGATCACCTAGAGCAGGTCACACAGGAACAGATCCAGGTGGGTTTGGGCTGTCTCCAGAGAAGGAGACTCCACACTCTCCCTGGGCAGCCCATTCCAGGCTCTGTCACCCTCACCATGAAAAAGTTTTTCCTTATGTTTACCCAAAACCTCCCATGCTCCACATTATACCCATTACCCCTTGTCCTGTCACTGGATGTCACTGAGCAGAGCCTGGCTCCAGCCTCCCGACACTCACCCTTTACATATTTATGGACATTAAGAAGGTCACGCCTCAGTCTCCTTTTCTGCAGGATAAAGAGACCCAGCTCTCTCAGCCTTTCCTCACAAGGCAGATGTTCCACTCCCTTCAGCATCCGAGTGACCCTGCGCTGGACTCTCTCCAGCAGCTCCCTGTCTTTCTTGAACTGGGGTGCCCAGAACTGGACACAGTGTTCCAGGTGGGGCCTCACCAGTGCAGAGCAGAGGGGGAGGAGAACCTCCCTTGACCTGCTGGCCACACTCTTCTTAATGCCCCCCAGGATGCCATTGGCCTTCTTGGCCACAAGGGCACATTGTTGGCTCATGGCCATCCTCTTGTCCACCAGGACCCCTAGGTCTTTTTCACCAGAGCTGCTTTCCAACAGATCAGCCTCCAACCTGTACTGATCCATGGGGTTGTTCTTCCCCAGATGCAGCACTTTACACTTGCCCTTGTTAAATTGCATTAAATTTCTCCCCGCCCAGCTCTCCAGCCTGCCCAGGTCACACTGGATGGCAGCTCAGCCTTCTGGAGAGTCAGCCACTCCTCCCAGTTTTGCATCATCAGCAAACTTGCTGAGGGTCCACTCCATCCCTTCGTCCAGGTCATTGATGAATATATTGAACAGCCCTGGACCCAGGACCGACCCTGGGGGGCACCACTGCCCACAGGCCTCCAGCTGGACCCTGCTCCACTGACCACAGCTCTCTGAGCTCTGTCCTTCAGCCAGCTTGCAGTCCATCTCACCACACACCCACCCAAGCTGCACCTCTTCGGCTTGGCAGCGAGGATACCATGGGAGACGGCATCGAAAGCTTTGCTGAGGTCGAGATACACCACACGCACTGCCCTCCCTCATCCATCCATCTGGTTGTGCCATCACAAAAGGCTATCAGATCAGTCAAGCATGACTTCCCTTTGTTGAATCCATGTTGACTACTCATGATAAGCCTAGTAATGACCTCTGCCATTTCCCTCAGCACCCGTGGGTGCATCCCATCAGGGCCCATGGACCTGTGGATGTTCAGTTTGCTTAACTGCTCTCCAACCCAATCCTGCTCAACTGAGACAAAGCCTTCCTTCCTCCAGACTTCCTCTGTGGGCTCATAGGACTGGAACCCCTGGGAGCTGGCCTTAGCAGTACAGACCGAGGCAAAGGTGCCATTCAGGAACTCAGCCTTCTCTCTATCCTCGGTCACCAGGGCACCCCCTTCATTCAGCAGCAGGCCCACATTTCCTCTAGACTTCCTTTTGCCTCCAACATACTTGAAAAAGCTTTTCTTGTTGTCCTTGACCTCCCTCGCCAGGTTTAGTTCTAAGGAGGCCTTAGCTTTCCTTGTTGCATCCCTGCATTCTCTGACAACCTCTTTGTACCCTTCCCAAGTGGTCAGCCCCTCCTTCCATGTTCTATATGCTTCCTTCTTCCACTTGAGTTTATTCATTAGCTCCCTGCCCAACCATGCAGGTCTCCTGGCTCTCTTACTTGATTTCTTACTCTTTGGGATGCTCTGACCTTGAGCCCGGAGGAAAAGGTGCTTGAATGTTAGCCAGCTTGCTTGGGCCCCCTTAACATCTAGAGCCCTGTCCCACGGGACTTCTTCAAGCAGTTCCCTGAGGAGGCCAAAGTTGGCCCTTGTGAAGTCCAGGGTAGAGATCCTGCTTGTGGTCCTGTGCCTGCCGCGCGTGACCCTGAACTCCAGCATCCCCTGGGCACTGCAGCCAAGGGTGCCCCTACTTTCACATCCTCAACCAGTGCCTCTTTGCTGATTAGTACCAGGTCCAGCAGCACTCCTCTCCCGGTCGGCTCCTCCACCACCCGCATCAAGAAGTTATTGTCAGTGCTCTGGAGGAACCTGCTGGACTGTGCGTGCCTGGCTGGGTAGTTTTCCCAGCAAATGTCAGGGTAACTGAAGTCCCCCGTGCCAACCAGAGCCTGTGATTGCGAGGCAACTTCCAACTGCTTTGTAGAAGACCTCTTCAGCTTCCTCATCCTGATCTGGTGGCCTGTAGTAAACACCCCCAACAATGTCTCCCATGCTAATCTCCCCCTTAATCCTTACCCACAAGCTTTCAACTCACTCTTCATTGCCCCCCAGGGAGAGCTCAAGACATTCCAGTTGCTCCCTCACATAAAGGGCAACTCCCCCACTTGCCAGCCTACCTTTCCTCAAAAGGACAGAGCCATCCATGACAGCGTTCCAGTCATGTGAGCTGTCCCACCATGTCCCAGTAATTCCAAAGAAGTCGTGGTCCTGAGATAGCACAGAGAGCTCTAGTTCATCCTGTTTGGTCCCCAAACTGCGTGCGTTAGTGCAGAGGCATTTCAAATGCATTTCAAAATAGGTCTATCAACTGCTTTTCAGGAGAGCTCTGAGGTTTTCTGCTGCACCCCCTCAGGGTTACCACAAAAACAAAGCTCGAATATGGGCCAGCTGCTATGGAGGAGAGGAAAATATATTGTTAATCACCAGATTCCTGAGTCAGTACAAAGGCTCAGGTGGTCCACACTTAAGGCAAAAATATGTGCTAGCTTTTGTTTCATGACGAGGTCTGGTTTAGAGATCTCTAACTAGGCTAATACACAAGACAAATTTCACCAGGGCACAGGTTTCAGGCACAAAACATCATTTTAATCCCCATGTTAAAATATATAACCACAGTCATTAACACTGGGAGGCATATCCATTAGCACCGAGTCCAGATCCCAATGGGAAATATTCCCACAGTTTCAAAAGCATCCAGAACTGGGATTTTGCTTTTTGGTAGCAGAAGGGACCTGGTGTGGGCTAATAAAATACCACCTTTGAGCTCTCAGATGCTGCCCTGAGCGAAGTTTGGTCACGGACAAGCAAAGGCCCTAGTAGGTCTTATCAGTAAGGATGCTTAAATGAACTTGCATGTCTTTGCACAGGAAGAGAGGAAGTCACATTTCAGGATGGGATTCAGCTGTATTTGCAGGGCTCACCGGTACACCTTTCAACTGCATCCTCGCTCTAGCCCCAGGTTTAAATACCTCTCTGTAAAAGACAGTGAACTAAATTAATCTGTTCCCTGCTGACCCATACATCCTTGCTGGTTCTTTAAGCAAAGATTACACACGTTTCCCAGGTCCCAAAAGGTAGGGTTCATTATATGCGTGTGTCACAGCCAGGTAACCTAAGGCAGAAAGCAGCTGAACAGGAGCCAAGTCCCCTGGTGAGAGAATCACACTCCTCAGTCCTCAGCACATTGACCAAGCAAAGGCAGAAGAGTGACCGGTAAAGTCTTAAAATGTACACAGGCCTTTGGAAAGGAAAGAGGACAGAACAGGTTATCTGCTTTGCTGTGTGAAACAAAAGCAAAGACTGGAGGGGGGGGGCGGGGAGGGAAGAAAGTTTGTGCAGAGTGACTGATAAAGGAAGAGACAGAAATCATACTGTGCACCGCTCTTGTCAGCTGACATCACTCAGGATGGTTATTATCATCTTAGTATCTCATCTGGAAAGTTTTGACTAACTGAATTTGTCTTTTGACAGGAAGTCTAGATCTTACCCTAATTCAGCTGCTGGAATTTCTGGAGGCATTAACAGTGTTAGGGCAAACAAGGTAACGCCGCAGCCCTGAGCACAGCGCCGTGAGAAAGGCAACGCGTGGTCAGGCAGTGTTTTCCGGAGCGTTGCATCGCAGTCCAGGTGCCGGTGGCAGCAACACCAAGCAGTTCCAGCTTCTCTGCTTTATTTGTTGCTGTTCGCTGTGTTCTGGATAAATATAAAGGGCTGGCTTCCTTCTTTCACTGGAGGAAGTTCCTCCCAGAAGGAAAGATGGCTCCCATGTTACTTAAAATCTTTACGACTCTATAAAACATGCAGGCATCAGAGAAATCAGCTCCTGTATATAAAATATCTTAAAAATATAGCCTCCAGAAAGCACAAGAGACAAATAGGCACTTTTTACATGATTTCATGTATCTTCCATCCCTGCTTACAGTCTTTCGTGACAGACGGTAAGATAATACAAGGAGGTATGAATTCCAAGAGGAGCTGGAGCCTGGTCCCCTTGAAAACTATGGCAAAATCCACATTACTTTTGAAGAAACTGAAATTTCCCCCTTGATACTGTTAAAAGCAAACTTTCATCTGGTTTCCCTTGAGAGACGAGTTCTATGGGCCTGGTTTTTATGACACAGAGCCTCATACAAAAATATACATTATGTTTTACTTTTGTGCATCTAGTTGTCAGGTTTCTTTAAGATGAATTGACTTACAAATTTCATGAGCTCTCCCACTGATTCAGAATATATTGGGCCGACAGATAAACCCAGGAAACGCTGTATAAATCATGCACCTTCCACGGACCACTTGGCTCATTTACAAAGGCTATGGTCATAGCACAAGCCAGTTAGGATTTGATTAGCCAGATCTTATTTTGCACTGTGATGGGCGTATAAATTAGGACACAGTGCTCCCACCTCTTATGCAAGAAGTGCAGAGCTATGTCAGGCATGCTTGGGTAGCAGAGTAGAGAGGAGACAGTAGAAACAGCCCATCTGCACACTGCTGGTGACCCGTGCAGCCTCCAGAAGCCAAAGGGCTCGCAAAAGAGGGAGGAACACGCCAAGACAGGATTGCTGCAGGTACCCTCCATAACACGTTTTTCTACGCTGGGAAGTGTTCCCAGTAGGAAATGCCTGCAGAGATTTCTACAGAGGCATCACCTTCCCCCTAGGGTCCCTTTGTGTACGTGAGTGCACGTACGTGCACATATTTCTCGTCCTAAAGGAGGAATTTTGATTCGTAATTGTACAGAGGGCTTGGATGTCACCAGAAAGGCACACAGCCCCTGCAGCTTCGCTCAGGGTCCCTCACAACAGCCAGATTATCTGTCTGAGTGCCTTAAAACCCTGCCACATCATTTTGCTGTGACTGGCTCTACACCTGGGAAAGCGAGAGCGCACCCAGCCCCGGCCTGCGGCACCCCAGGCCCTGTGCACCCGACGCTTCTGGCAGCTGGCTCCTGCCAACACCACGGAATCATGAAAGGGACCTTGGAGACCAGCCAGTCCAACCCCCCTGCCCCAGCAGGGTCACCCAGGGCAGCCCACGCAGGAACAGAGCCAGGCAGAGCTGGAAAGTCTCCAGGGAAGGAGACTCCACAGCCTCCCTGGGTAGCCTGGGCCAGGCTCCGTCACTTTTAATGCAAAGTAGTATCAGGCAGCACAGTACAATTTCTGAGACAAGCTTCATAGCCGGCTTCATCAGATGCTTTGCAGCCAAAACTTGAAGAAAACAGGAAGGTTTCAAATGAGTTACGAAGGCAGGAAGTGAGTCAGCCCAAGCAGGAGGGACAGCAAACAGCAAGCCCTGCCACTGCAGCCAGGCAGCCACAGGACACGGACCTGGAGGTCCAGAACCAGAGTGATGAACCCAAGAGTGCCAACGGGGCAGGAATAGAGAGGAAAAGGGACCCATCTTCAACCCACAGCTCAAAGAGAGGGAAGATTTTTCTCCACGCAGAGGACTGTCTGCTAAGCAGTTTTCCTTTCCCTTGCAGAAGCAGCCTAACCACCAAGCCACCAGCTCATCCCCTCCCTGCCCAAGCACTCTGAAGCCTCCTGTGTTTTCAGTCCTGCTCAGGAGGAGTGGCTGAGGAGAGCCCTCCAGAATAACTCAGCTGGGAGTGGGAACTCAAGTCTTGGAATTTGAACACCGGCCTCTCACGCTCTCAGACGAGCACTGTGCTATTGGAAATAGAAACACCAACACCTCCTCCTCGGTTGCCATCCTACTCTGCCCACAGCCCACATGAGAAGAAATTGCTCTGAAAATACTGTCACATCAGCCTCCACAGAACAAGTAGGCCAAGAAACATCTTAGCAGGGCTTAGGCATAAATGAGTCTCTAGCTGCTTGCCTAGAAACAGATGCTTATCAGAGAATTCATCTGGAGTAAACAAAAGAGCCATAAGCCATCAGTGCTACTGCAGCTCAGCAGCATCATGGCAGGAGTTCTGAGGATCTGCATTTAGGGGATAGGTACCAAAGAGACCCAGGTCTTTTTTGTAGGTGCACCTCCAGGCACGCAATTTACATCTAAAAATAGAACCCCAGTTCTGAAGTCACACAGACATCTTTGAAAATGACACTCCAGGGATTTGACAGCATTGCCCTTCACACAAAAATGTTGCATTCCCAGTTACAGCACCAGTTGGTAACACTCAGCCCTTAAGCCTGGACAGACACACAAGCACCAAGACCCTAAATTGGTAACAAATCCCCACCAACTTCTGCAGTCTCCAGTACAGGGCGAAATAGTTGAAGAATTATCTATTCCACAGGTAGAGCATCAGGTTCCTAATATGTTGGTCTCTGTTTCAAGCATACTGCTGAAGCTATTAGGAGGACAAATCATTTTTTGTTTTCAGTTTTAATGGGAAAAAAAGGATACTAGTTCCAACAGAAAAAAAAAAGAAAAAAAAAATCTGAAGAAGGACAGACAGAACTGGCTGAGTTCCAGCGCTAGAAAAGTCCCTTGCCCATCTGTTTCTTCTGAGAATAATCTTCTATAAAGCAGCAAACTGCCATAGCAAAAGACTTAAAAGCCACAGCATGGTCACATACACCAGGCTGGGGAACCAGGACACAACTGAAGTAGAATATAAGCTTCCTTGAGGCAATTAGATTTCAATGCAAAGCATTTCCAGATCCTTCCTAGTTTCAAAAAAACCCTCAGAATAAGGGGTGGGAAGATGGGCACAGAAGAACAAAACACTTTGGAGGAAGGCTTACTAACACTGAAAGAAGCTGCTGAGAGCTTCTTATCTGAAAAAAATAAAAGCTGGGGCTAGACTGGGTAGAAGGTAAAAAGCAAAATCTAGTACCTGGTTGCAACTTGCCAGTTTTGAACATCTTCCAGTGGAATAATTATTGTCAGAAAAGTGCTGTGCTTTTGGAATCTATTTCCCACAGGAATGTTTCCATTGTGATTTTGACTTCCTTCTCTCACATGCGCTTTGATAGGTCAGCACACTTCTGGAACCAGGGGACATTGCATTTACAAAATAAAGTTTCATTCCTAAGTTTTATAAAGTAAGATTTTGCAAAGTCATCTTTGGCATTAGGAGTCTTGGTTTCATGCGAATGGGACACTTTTAACTGACAATTTAAAATACCTAAAAAGAATTTATAAGCTCCTTCCGAAAATCCAGGAGATGAAACATAATAGGCTCTACTCCAAGCAAAGGATCATAGAGCTGCTATGAACAGCTCTCGAGGACTGAGTATTTTTTAAGAAGAAAGGTGATGGGCAAGGACTAGGCAATACCTAAACAGCCTTAGGACAAAAACTGGACAAAGTTTTCAAGTTGAAAGAGGTTCAGCACAAAGAAACTGCCACTCACTTTTTGCTGCTGGATATTTAGATGAACAGAACTTAGTGCATTCCCTGCAAATAAACAGAATCCTTCAGAGAGAATCACAACTTATTCCTCCTGCCTGGAGTTTCCACAAGCAGTGGGCAGAGAAATCCAATTCTGGCTGCTCAGATTTTTAAAAGGAGGTTGCTACCATGCAGAATGAAATGCAAAACGCTCTGAACTAATAGATTCCTGCAGCACCTTGTATTTGACTACAAAACAGGATGATAGGTTAGCTAATCATGATGTTAGTTTATTGATTCCTGAAGCTGGAATGGTTTTGCTCAGAAAACCAAAGCCAAAAAATAACCGATCCAAGCTTGGTTTTGTTGGGTTTTTTTTCTTCTCGTTCTAAACCTGAGTCATAAAGGCTTTGCAGAACCTGCACTGGAACAACAGTCAAAGAAAACATCCCTGTTGAGGAACCAGTTCCACAGAAAGCTGATATCCCCTGATGGGGACATCCCAGCAGAGAGGGTGTTTGTGCCTGCTGTGATCTGCCATGAGCCGCAGCCTGGCCCTCTCGAGCCAGATGATTCAGCAGCTGGTTTACCACTGCCCTGCAGAAGTATTTGGTGCTGTTCTTCAGGCCTGTTCACTACATGGACTGCCTGCCCACACCTGCCCAAGCTCCTTCAGAAGGAAGGCTGCCCCATTATTCGCCCCATGGGCTGCAGAGCTGCGTATTGCTCTGGTGAGCAGTGAAGGACCCGCGGGGCCCTGCGGTTGGGATTTCCCTGCAGCTGTCCCAGGGACATCCCCTGCTGCGGGGACAGGCACGCGTTGCCTTGCTGCCTCTGTGGACAGCTGGGAGTTTACAGAGAAGCAGCGGCAGGATGATCTGCACTCCAGGGCCCCAGGAGCTCTGCTCCTTCTCCCCTGCGCTCCCGCTGAGGCCCTGCTGTCCTCTCTCCATCTTCCAGCACAGCTGGAAAAAAGCACTGGGATGCCAATGTTTCCTAGGATGTTTGCTTAAACCCACGAATATCCAGTGTCCCACCTACGGAAGATTACGATCTCGCTTGGATGTCGGAAGAAATCTGAGCAGCAACTACAGAGAGAAAAGCGGAAGAGAACTATTAAAAGACGCCCTCCATTGTCGCGCAGCGATCGCGCTGCCGCGGTTGACAAGAAAGCACGTTTGGTTTCGGAAGGAAGGGTCAGCCTGTCCCCTCTGGGGAGGCCAAGCCCGGAGGGAGGCCGGCAGCGCAGGGGCCGCTCCGCGCTGGGCCCTGCCCGCAGCCGCGGCCCGAGCGTGGCTGGCGCTGAGCCCGCGGGGGAGCCCCGGCAGCAGCCGCCGCCCGCCCCGCGGATCCCGTTCGCCGGCCCCGCCGCTCCCTCTGGCGGCAACAGCGGCGGCTGCCAGAGCCTCGTCCTCGTCCTCCCGCCACCTGCTCACCACTGGGCTCGGTACCAAGGTGCTGCTTCCTGGCCCTGCTCATGGAGCCTCCTTCACGCCTCCTCAGCCACGTCCCCTCTCCTCTCGTCTCCTCCGTTCGCTGCGCTGCCCGCACCGCACTCTCGGGCTCCGTCCACAGCTGTCCGGCACGACCCTTCACAGTGGTGACTCTGGCTCGCACCAGTGAAACATGTTCTCCTCAAAATAACCGAAACCGTGTAAAAAATTGTTGTCCTCGTCTTTCAAAGCTCCCTTTTGTTTGACTTTCCCCCGTTTACTCAGGGTCTGGCTCTACTGTCCACTGGAGAGGCGCTGGAGCAGCAGAGAGCAAGTTCAGCATCTCTCCAGACAGCAAAAGCCCTGCCGAGTGACTCCTGTTTCAACGCACATGCTCATGGCATTATAGGAATTGTGAACAATTATCCATGCAGTAAGCATATACAAACATGCCCGCATTTAAATTCACGCCAGCTTCTGCATTCCTGGATGAAGATTGGACCTGGACCGCAGCACTGAGCTCAGGGTGGGCACTGCCTGGCCTCCGAGAGGCAGCAGTCTGGCAGGAAGGATCTTGCCTCCAGAAAGGCAGCCTTGTCCTTCATGCTGCCACAGCAAAGGGCTGCCCCTACCAAAGGAATAAGGTTTGTTTCCCCTGCCGGCATCAGAAGCTCCTGCATCATGGCTGTGGTGAGGAGAGACCAGTTCTCCCAGTTTGACCACTTCCCAGGAGTATCTCTTGGAGCACCGTGAGTACCATTTTGGGGCTAGTTAGAAGGACATTATGGTATTTCTATGCAGTCCTTTTCACAGGATTCTCACAACCAGAACCCTGTCAAAGGAAATGCTTTACAGAGCAATAACCACCCAAAAAGGTGCCAACCCGCTCTGTGTACTTGCTTACAATCCAGATTGCCCAGTCAGGGTGCACAGCTACACTAAAGGTGCTCAAAGTGAGAACAAGCCCGCCAAGCAAGCATTTGTTTTCATCACAGCCATGCATTTAAAAGCCCAAATATCTCAGATCTTTGCCGGAAACATAAAGATTAAGCAAGTAGACCAAAATACTACAAGCAGTTTTTGTGCAGGGTAGTGCTCAGACACCATTTTGAGCGCAAGCTGCATCTATTCCTGCCAATACCCCAACAGAAAACACGACTACAAGTATAAAAAGCTGTACATGTCATATCAATACTGAAACAGTTCAGGTGGGTGATTTTTCAGTTGCCAGTGTCAACACCTAACTGAATTGGCACGAAGCAGTGCAGGATTCCCAAGTACCAGGCTCCCTGCGTCTCAGGAGACCAGCACTTCATGGGCCAACACCAGCTCGTTTTGCAGCCCTGAGGCTACAAGAGTTTACATTTTCTGAATAGGAGACTGCTTTTGTGACTGATCTCACCCAGAGGATGCTCAATCCACAGGCTGAGTCTCATCACAGCTTTGTTCACATGGAAGTCACAGGAACACGCGTTTTCCTTTTTCCCCAGCTAGCTGGGTTGAAAAGTACATAAAACAGGGAAAATAAGAGCCAGCTGAAAGAAATGGATCTTTCTGATAAATGTTGACAAAAGCAAGCTTTGTAAAAGCAAAGGCTTGGCCCTGCATTAACCAGAAATCCCAACGAGAACAAAAAGCCCCGGATAAGGCACTCTACTCTAGGAAACAAAAATATTTCCAGTGACCTAAAATGTTGAATTGCTGGGAATTAACATCTAACGAAAACTGTATTTAACTTCATGATTTATCTGCTATAGAGACTTCTTACAGCCCAGAGTTACCTAAAATTGGACATTACCAGTTTAAAAGATTAAAAATAAAAAAACCAAAAGGATCCTGGCCAGCATTTTAAAAAGCTAATACTTAGTGTTAAAAGATTGATTAATTAACATTGGTTGCAGTCTAAAGAAAACTGATTTTTGCACGGTGTTGCTAAATACAGATTTATATTCCATACACAAGTTTCCTAGCAACACTGCTGGCTTGGTTCAGAGAAGGGCTATGTGATGAAATACACCTTTTTGTTCTCAACTATTTACAAATAAAACCTTGAAAGCCTTGCTTGCTTCTTACTCAGACCTAACTTTGACAGGCTTGTGTTGCTTGCCAGGAGCTATAAGAGTCACTATTTGCAGAAAATTAGATGAAACTTTCAAAAAAAGGGGTCCAGCAGAAAATATTCCTCTGTACCCAAAACACCCTCCCATCATTTTACAGACCAAAAAAAAAGGGAGGTAGGTGAAGGGAAGGACACAAAACCTACGACTGTTTCTTGTTCCCTAGACTTTGATGAAAGGATTTAGTGATTTAGACAAAGATTACACTAGTGTGAACTGATTTAGGTTGTTCTAGCATTATTACCCCATGTTCCACACTGCAGCAGCATTCATTCTCATGCAGACAGAACAGCAGTATTCCCAAGTCTCTCACACCCCTTCTCCCTGCTTTCTGCACACCCAGTCCACTGTCCCCACAAGTAACAAGCTCTCAGACTCCAAGATTTAAGTTATCACTACCACTAGGCCTATCTGAATCATTTAATTAGCACTTTACAAATATGATACAAATGCTTCATTTTTTTTTTTAGGAAATCCTACAGCCAGGATGCATCTTTTAAATGTTAAGACAATGTGCAGGGATAACAGATGTTGACAAGGCAGAAAAAGCTTATTTGTGGAGGCTTGAATAATAGATCTAGGTGCTTGATCACAGCAACTATTTTAAGTATATATTTGTACCATGATAAACTTCCATAACAAACAAAGCACCAGTGTGCCTCTGCAAACAGGACACGTGTTTGCATGTAGAAAGTTGCAATCTGCATTTCTGTTGATTTTAGTGTCATATCCTTAAAGTATCTCATACCCCCTGAGTGGGTGTTTTGCATAGCAACGAATGGTTTTACCCAAGTGGCTGCATAGCAAGCAGCCATGTGATGGCACTGTGGAACCAGCTTCAGTGCCTCAGTTACAGGCATTTTTCTCTACACTTAGGCTTACACTGGTTTCTCACAGCTTGTCTGAACTTAAAGAGAAAAAGGAAGATTCATTTTTCCCCACTTTTTGTAGTTACTATGGCTGGTAGACTATACCCACCAAACTTTGATCTCAGCTGAGATGGTCAAGTTATTTCAGAATTTAGAAAGATATTAAATTCAATTATCAACCAAAACCTGAAACCTCTGTATAGAATTCCCTTGTTCACAACAGTGTATTGTCTGGGTAAGTTTTGTCAGATAGTCTCCTTCTCAAAGCACTATCCTGCTACCTACATCTTGGGTCTACTGAAAATAGACACATCCATTATTACACAGGTTAGATTAGCCTTTATTAAAACACAGAACTACATGAAATTTGAACTCAATAGAAGCTTCAGAGTATGCATTAAAGGTCATAATTCGGAGGTGGCATGTCAATGATCTCATCCAGGGTAGTAAGAAAGTCAGCAGTTGATTGTAGCAAGTCTGAAAGTTAGAAATAGAGCAAATCAGTTTCTGGTAAAACCCAGAATGTCTACCCTCTAACATAAGCTATCTCCCAGTGGACTGGCATGAGAAGGGAAATTGATGGCATAAGCCAAGTCCATCTAACTGATCAGTTAGCAACACACTGCAAGAGACTGCTTCACAACATCACTTTGGTAACTGCTCTGCAGTAGTAGGGTTGACCAGTTAAATTCAGCTTGACTATACACCAAAAGCTCTTTGATACTAGTATACTATCCTGATAGTAAGGACAGCAGTGGCAGTTCAATACTGCAGCCAACCAGCTTCCCTCTCAAACTGCTAATGAGGGCTGTGTGTACAGAAAATTACACCAAGTTTCCACTTACCAGACTCCCACGATATCTCCTCAATCTTCACAGGTGAAGGAACCATGTTCACACATTTGTCATATGTCCTTTCAAATACCATGAGGGGAACACCACACAGGTTGATATTGCTTACTTTGTGCTCTTCAGGAAGATCAAAACTCTCAAAGTCTGTTTGAGAAAAGACACACTTTAGTAACAGTGTACAGCAGCAGTACCCAGGGAAGATGCAAGCTCTCCTAGATTAAATGAAGTAGGAGCAGGTCCAAAACACAGCAGTGTCCCTTTTATGGGGTATTTATTTGCAGTTACACCTTAGTTGTCCCTAAAATCCCAGGCATTAACACTTGTCAAAAGACTAGACTGCATAGCCTAACTGCAGATGCTTTTATAATGATTGCAGAAGTTACTAAGTCAACTTCAAGCACAACATGGTTTCACCAACACTGCAGCAGTCTTTGGGACAGCAGTTTTTGCACACTCGTTTCCACACAAACCAGATGGTTCAAGGACACACTTTGAAGGACTAAGATAGCACAGCCCATTGCTGATATTTTAAGAACAGCTTTAGAAGTTAAATCTTCCAAGTATTATATCCTACAGCAGGAGGAATCTCTTCATTTACAAGTTACCATCTTGGCATACACTTAAGAGAAGTCTGTTCCTCAGTACTGTTTAAATATTCCTTGGAATACTTGTCTACTTGTTGACATTTAATGAATTAAGAGACAGTTATTATGGTTTATCTGCCACCATAATAAAGGACTCACTACTACAAATCTGGAACACAGCTACTGCAGTTAGAAATGTTTAAACAAGAATGAGACCATTTCAGAAGTAGCAAGCACCCTTAAGGACCCTTCAAGGACTCCAGAGAAATGCAATGATAGCTTGTTTGCCACAGAAAGCTTGGCCAAAGTCTTACACCAATGTCAACACTCACAAAAGCCCTATTGTTTGTTTTAGTGACACCAATAGTTCTTACCTCTAGGATCAAAAGGAAACATTTTTTCTATTTCTGGACAGTCTTCTTCAGCCACCATATCACAGTTTTCTAATCCATCAGTCTTCTCAGTAATCTTAAAAAGAGAAAGCCACTTTATTTGAGCTACTGCAACTTCCCATTGTAGTACCTTTGTATTGGCTTTGCTGTGCTCTACAGCCAGGAGTGCCTGCCAGGCAGTCCTCAGTTATGCCTGAATTCCAATACCTTCAACCCAAATGAGCTGGAGATGGGAAAATGCTTGAGTTTATGTAGTGCAGTACCATAGACAGTGGTGACAATCGATGCCCTAGAACATTTCAGCTTATAATATTAAGCTCCTGATATTTAACATGCAAACAAGAGGCTAAGTCAGACTATTTTCTCTGGTGTCACTTCTTTGGCATCAGGTACCCCCATAGCTGCTGTGCTCCTTGTGCCTGTGTAGGTGCACCGGTTTTGCCAGTAAGTTATTTTTCTTCACAGAATCACAGAACATCAGGGGCTGGAAGGGACCTTGAAAGATTATCTAGTCCAACCCCCCTGCCAGAGCAAGGTCACCTCTACCAGATGACACAGGAACACATCCAGGCAGCTTTTGAATATCTCCAGAGATATTTTTCTTCATCAGATGCCATGTTTTGGATTCATGATTAAAACAGTGCTGATAACACACAGCTTTTCTAGCTGCTGCTGACCAGTGCTTACACAGCATCAAGGCCTTTTCTGCTTCTCACAAGCCCACCAGTGAGAAGTCTGGGGTGCCCACCACACCTTCCTTTCTCCAACAGGTCACCCACAGCAGTGGGTCCCTCTGGGCCAGGCTGCTGGTTAAAGTTCAGAAAGCCACAGCACCTCCAGCTCCAGGGACACTGGGGCTGCAAAAGCCACACCAAGGGGAGCACAGTACTGCATCTCTCCCTCCACACCTTCCCTTCCCAAATGGGCCACCCATTGTGCTGGCACAGCTGACCCCAGGGATATTCCAGACCATTGAAATCATGTTAAACCATGAAAACCAGTGGGGAATTTTGCTAGGGCTGCCACTTGTCTGGCACTGGCAAAGCATCAGTCAGCTAGTGGTGATAAGTTACTTTTTTCTTTAAAACTTTTAATTAAGTTGCCTTAATCTCAACCCACAATTTCCTCACTTTTACCTTTCCAATTTTCTCCCCCATCCCACCAAGGGGGGAGCCAGCAAGACCCTGAGTGGTGCTTTGCTGCTTGCCAGGGTTAAGCCACAATAGTAGTAAGCTATGCACTTCCCCTCTACTGTATAAGCGTGTCGTACTCACTTTGTTTGCAATGCAAGGCTGGTTTTTCTGTCTTGTCTTTTCCATCTTGCTCGTGACTCCTTCAGTTCTATTCACATTTCCAAGAGCCTTTCTGAGAGAGTGAGATTTTGCTGGAGATGCACTGATTGTTTTTTTAGGAAGTGGAGTTTTAACCTGTGTTCTTTCAGATAAGACTTTTGCTGGAGGGGGGTGTGGGGAAGGAAAAAAAAAAACACCATATCAACCCTAAAGCTTGCTTCAGTAACTGCATATGCTGGAAAACTGGTTGTCATAAAAATCATTGTTCACCATTTCTAACTCAGGAGCATAAGCCCCACCTATCAAAAAACAGCACAGAGGGATCTTCATTTTACTAGTAACTGATAAGGTTAGCAGAATTAGGTAAGTTGATATATGACTAGAAAGCTATTAATGTTCAAAACAACGATTAGGAAAACAGGATTTATGCATTTCACTTGATTCCTTACAGGCTTAGGACAACATATACATACAAGATCCCGAAGGGAGTCTCAGCCGATTCTTAGCAGCACCAACTTCACCATTCTCCTTATCAATAAAGATCAGTGTCGCCATCTTCAGGTGATCACTCCGGAAAGCCCTTCCAGGAAAAAGAAGAAATCATTCTCGGCCTTTCTTCCATCACAGCACACTTTTTAAACAAAACACATTAAAGACAACATAACTGCCATGTGCTGATCCCTAGAGAAGGGAGAACTAACCCACACTTCACACCATTTGATAGAAGTTTAGCTGCAAACCCTTACGTTTGAAGACATCAGTGCGTGTAATAGGTTTGCTGTCCCAAAGGGGATTACAAGTTTGGGAAGGTATCAAGGTCTCACTAGCAGTCCTACAGAGGAAGATAATGCCTCTGGTCGGCTTTGTCACTGCTTCACAGTGCTTAACAGCTTCCTCCGTACAGGAAGAGGACATCTCCTAGCTTCACAAGTCACTCTGTAGCACTCAAAAGAAATGCCAGGTGCTTTACCAGCCGAGACGGCTTTTCCCCAGGAAAAGAAACCATTGCAAGCTCCGCACAAAGAGGTGACTTCTCCCCTGCTCTCCAGCCCCAGGCTGGGCACCCTGCGCTAGGGAGGAGAGCCAGGCAGCTCCCTCCTGCACCTTCTCACCGCCGCGATACAAGGGGGCCAGGGGAACGCTGCGGGAAAAGCTGCTTCCGACTGCCCCAGCTCCAAGGGAAAAAGCCCCAGCGCAAAGCCGACAGCCGCGGGCCTCGGCACTCGCTTAAGGCGCCTCCCGGCCACAGCAGCCCCCACCCCCGGCTTTAGCCAGACCGCTCCCCCGCCGTCCCAGCCCTCCCCGACCGGCCCCGCTCACCCCAAGGCCGCCGGCAGCACTGGGACCAGAGACAGCTCAACGACCGAGCCTCGGAACGCAGCCCCCAGCCGCGCAGCCGCCCCCAGCCTTTAAACCGCCTCCGCGGCGCCCATTGGCCGCTTCGGCCGACGCTCGGCAGCCGATTGGCTCAGCCGCGCCGCGCTCGCGCTCGCGCTCTCGCTCTCCCCCTCTCGCTCTCTCGCCCTCGTCCCCGCGCCTCCCGCCGCTCCCCGCGCGGCGTCTGCGGGGCGGGCCTCAGCCCGGCACCTCCCTGCCGTTGTGACGTCACAGAGGCGCCCCGGCAGTGACGCAGCGCAGGAGGGGTAGAAGTGAGGCCGCGGCGGAGTGCGGGGGGCAGTGCGGCCTGGCCGGTGAGCGGGGCTGCGGGGCGGGGGCTCATCCTCGGTGTAGCCGCCTCTCGGGTAGCCGATCCTCGGGTAGCCGCCTCTCGGTAGCCGCCTCGGGCTCGGGGGAGGTACCCGCGTCTCGGAGGCCGGGCTCGGGCCCCGGTGGGTCGCTGCTTCCTCCAGGCCGCTCTCGCCTCGCCGCCGGGACAGGCGTAGGCCCGGGTCTGCGCGTCGTGCGGGGCCTGCCGCGGGTCGTCTCCGTCGCTTGCGCTCGGGAAGAGAAGCATGTTAAGGGCACATTTGTTTTTTCCGCACCGGTACTGATCTTTGTGGGAAGACGCGTCGAAAACACGGCGTCAGTAGGGCGTTCTGGCTTCCCTCCGCTGGTGCGGAGACCCGCGCTGGCAGAGGGTGTTGATCCGTACGCGCTTTGTTTCCGTCACAGGGCGAAAGCCAGGATGGCCTCGGGGGCGGTGGTGAACGCCGCTCCTGCCGGAGGGTCGAATGATGTCAGCCTCGAGGAGCCGAAGAAGATGACAAGGGAAGACTGGAGGAAAAAGAAAGAATTGGAAGAGCAGAGAAAGCTAGGAAATGCACCTGCTGAAGTGGATGAAGAGGGAAAGTAAGTTTATTCGAGCTGTGGTTATTCTAAAGCAATTGCTTAAAAGCTATTTCCTGTTGTGATCATAGAATAATCACGAGGGTCATACGTGACTTCTGCCTCAGGCATTGTAGAAGTAAATAGCTGTACTTTGTGAGTTTGCTTTTAACATTCCAGTCATCCTCAGAAAATGGGTTTTCCAGCAACTGTAGGTTCAGTGTTTGTCTCCTGTGATCCGTTCACAGTGCTGTTAAAAAGTCCTGTCTGTGCGGCTACTTACAAGGGGTGTTTTAAAAGTGATCACAATGAAGTGCTGGTGAGCTGTGCTGCGTACGTTATCTGCCCCCTCTTCCATGCTGCTACAAAACCTACTGCTTCTGAGAAACGTTACTGGGTTTGTGCTCAGTAACTGCATAGAATAAGATACTTGATTTGGACTTGGGACTTTAGGTGAATCAGATGGCAACAGAATATCCGTGAAAGTCTGCATTGGTCTAGTTAAATTAGAGTTTATTTTGCAACACACTGTAACGGCTTCGTTATTTTATCAGCAGTCCTAAAGCACTGAACTTACAATGCAAGAGCTGTCAGGCTGAGTTGTGAGGTTTTCTCCCTGTGCTGTGTATTTACTGCACAACATGTTTTTCAGGGATATCAATCCTCATATTCCTCAGTACATATCATCAGTGCCATGGTACATAGATCCTTCGAAAAGACCTACACTGAAGCATCAGAGACCTCAGCCAGAGAAGCAGAAACAGTATAGCACCTCTGGAGATTGGTACAAACGTGGAGTTCAAGAGGTACGCGGAAGGTTTTTGTCACAAAGAGTTGGTTTGATTCTGTGAGGATGTAACTTCTGGGTACACTTTTTCTGAGGGAGATGGGAGCTGGGAATTCTTACTCAGGGAGCAAGTCACAGTGTTTGATAATAATCAAAATACCTTCTGGGTTTGGGTAGGTCACGTGCACTTTAATTGTATTGAAAAAAACAAATTGGTTACTGGGATATGTACATGAATCACACCGTGAGTTTCTACAACAGTGTCTTTTTTTTGTTTAGCATGCTGTAGCAACGAGGTACCGTAAAGGAGCTTGTGAGAACTGTGGTGCATTGACACACAAAAAGAAAGACTGCATGGAGGTAAACTGGACTTTTTGCTCATGTTTTAATGGTTTTGAAAACAACGTGAGTTCCCACCTTAGTGAGCTGTAGATGAAATAACAACTGCTAGTTTTGAAAAAGGTTACAGTCGTCGAAAAGTGGCTTGAAATTTTCTACAGAAATTGTTACGGAGGAAAAATTGAGGGGAAAAAATACACTATTTGGGTGTTGCTCATCAGTTCTGTTTGTGCTAAGCACTGCAATAGTATGTGAAAAAGTTTAGCTCTTCATGTTAATTTGCTTTAACTCGAGTACTGCGGTGCTTGTCTTTCTGTTCCGTGTCAGCTCAAAGCCATCCCCAGAAACTTTTAATTTCTTAATTGTGGAAAGTAGAGTTGGAAATGGGTGGAGTTTGGAGTCAGTTTACTGGAGACAGTTACTTTAAAACATAGAAATTAACTGTATGCGCTTAATTAGCGTTCACGGGCTTATAGTGCTGAATGTAACAGTCTTTCAAGGACTTTGATTGATAGTACTTTTAAAGGGATGTCTGAGTAAGTTAAAATTTCAGTCTGATGGGCTGATCAAGTCATTTTTCTTTTCTCCTTTCAGAGACCCAGGAAAGTTGGTGCAAAATACACAGGCATGAATATTGCACCAGATGAACACGTGCAGCCTCAGCTGATGTTTGATTACGACGGCAAGCGGGATCGCTGGAATGGCTATAACCCAGAAGAGCACATGAAGATTGTAGAGGAATATTCCAAAGTTGATTTGGTATGTAGGGGTTAGTGTTTACTGGGGAAGGGTTTAGTGTTTGTTAACATTTGTTATGTGCACTGCTAATGTTAGAGCTCCTGCTGTATTCGTAATGCAAGAGTGATATGGATTCTGCATTTGACATCAAACTTCAACTGAAAATTTAGACCAGAACTGGCAACTGAGTATGGTCCTGTACAAGGAATTGTCTCTCCAGATTACTTACTTTTTAAAAGACAAGCCTTAGAATTTTTTACCCAAGATGCAGATTGAATTGCAGGAAAGAAAGGAATTTATCATCTGGCTATATTAGAGCCAGTGAATCTCTATTTTGTAAACTCATTCCATGTTATTTCATTTCATAATCCTTTTTGTTACCATGATGGAGCAGGGGACTATTTGTACGTGCTTCTGTCCAGGCTGGCAGCTTGCTGTTGCAGTTCCCTTTCTATCTGGATGTACCAAATCCACATGGACACTATTAACTTCTTAGAAAGAAAAAGAAAATAGCTCACTGTCTTGGCTGGCTGTTGGCTACCTGTTCCAAAATGTAGTTAGGTGCCTAAGTAACTCCTTTCAGTGCCTGGTCCTCAGTAGTTTCCTGTATTGCATAGGAAAGCTAACACTCAATGTGCTCTAAGCATCATGTAGAAACATCTGTGACAGGAGTGTGTAAAGACAGAGCCAGACTATGCTCTGTAGCATCTAGTGGCAGTGGGCACAAATGGAAATACAAGAAATTCTGTTTATACATAAGATAAATACATTCTGCTGTAAGGGTGACCAAACAGCTTGCCCAGTGAGGCTGGGGAGTCTCTGCTCTCGGAGGCGATCAGAACCTGTCTAGATGTGGTCCTGGGCAACCTGGGGTAGGTAAGCAAGCCTGCTTTGAGCAGGGGAATAGTCCTTGGCAGTCTCCAGAGGTACCTCCAGTATCAACTCTTTGGTGGTTCTGTGATGTTATGATGTCATCATGTCAATCAAATACATACAAAAATTCACTACCTGGTGCTTTAAAATCTCACTTCAGATGCTGGACTTTGGTGCTTTCTGGATGAGCCATAAACACTTGCAGCATCAGCCCTGAAGTGCCTTAAGCACTCCAGTTTCTAACTAGATGAGAAGGACACAGTAATAAAATATGGTTGGTTTTAACCACTGTTGAACTAAAATCTTTAAATCTCTAAATCTTAAAGTAGAATGAATGTAGTCATGGTATAGCTGCATGAAATCTATGAAACTGGTTTTTAACAGTATGATACAAAAGAGTAAAATGGTTATTATACATCACTTCCTTTCCCTGAGGTTCAAAAACAACGTGGTAAAGCATAGGAGTAGAGGAGGCAAGCTCTAAGCTGCTGGGTTTTTTTTATACAACCACCTAGGGAATGAAAAACTTCCTTTTTTTTTTGTAATAGTGAATACAATTTAAATTATATCAGTCACAAGAGATGCTTATGATAAGTATTATTACACACTTTCTGTTAAAAAGAAATGTTAAAACAAATGCATTTTCATGCTACGCAGGCCAAACGTACACTGAAAGCCCAGAAGCTTCAGGAAGAGTTAGCATCAGGAAAGTTGGAGCAAGTGGTAAGTAAACTAAACCCTAATTTATTTTTCATTAGGCTGAATAAAAATACAGCAGGTTACTTTTGCTCCATGATGCTTTTAGTGTCTACACTCTGCTATTGGTTTTCCGAGCCCCAGTGTATTCTGTGGCACGTTCAAGAATTTGAAGTTTCTTCCTTCAAATAAGGAAGGTATTGTCTTAGAACCAAATGGTTTTTTTCTTCAGTCCCTGCAATGCCTGGTTGCAGTGTCTCTGGTTATTTGAAGGCTGAGAGTATGTCTTTCCCTCTCACAGCTCTAGAGTTTGCACCTTCTGCTAACTTCTACAAGCTCCTCTTGGGTTATAGACAATGCTTTTGATAATCTTCGATATAAAATTGTAATTTGAAAAGATATTTCTGATGCTATGCTAAGTTTATAAAATGGGGGGAGAGGAATGTAGAGACTTACTCAGAAGTAGGTAGTTTTAATCAATATTGTAAGAAATAAAATGAGCAAAAGACTGTACAATTGGGCCCGTTTTCCAGAGGTTGTCAGCTTGTATTTGGTCACTAGATGGCAGAGTGAACTTAATCTCCAACCCAGCACAAACTACAGCGTTTTGACCTTCCCAGCAGAACAGATTGGTTTTGATGCCTGGTTACACCTTCAGGCACACATTGTTGGCTTCTGTATATTTATTCTTCATAAAATGGAGCTGTAAGAAGGGTAGTATGTTTGCATCATACGAACTCTCTCTCCTGGAGTGGACTAAGGCTGATTTGCATAATTAGTGCTGGCCCGTTTTCTGGTTGGTCTTCCAGGACTCGCAGTTGTTTACATCTTTACTGCTGCAAACATTCTCAAGAGAGAGGCAAAGCAGGTTAAAATAGTGAATTCTGGCTACATTTCTCCAAATTAAATCATGGCTTCTGATTCGTGCCTAGTATTCCTCTCAATCACAACTAAATACTTGCATACCTACTTTCTTAATTATTTTTCTAAGCTGTCACAGTTGAATCTTGGTTATATTTGAATGATATGAAATGTTTTAGTCTAAACTATTAGTGTTCAAAGGTGTAGCAAGCTCTAAATAGCACGGACAGTTCTAGAATTTGCTGTTCTTGCAAAGGCTTGGAAATGCAGCTGGGACTACAGTGAGAAGGTCTCCCAACGTGTCTGTAACAGAGCCACTTGCAATGTTACATAGCAGTCTTGGTGCCTTTTCTGCCACAAGTAAATTGTATTTTGCATGCAACATCAAGCTCTGCTTTGATTGTTCTTTATATCCCTGCCATCTTTCCCCTCTCTGCTATTTTGTCTTCTCTGCTGATGTGCTCTTTGTTTGCTGCAGAACTCGCCAAGACACCAGTGGGGAGAAGAGGAACCAAATTCCCAGACAGTAAGATGATTACACACTGCATCACACCACGGGCAGGAAAAAAGGACCTGTAGTTAGTGGAACACTGAAACAAGGGTGGCATAAGGGTTTGAATGTTGGGTTCTTGCCACTGGCTGCCTGTTGTTTTCAGCAGAGGTTGCTGGATTTCCCAGAGGGGTTTTTGGTTTAGCTTTCATTCCTGTGTGTTGTCAAACCATAGAGATGCAAGCAATCATCTAGTTTTTAAAATGTGGGATATTTTGCCCAAGATAACTTTCTTAACATCATTCCTGTTATGTTTTAATAACTGTTTCCATGTGAGGAAGTGGAAATCCTTTAACAAGAGTATTTCTGCAAACTGTTGAATATTAGGTTACCACGACAGCACACTTCAGCCCAGGTTAATGGTGCTAGCTTTCACCTACAGGGATTGCAGAAGTGTTAATGAAACCACTAAAACCAGATTCTCCTATTTGTCTCTAGAGTGAATGTCTGCTTTTAATTAGAAATTTCCCATCTCTTTTCAGGAAAGAGATCATAACAGTGAAGATGAAGATGAAGATAAATATGCAGATGACATTGATATGCCTGGACAGAACTTTGACTCTAAAAGACGTATCACAGTTCGAAATCTACGTATTCGGGAAGATATTGCAAAGGTGAGTAAAGAATTCTCTACAGATCCTCCTTTGTATTCAGAAAATTGTACGCTTGGTTCTTACTGAGTGTGGGTTTGGGTCTTGGGGTTTGGAAGCTGAGCTCTGTTCCGACTCATGTGGCTTTGTCACGGTCATCCTGTTACACAGATGTAATTTCCAAATGTCTGAGCTGTAACTTCAGGTCTTGTAAAACCATAAATATTGAGTGTCTTGTATGTCGGTTTCTTTCCGTAGTACCTGAGGAACCTAGATCCAAACTCTGCTTATTATGATCCCAAAACAAGAGCAATGAGGGAGAACCCGTATGCCAACACAGGGAAGAATCCAGATGAGTAAGTCAAAACAGGGTCATGCTGTCAGAAACTCTGTTACAAAGGACGCCAGTAGTTTTGTATCTTCTTTTTATCTGTGTTGCTCTGACTAAAGAAACTGTAGTCTGTTATGAATAGAAGTAGTAGTAAGCATGGAAAAATTGTTCTATTTAGCAGCAATTTTTGTTTTAGTTTATAAGGGTGGTATTTCAGTAATGCTGGCCCTTAACCTCCAGGGTTATGTGGATCACTATTTAGTGTAATGATCTGGACAGGGATTAGAACACTCTGCTGTATCTAGAGGTGATACCTGTAAACAATAACGATGTTTACATAAAGTATTTCAGTAACTGCATCTTGAACTTCATCCCTGGTTTGTTGGGAGGCATCTAGCACTAGCAGGGAGTATCTGTGGTACCTAACTACATGCTTGAATGAGGAGAAAAAGCTCCTCATATATTAATGGGATCTGCACAGAGAAGGCCTGAAAGCTTTGGTGTTGTCTTGATAGACAACTTAATTACCCAATGCCATCAGCTGCCTTTTGGCTGGCCACTTAAAACACGAGTCAAGCACTTGAGCTCTGCCACTGTGCAGTGCTGTGGCCTTGCAGAGCAGACAGGCTGCAAGTAGAAGCATTTATTCAGAGTACAGTAATTGGATTAGCTCGCTGCCTGAAATAGAGTGGCAGTGGCTAAAGGCTAGCAAATAATGCTCTTTCCACTTCTCCTTGCCCCCAGTTAGAATAATGCCAGTCAATTCTTTCTTTGGATGCAAGATGCTTCCACTTCTCTCTACAGTCATAATCTGACTTCTGTTGAATCTGTGTTTCTGCCACAGCTTTGCAGACTTTAAATTTTTTGAAGTGGCTTTGTAGAGATGAAAAGAGTAGGAAATTGGATTGTTAACATTATTTATTTTCAACCTGTGTTTCCCATGCTCATTGTGAATCTCTTCAAGGGGTGCACAAAAGGTAACTGAGAGCAGTAAAGCCATACCAGTCTATAACTCAGGAAGTACACTGGGTCTGGGGGGGAGGAGAGGGTCACAAATCCAAAAGCTGAGTGAGAATCGCTGTGCTAGAATATCCATTTACGTGGATCTGTTGTGCAGTTAGAGACCAGGTTGACTCATGGTGCTTGGTGTGTCCCAGACAGAGCTCCAGGTCTGTGTCATAAGATGTTTCCATGTAAACACAGGCATCAAGTCCTGGGAGTTGCTACCTGATACTTCCATGATTCTGTGGGGAGCCTAGGCACTCATTTCACGTACTGAGTTGAATGCTCCTCTCCCTCCATTCTTAACTTTCAGGGCACGATGGAGAATTTTTACTTTCCTGTTGGTGTTCTGTGATTGTATTTAAAAAGAAGTCAAATTACTTCAATGCTAAGAATCATACTGTTCTTTTCTGCAGAGTTGGCTATGCAGGTGACAACTTTGTTCGCTACACTGGAGATACCATTTCAATGGCACAGACTCAATGTAAGTGGGGTTTTTTTTTGAAGAAAATTGACTTAAAAGACTGAACAGTTCTTTCTTGCAAAAGAGAAAATAAGTCTTTTTAGATTGAGGCTTTCTTCAAAATGACTGCAGAATTAAAAGATAGCAGTTTGAATGCAGATGTCAGTTTTAGAGTTTACTGAGTGAAACCTCTTGTGTACGCAGTGTTTGCTTGGGAGGCTTATGACAAAGGCTCTGAAGTTCATCTTCAAGCAGACCCTACAAAATTAGAGCTACTTTATAAATCCTTCAAAGTGAAAAAAGAAGATTTCAAGGCACAGCAGAAAGAAAGCATCCTAGAGAAGGTAACAGACATTTAGCTTTATTTAATAAGAAGTCTGTTGAGTTTGAAGTCTGGGTCTTGGGGAATAAATAAGACCACTAATGCTGTGTGAAAATGCATCGGTTGCTCTCAGCAGCTGAGGTTTGTAAATAGATTTTTGTATCTATACACACTATCTCATCAGTAGGATTCATTCTATTATTTAATATAGGAACCTTTGAAGATCTGCTGGTATTTCTTTGGATTATTGGGAGCTCTTCCCTGAACTGTCAGAATTTCTGCAGTGAAACATCTGACAGCAGTACGTAGGAGGAGTAGGAATTTAGATATTTTTTTTTAATAATTCAATGGTTGAAACAATTCTTTAATGTTTAAAAGTGGTATCTTTTGTAAAATACCCAAGTAACTGTCTCCCAAAATTATTTTCAAAGTTTTCTTTTAAATCTGAAAAGCAGAAGTTTTGGGTGCAGTCTTCCAGAGAAATACTTACTTTACATTTTTCATCTGGTTCCTTGGACAACTAACAAAGAGCTAAATAATCCGTTTCAGTTCTAACCTTGTCAACATTCAGGTTTGGAGGGGAACAGGAGGGGCTGATCCAGTCATACCAGAGCCTGTTGGTTTGGTCTGAATAGTTTTCCTGCTTTGAGTGAGGAATGTCACTGTTGTAATCCTCCAGGCTTAAAACAAAAAAAAAAAACCCAAACCAAAACTCAAAAGACCAGCACAATGGCCATAGGAGGAGATGTATTTCTCTCTTAACTAAAGACTAAACTGTCTCTATCCATTGCTTTTGTGTCATCTCCAGAGAGTACAGAGGGTGAAGTTTTTGAAATATATGGTTAACTATGTAAAAGGTGGGTTGCTGGTTTTTCCCCCCCCAAACTATTATATATCCTTTCTATTTGCATTTTAGTATGGAGGACAGGAACATCTAGATGCCCCACCAGCTGAACTGCTGTTAGCTCAAACAGAAGATTACGTGGAATACTCTAGGCATGGAACAGTCATCAAAGGACAAGAGAAAGCTGTTGCTTCCTCTAAATATGAAGAGGATGTGAAAATCAACAACCATACAGTAAGCCCCACCCTATCTTAAAATTATAACAACATAGGGTTTCTTCCCACTGGAAGGGAATGAGGTGTGGTAGTGTACAGCACAGTGTAATTAATACAGCAAGTCATTTTCTCCTGGCTCAAATGTGACACTCTCCCTTTTCTACCAGGGAGGAATTCCAAATTGCAGTGCTTGCACTGTGAATCGAGGAGTTGCAAGGGCAATCTTAAACTGAAAGGGAAGCTACTGTGTTTCCCTGTGCCTTTGAATATAAGTTGACCACATCCTATTGCATTTCTCTTTTGAAACTGTACCTGTAAGTCTAACACAAAATTACAAAAGTATTTCTCATAATTTTCTGTTCTGGATGGTTTGAGTAATTTACTCAACAGGCTGTAAGCTCAGGAAAAGATTGCAGCCTGCCTCTTCTGAGAGTATTGTTCTGGTGATAACTGCTATGGCATCTTCTCTCGCAGTGCATTTGGGGTTCATACTGGAAAGAAGGCAAGTGGGGTTACAAATGCTGCCACTCATTTGTCAAGTACTCGTACTGTACCGGAGAAGCTGGGAAAGACATTGCTGTAAGTATTGTCTGTCTTAGTCACTTGGAAAGAGATAAAAACCTGGTTTGCTTTTTTGTTGTTGTTGGAGTGATTGTTTGGGTTGGTTTTTGGTTGGGGGTTTGTTGGGTTTTTTTGTCCTTCCCCTTTCAAATGTCTCAGGTAAATGGATATCCTTCCTCTTGCCTATTGTATAGAATGCTGAAGCCAGCTTACTGGAAGAGCAACCCATGGAGGAAGAACACATGACAAAACCTAAAACACTGATGGAGGTAGGTTGTTTCTCTTTCTCAGACGCAGATATTTTTCCTTGGCATTTTAAGAGATGGAAAGATGTGTCTCACTACAAAATTACCTAAGTCAGAATGAGTCTGAAAATTATCAGAGTGCATTATTACATCATTAACATCTGCACTGGAAACTGCGCTCTGAAATAGCATTAATAGATGCTTGGGATTTAATGACTTTAACATAAGTAACATTTGCAAGTTGGATCTTAACAGTAACAGTCATTTTATGTTATTTCCACCTTACAGATCCACCAAGAGAAACAGAAAGAGAGGAAGAAGAGGAAGCGCAAGAAGAGCTCAAATTCAGATAGTGAGGGTGAAGAGAAGAAGAAGCAAGACAAACTTAAAAAGGTGAACTATATTCTTCAGTGGTTTTGTGGCAAAAAGAACTTGCAATATATTTTACAACAACGTCGGCTTTACAAAGCCTGTAATGCAGTTCTCTTGGTATTCTGTGGGATGTTCTTTGATGCTAATTTTGAGCTAAAGCAAATTTAAAATGCTGTTAGATGTTCTAAAGTACGTTCCCTCTTTCTCAAGCAAACATGCAATAAATAGTTCTGGAAAACTTAGTTCAGCTGATGTAGAACACTGCCTGTCTGGGCACCTGTTAGAGCTGTAGCTCTGTAAAAGACATTGCAGAACACAATGATTTGTGTATTGAGGGAGACCAAAGTCACTGACAAAGCTTAGCATCCTGCTTTTTATCCCAGCCCTGGGCCCAGTCTGAGAGCTGGTGTTGTAAACCCATCCACCAAGCTACCTGCTGCATCAGCACAGCAGCCTGCCTCTGAATGGCCAGAGTGTGGAACTAATGTAAACGATGGATAATCTTTGCAAGAGCAAGGAGGACTCTGTGGAATGGGATAAATTTTAAAAAAAAAAAAAAAAAAAAAAAAAAAAGGGCCCCCGGGGGGGGGGGGGGGGGGGGGGGGGAATAGCCAAACCCAGCAAGCCCACCCAACCCAAACCTAGCAAGCCAACACAAACCCCCTAAGATCATATGCTTCCTTATCTGCTTTTGGACTTGCTGGATCATTTTTACATTTTTAGGTAGAGCCAGGGAGCTTCTCCCTTGATTTTTGGCAATTGGAAAGCAGTTAAAGTATCTTGTTTGCTAAATACCACGTTACCATCCTTTTGTGTTAAACACTAAAACTATGAGTGTTACCTGAAGTGTGCTGTAGGTCAGCCAGCCGGGCACGGCTTATCCCACCATTCTGCTACAATCATTATGCTGCAATCCAAGAGAAACTGTCATTGGCTTTTCTGCATAACTCACTGGGGGCTTTTGGTTTTCTTTGTTTGCATTTCAGGCACTAAATGCAGAAGAGGCTCGTCTTCTCCACGTTAAGGAAATCCTGAAGTTAGATGAGAGGATGAGGCCATACAACAGCCAGTATGAAACCAGGGAGCCAACAGAAGAGGAAATGGAAGCCTATAGAATTAAACGCCGCAGACCTGACGATCCCATGGCCTCTTTCCTCGGACAGTAGCCATGGTGAAAATCATTCCAATCCACAAGACTTCATTTCAGTTTACAACAGAGTTTACAACTCTGTTACCTTCCACGTATTTAATAAATGTCAGAAATGACAGAGTCCTCTTCTTGCATCTTGGTGAAAACTTCTTTCAACAGACATAAGCAGTCTGATACTCACAGAAATTCTATGTGTGTGTGTGTGTATGCGTGTACAGTCACAACTATACACACACATATATATATCAAAGTATATGTAAATATAAAACCCCTCCTAGTCTGTAAATTATTTATTGGAAAAGATCTGGCTGGAATTGTAGATCTGTTTGGCCAACTAATACACACAAAGTCATGATACTTTCAGTAAAATGGACTACTCGGAAGAAGTGGTCAGCAGGTGTCACCTAACGTGGAACAAAAACTGTTGAACAGCAATTGATACAGCTTCTGAAGCCTCTTACTTGCAGAAGGAGTTGCCTGGCTCATGGCTTTAAAAGAAGAAACAGTGTCTTGACCGCTTTGTAGTAGGTATTTTGGAAATGTAAATATTGATTGCTTTGTACAGTTTTTGGATAAATTAATAGTTCTTAAATGCTGCCCGGCCTTTTTCATCAGGAGCTGACTGTATAGCTTTTAAATTCTGTTTCTGCAGATGTTGCTGTATAAATTTCACTTGTAAAGATCTGAGTTCTTTTGTTTTCTGTTTGATAAGAGTATTCATCTTGCCCTTGTAACTCTGTTAGATTGTATAATACCAAGTGCCAGGCTCTAATAATTTGTGATAACATGAAGCAGCTTCTGCTTTGTCTTTGACAATATTAGTCCTTAAACTGGGAGTTTTCCCCTTTAACTACCAAAAGTTGAGGAGAGGGGTGAAAAACTTCACAGCATGACTACAGAGTTGGAAGGCTTGAGAATTCTCTTATGGCTTACACTTATTAGACGTGGCTTTTATACAGCATTTGATGTGGTTATATTAATGGTAGGACAAGAAAGCCTCCATAATCCTGCCTTTTCTTCTTCAGAACCTGATTACAATTTCCATTTTGTAAATAAGTTAAAAGTTGCTGGAAGAAAATGAAACCTTTAACCTGTTGTACCTGTAATTTCCACCTGTAAAGCACACTTTTTTATTAGGTTTTCTCCAAGTCTACTTCTTTATTTATTACAGAAATACTAATGCTGAATACAGACTTTATTTTATAAGACTTATACAGCTGACTTCACACTTTCATTTCATAAAACTTAATTTTAAAATCCTCCCAGCACTTGAAAAAAAAAATAACCAACTAGGGAGATCAATGACCCGGGGATGGAATTGTTAATATACCCAGGTACCAGGAAGGAAAAACTGCAGAGCCTGCAAAGTCATTCTATTTTAAATCTCTGATATTCTCACTGATGCTCCAAAGTTTAGGCTGAGTATGTACTGTGTGCCAGAGATCATGTAAATGGTCCTTGGATGATTTTTCTGAACTGGAACTATAAGCTGTGAGCCTTCTGAGGGCTCTGCCACCTGAGGTTGTGGCCAGCACCAACTGCTGGTGTCTTGGTCAGTGCCAAGTTCAATTTGAGGGAAAATGAGTTGTTGGAAGGATCCGCGTTACCAGTTCCTTGAGCTATTGAGATACCTTTCTAAAAATAGCTAAACTTGATTCTGCATAAGGGAGGCAGTTCAGAAATAACACTGAAAAGAGCAATTTAGACTGAAGAACAAATAATTCACCACTTTAGGCAGCCTATAACCTTCAGATTTAAACTTCTTGAGTATTTTTTATATGTTCAAGAGAAAAGGAGACAGTTAAGGGTGCATGTATTTTAGAAGCCAATATAGCATAGTCAGTGCTATAGGGAAATGTGTTTATTACAGATAAACACTGAATTCCACTTGAACGTACTCACGTGGATAGATTTGCTTTTCAGCATCTGAAGACTTGACTAACTTACTGTGCAGCCTGCTCTGCTGGGAGAGAGCCTGGGGGGAGATGGACCACATTCCTCTTGGAGAAGCAGAAAGGCAGCTCCAGGGGAAAAAGCAATTTGTAGCATTTCATTCCAAATACTGTTCCTTGAGCTTGTGACTGATGCAGAGTAAATCTTGTCTGGATCAGTCTCAACAGTTAAAGGACAAAGAAAGCTTAAAACATGTTGTCCTATTTATATCGTAAAGGTTAAATGTTAAAGAACATTGTGGATCTGATCATGAGGATTAATTTTCCTCCATCTGCTTCCCCTTGGATTTGGCATGCAACATGACTGTGCATATCCAAAGACCGCTTCCTATTGCACAAGAAGATTTTTACTTTATTTTTCCTTTCTAAAATGAATTTGAAGCAAGTCTGTAGGCTAGCTTGGAGAAGAACGAACATACAACGAAATCGAGCACGCTCCAGCAGAGGCAGCTACAGCTGAGAACTCCTTTATTTCACAGGCACAAAGAGAGGAATAAAAGGTGCAATTCCTTAGCCTGGTGACACAGAACAGTCAAAGTCTCAAATCACAACAGGAGACAGACCCTCCCAGCACAGCCAGTGAAGCTTTCTCTCAATCCCGCCCTTGACAAAGCTCAAAAATGATTTTCTGGACTCTCTTTCCAACAGAGCCCCTCCTGGCTGTCCCAGGCAAACCGTCTCTGCAAACTGAACTAGCCAGCTGATAGCAAGACAGCTGCACTTTTCAAACACGTAGATTCAAACATTTTAACGTGAACAACGTTCTGTGTTGCACTTCAAGGCTCGCCAGAAGGGAGCTCTTTTACTGTCCCCACGTTTCTTTTGTAATTGGATCTTTATGGCTTCCCTGAGTGGGTTCATGAAAGAGACTACACAAGTGTAATTGGTTTAGGCTGTTGAGGGACCAGGAAAAAGCAGGAATGACAGCAATTAGTTAAGGATGAAATGGAGTTCAACAGAAGAGACGGGATTTTCTGTGCCCACCAGTGCCCAGTTCAACCCATTAACTGCAGTTTTCCATGCTGCTTTTGGGTGTAACTTTAATTACTCCGTTCAGGCCAAAAGCTGTGACCTGGGCATCAAAGAAACAGACAAATATTCTAACTTAAACTAGTCATTTTACATGAAAGGGATCTCTTCACAGCTCCTGGATGGCCCAACCAGAACCTCACCGGGGTATCGGATAGCAACAACTTTTGTTTCTGCAAAATGCCACCACATTTCAGACCTCAGTGGAACAGAGAAAACAAAAAAATCACTTTGCCTAAGAAAACCTTGCTCAGCGGAGAGATCAGCAAACATAGAATTCCCATGCTACAAAGCCTGAAAAATAATTGCAGTCATTTGAAAGGGTTTCAGAAACAGCCTCCACTCAGCCACGCGTCCGCAGGGCTCTTGGACCCAAGCACGGTCCTTGGCCCGTTGCTCTATAATCACCACGTCTCCTATGGGTGGGACTTTTTTTTTTTCAGATGCCTTATCACACTCGCACACGCATTTGTTCCTGATGTGTAATATAAAGCTAGGAATACAAATCTGGCTCCAGCACTACCTCCCAGCAGAGTTTTAACCTGTTGCTGCTCCGACATCCAGCAGCAGCACGTCGGGGAAGCGGATGCTGGAGCACAAGGTTGAAGACTGAAGGAGAAGTTGCCTCGTGTCAGCCTTGCTGCTGGTGCTGCGCATCCTGACTGGGCTACACAAGACCCAAACTGGGCCAGGAAAGTGGTGCCTTCAGCTGGCTTTGCTCAGCTGCCCCTTCTGCCTCTAACAAGCCTCACGCCAGGCACTTGCAGAAGCAAAAGCCCTGGGCTGCAGGTTTTGACAGCCAAGAGGCAGCACAGCCCCACGGTACGTTCTGCCCAGACACTCATATTCTCTCAGTGGTTTAGGAATAGCTGAAAGACCATTTTTAGCAAATTACCCATTCTCTGAGAACAGCAACCCAGCTCTAAGGCAAAATTCTCTGTGTGGAAAGTGGCAGCAGGGAGCGGATTTTACCTGCACCGACTGGCACTGCTCTCCCGCAGCGTAGCGGGTTTCTCACTCTGCTCTGAGGGATGCTGCTGGGCCCTGAAGGACAGAAGCCCTGCACCGTGACACAGGTACCTGACATTTGTCACTGCCTTGGGCAAATGCTGTCCCCAGGGCCTGGGAGATCACTGCTGTTGCTACGGACTCCAGAATCAGGGCTGGAGTTTTGGGATTTGGGGAAATATAAGGCATTTTCGGAAGAGTCTTTGTTCACCTGACTATGTTGTTAGATACCTAGGCAGCATCCAAGTGGGGCAAGTCAAAAAGATTGCTAAAGATTGCTGAATTTTAGTTTGAATTAGAGGGTGCACGAGACAAAAGGAAAAAAACAACCTTACCACAGCTACGCTGTGCTTGTGGTGGCTCACTGATGCTTGGGCTGGTTCCCACTTCCCTCTTCCTAAAATAAGCTCTATTTATTTTTATCTTAATGGGTTAGGACTGCAGTTCCTAACCAGAGCTAATGGTCTCAAGGGCATCCTTTAAGTTTAAACAGAGATTTGACTGCTTTTTATGAGGGCTTTTGGAAAGGGACAATCACTCTCTGAAGACTGCTCACAGACTTCCAAACTTCTTCTGGGCAGGGCTATAAAAATCACTCAAATCACCATTCCACACTAAGCCAGGAGGCCTGCTGGGTAGAAAATTCCTTTTTCCCTTCCATTAGTATCTCCCAAAAAACCTCCAAAGCACCTACGCTTGCCTTTGAGGCGACGTACGCGTTGATTCCATTGCCCAGCGCCGTGGGAAGGCTGGGGTTTAGGCTCTGGATGAACTGCAGCTCCTCTGGCATTTACAGAGTCGTTTCAAGTTGCTTGCCCCTCTCTACAAGAAGGATGTTGAGGTGCTGGAGAGGGTCCAGAGGCTACAAAGCCAGTCAGGGGTTTGGAGCATGTCTCTTATGAGGAGAGGCTGAGGGATCTGGGGCTGTTCAGCCTTGAGAAAAGAAGGCTGAGGGGAGACCTTATTGCCCTCTACCACTACCCAAAGGAAAGCTGTAGCAAGGTGGGAGTTGGTCTGTTCTCCCTGGTGACAAGGGACAGAACAAGAGTCAATGGCCTGAAGTTGAACCAGGGCAGGTTCAGGCTGGGTATCAGGAAGCATTTCTTTCCAGAAAGGGTTGGCAGGCACTGGAATGGGCTGCCCAGGGAGGTGGTGGAGTCCCCATCCCTGGAGGTGTTGAAGAGCTGGGTAGATGCTGTGCTTAGGGACAGGGTTTAGTGGGTTTGATAGGGCTGGGAGTAAGGTTGGACTTGATCTTGAAGGTCTCTTCCAGCCAAAGCTATGCTATGGCTGTATGATCTGACGGATGTAAAGCTGCAGTGCATTGCGCTGGGGGCACTGGGGAGGGGTGTGGGGAGGGGGCCAGCGCCACACCAGCCAGCAGCAGCACCCGGCCTGGGCAAGGCTGGCACAGGGGCTGTGAGGGGCAGCACGGGGGAGTTGGCTTTGCTGCCAAGGAACACCTCAATGGGTCCCAGCAGCCCATCTGCGGTGGGTCCTGGCACCCTCAGTGCCACCCATGACGGGGACGGGCTGCTGAGCCCCTGCCCCCCCCCACAACAAGGCACCTTCCCGCCAGCAACAGCGAGGTTGTGCCAGGCAGGACGAGGAGCCTGGCACAGAAGGGACATCGCCTCTCACGACGCGACCTCCAGCACCGAGCCCAGGCTCTGGGCTGCTCGGCTCCCCGGTGAAAGGGCAGGTTGTTTATTTAGCCGAGCATGCTGCCAAACACGTTCCGCAGCCCAGCAGCCTGGGACTGGCCTGAGCTCGGCTCAGCGTTGCAGCACAGACATATTTTCCATCTGCCTGGCAGGAGCTTCCCTCTCCCCAGGCAGCCAAAGTAGGTCAGGCTCTCGCTGCTTTCAGCGCACCACGGATCTGGGTGCAAAACTCACCGGTAACCCTGACCTCAAGGGTCACCCCGGAGCTGCTCGGCAGGACTGCTGTGTTTTCCAGCACTGTCTCACCCCTGGCCTGCTTCACGCCTGACCCGAAGCCCCAGAGCCCAACACATCTGCCAGACCATCACCGTCCGGGAAAGGGCTGTGGCTTTCCAGGCCAATCCAACTGGCTCCCCAGGCCAATCCAACCAGCTCCCCGGCCAAGCCCACACGAAGTTTTCCTCTGGTTTCATAAGAAGCCCATGGCAGGACCTGTGCACATGCAATGCCTTCAGCCTTCGGGCTGACTCCGGCCCCACACCCACGTGGGAGAGGTTCTCCAAGAGAACTGGGTTCCTACAAACTTCACGGAAAAAGGCAAAAAAAGTGAGACTTCAAGTTCAACCAATCCCCAGAGCAACTCTGAGCTGAGCTCAGCCCAGTGCCAGGCGGGCAGTGGGGCTGGGGGCAGCTCCCCACTGGCACACTGGGAAGCTTTACTGAAACAGCCCTTATCCCAGAGAAGTTTAAGGCGATGAGCATGTGGGCTTGGGGAGGGAGATCGTTCTCCTGGAGGTTGTTCAATGGCAGGGAACATCACTGAGCTGTCAGAGAGCTGGAGCTCTGCAGCAGAAACAGCCCTGTGCTTCCTCAGCCGCACATTCCCACTCATCCCAGGAGCAGCTGAAGAGATTTCAGCTCACACAGTGAACTGTGTACAGACTGCATTTCTGTGCTATACCCTTTCCCACCATTTCCAACGGCGTGTGCAGAGGAAAGCTTGAAAAAAAACAACCACAGCAGCTCTGATAAGGATAAATTCTGGCAGAGTAAGAAGTGATCCTTCCAGCATGCTCCAAAACTGCCAGTAATCTGCACTGAGCAGAAAATATTTACTGGCTGGAGAGCAGAAGGGCAGGATCTGGATCCCCCTCACCCAGCACATGCCACTCCCAAGCCACGCACAAGATCCTGGACAAGGCAGAGCAGGAACCATGTGCCCACAACCAGGAACCACAGTTTGTTGCCAGGAGAACCAGGGCCCCCATTCTGCATGGGTGCTGATGGCTCCAGGGCCATCACCGCACTCCCAGCAGGCTGATGGGTCCCCCCTAACCCCATCCTGGGCACCAGTGGGGCCAGGCTCTGTGTCCTGGTCACCTCACAGCTCCAATTTAGCTTCTCCCCACTGCTCCCTTAAAAATATCCATCTAGTCACTACTAACCCCGAGCATCACGGAGCATCCTGCAAAGCAGGGAGGCAGGGAAGGGGTGGGCAGGGTGGGAGTGAGGTCAGGAAACTCTTCAACCCCCATTTCTCTCCTTGCACGTCTGAACGTCTCCAGGGCTGTTAGGGAAGCAGCATCAGTTTTGAGAGCTTTGAGGCATTCTGGGTTTAATTCTGGGCAGGTTTCCTTCCTGGATCTGTTCCTGTGTGGGCTGCCCTGGGTGACCCTGCTCTGGCAGGGGGGTTGGACGCGATGAGCTCCAGAGGTCCCTTCCAAGCCCCACCATTGTAATGGGCTGATTCTAATTCACTGCTGCTCAGAGCTGTGCCCCCCTGCCTTGCTGCCGTGCAGAAACAAGAAGGGACAGGGATTTACTGTGACCAACGCTTCTGTGTGGGCAGAGCTAATGCTGAAGCTGCTGCTCCTGGTGGCACTGCCTTGCCTTAATCGATCGCTAGGGATTTTGTAATTACTTTGCAAGCTTAAAACAAAATCCCAACCCTTTCCAAAGACATTCCCACCCCGACATCCCTATGGCAAAGTCTCAGTGTCTTGTCTCACACAGCCACCTGAAGCAGCGCTGAGGTAGATGTGGTTTCCTCTCAAAATCACATTTGTAAAGCCACTGCTTCATGACAACGTCCTTTCTTCAAGCCCAGAGTGACCTACGGTCACTTGTCCATGTAAATTGTTTTCGAAGCGAATTTCCACACTTAGGACAAGATTTTTCCCCAGGATCAAGCGTCAAAGTTGTTCCCTAGGTTGATGTGCATTACAAATCCTGCTTGCCAGGCAGCAGCTGCAACAGAAAGGGCAGAGTGGGTCAGAAATGATCCAAGAATGCAAGGGAGAGAGAGAAACAGAAACGTCCCCCAAGCATCAAGAGCTTCCCAGCCATATGTGCATAAAAATTTCTTCCCGTGCCACGTGACAGAGGAAGAGGCACAGACCCATTACACAATAATAAAAATATGCCTCTGGCTACGCCAAGCCAAAACCTGGAGCTGCTGCAGGAAGCTAGCAAGCTGCACAAAAAAAACCCAAAAGGAGTAAAAACTTTAATAAAGAAGAAAGAGGGAAGCCAACAGTGCACACCTCTCAGGATTCTGCCGCGGCCGGACGGGGACGGGGCTTGGGCTCGGCGCGATCTGAAGCAAAACATCTGCTGAAAGCCCTGTAGGTTTCCAGTGCCTGTCAGACCTCACTGAGGAGATTAGTCGTGGTGAGTAGATTCACTTTACCTTGTTTTTTTTTTTTTTTTTAGTCTTCCCTCCTCATAACTTCCACTTCAAAACCTCACCAAATAAGGTCTAAGTCACTGAGCGCTCAGATTTCCAGCACCCGCACGGGAACCCATAAAGGCAGCAGTCACCAGTGAACAAGAAATATTCCAGGGAGGAAACATTCCTCAGGCTTTTTCTGGGAGCCCCCACCTCACCCAGCCGAAACCGCAGCCGCTCCCTCCGCTCTGGTACCGCTCGGCAGCTTCCGTAGCGGGACTTGAGCTCAGGGCTAGGAAGGGTTTGCCCCAGGCAGCCCTGGCTGCCTACAGCTGAGATGTGATGCAGGTTGAGGCACAGAAGATGCATCACTCTCCTTTATCTCCCCTGACATTGCTCTGGCAATAGCAGGTGACGGATCGAACTCGTATCTGGCAGAACTGCTTCACTGGCTTGTGTCAGAAACAAAACCCATCCATCTCGGCTGCTGCCAGCAGCCCCACACCTTGTTTTATCTAAATCAGCCCTGCCTGCCCAAGGGCTCCCTGTGTTCCACCCTGGGGACACCACAGGGCAACCACCAGAGCTGAGAATCGAACTCGCGGGGATAATAATTATTTTGGACACTAATTAAGACACTTGGAGGTAAGCTGGGGAAACCCTGAAGCAGGAAGGTGGTTGTTTTGTTTAAGAAAGCCTCAGGTACTAAAAGGAAGCCAAGTAGGTGGTCACGGTCATTTGGTCAGTGATGGGGTCCGAGACCACCCTGCTCCTCCCTCTCTCCAAGCAGCAATTCCCCCCACGCTTTTCCCTCCCCTGTGCCACTGTCACGACCAACAGACATGCCACCAAACTGCCCCGGGCCTGGCAAACCCTTCGGGGACTTTGATGGATTCCAGCCCAGCTGCCCTGTAAGCACCAGAAAGTACAACTCCTCTTTCATGCCTGGAGCTCACTCTTATAGGCAAATTTTTTTCTTCCAGAAACATCTCTGTAATGCATCTAGATCTATAGAATGGGTCTGGCTTAACTGTGAAGTGGCTCTGGAAGCCCAACCTGCAGCAGAAGGAGGGTGGTTGCCCAGAGGCTTGCAGGAGCCACAGGGATGTTGTGGCAGCCAAAGCTATAGGGGACACGTGGCAAGAGATGCATCCCCTTACACCCCTCCCCCTGAGGCCCCTGCAGCAGCAGAATCCCACCCGGCTCTGCAGGGACCAGCAGCAATGGGAGCTGAGGAGATCCCTGCGGGGACACAGCTCCCGGGGTTGGAGGCTCTTGGGTGCCAGAGCCACGCGCTGTAGCTCTGGCAACAAGGAGCGTGCACAGGAAAGCTGTTGGAGAGCAGGAGCTTGCAATTCTGCTGCACAGATGCTCTACTTGTTAGAGGCTCCTGGGAGGGCTTGGATTCAAACGCTGCTGAGCACACAAGTGTCTGGTTCAGAGGGGCTGGTGAGGCAGGCAGCCAGCCTCTCCCAGCCCTTCTCCATCCCGAGGGATACCAAAGTCCCAGTCTCCCCTCCCCAGCCCCTGTGGCAGGGAGACCCAGGGCTCAGGGCAAACTCTGCCGGGGGGCTGAGCTCCAGCAGGAAGAAAGAGAAGGACCCGCCGAAGCCGTGAGCGATGACAACACAACATCCTAAAGCAGAAAGAGGGCATGGCATAAAGGGCACGGGGCAGACGGGCCATCCCCTTCCAGACACACGCTTCGAGTCATTCATTACGTTTTGGTGTGTAATTACAGTGAAGGCCCCTAAACTTGTGACTCGTTAGGAAGAGAAGCCAGTAAATGCCCAGCTCTGCACGCACGACGCTCATGAATCAGAGACACTCTGCCCTTACTGCTTTATTTGCCCTGAGGTGTTATCTACAGAGTTCTGGTCCAGCTCTAGAACTCCAGAGTGAACTTTTTCCAAAATCGGCTCCTTTCTGCTTTGCATCCTGACAAGGATTCTCCAGAATTACCCCGTGGGGACCTTCAGCTCAGTTTCACAGACTGCACTGATCCCAGGGCTCACCCTGGACCCCCTGCAGCTTCAGCTGAAGGACACAGGGAACCATTGCCCGTCAAACCCAGCTGATGGACACCTGTCACTCCACCCGCCTCATCCTTCCACCTCAGGACCCACACGATCGCAGCACATTTTGAAGCCTCTCTCCTTGTCTCTGGGGGGAGGTTTGACCCAGTCTTGATCAGAACATGAGGTCTCAGCCAGAGCCTGCCTAGTATCTGGGAGCTCAAATGGTCTTTGCTCCAGGACCCTTTGTTTCAGAGCAACTCAGTGCTGCCCCTCTCTATCCTGTGCCTACCATAAGTCACACCATCTCCTGAGCCCAAGGGCTTGGTCTTCGACCGAGCAGCCTAGAAAGCACCCTTGCTGCTAACTGTTTCAGAAGGCATCATTTCAGAGTGACGCGATGGATTGGGGAGGTTATTTTTAAGTGCTGGGATGAAAAGCGTGTCTGCCTTCATGAGAACTTGTCCACCACCACCCTATTGTCTCCGAGAGAGAGGCTTGATAACCTCAAGCAAGCCCTGGTGCTGCCATGGGCTCTGCTGGGGAGAAGCTGGGGGAGGCCTGGCCAGCCATGCCTATGCTGTGGACACCTGAACTGGCTTAGGACAAAAGGTCTCCAAAACCCTATGAACAAAGACATCAATTAAAATGTCATTAGAGAAGTAAAACCTCAGCCAAAAGCCTGCTGCACGGCCTCCGGTGCCAGGCTTGCTGCCTGTACTGTGGAGAGGAAAGATGCTGCTCTGTTTCCAATTTGCTTTTTGGAGCTCATCACACATTCTACATCGAGGAGCAATTTTCCTTTTAAGGTGGAACAGCATGAGGTTTGTTTCCTTTCGAAGAGAGTTCTCTTAGAGGTTATTTATAGACCCTCTTGTGAACGTGGCTGCGCTTCGCATCCCACACGCACTGCTGTGATGTGGGATGAGACGTTCTGGTGGAGCCGCTAATTAACACCGACTCGGGAGCTGAGCCAGAGCACGGCTCCAGGTAGCCAGATATTCCCCTTCCATCCGAGGACCAGTGCTACTCACCTCCCAGCCCCAGGATATTTGTGCTTGCCACTCTTTATTCCATCAGGCCAACCGGATGGGTTACCTGAAGGTAACAGAGGTACTTACAGAATAGGATTAAAGAGTGGTTTGGGTTGAAGACACCTCAAAGATCATCTCCTTCCAACCCCCCTGCCATGGGCAGGGACAGCTCCCACTAGAGCAGGGTGCTCAGAGCCCCATCCAGCCTGGCCTTGAACCCTTCCAGGGATGGGGCATCCACAGATTCACTGGGTGACCTCTTTCTATGTGTCACCAGCCTCTCGGTGAAGAATACCTTCCTCATATCCAGTCTAAATCCACCCTCTTTCAGTTTAAGGCCACTACCCCTCATCCTATCGCTACACTCCCTGAAAAACAGTCCCTCCCCATATTTTCTGGCCAGGCTCCTTCAGCTACTGGAAGGCTGCTATAAGGTCTCCCCGGAGCCTTCTCTTCTCCAGGCTGAACAACCCCAGCTCTCTCAGCCTGGCCTCACAGGGGAGGAGCTCCAGCCCCCAATCATCTTCGTGGCCCAGTTCTGGAGCCTCTTGAGCAGTTCCACGTCTTTCTTAGGGTGGGGCCCCCAGAAACTTCTCGAGATGGAGCAGGTGCCCCATGCTCCCTTCTGCACATGTTTTCTCCACGTGAAGCAGTCCCAGCTATTTCCTGGGTTATACTCCACAGAGACATTTCTCCTTGCCACAGCTTACCAGTGTCATCCACCTCCAGACAGCTCTCACTTCTGCCCCAGCGGAGGAGGCTGCTGGGAAGCAGAGGTGTAGCTTTCTTCGGGATGTCCCCACTCCTCAGGCATTTTCACATCTTGTTTCCCTTCCTGTGAACTGAGGTGCCTTTGATCAAATACCCACATGAATACTGGTTGGCGACTTCTGTCCCACGAGGCCTTTAAACTCACCAGCAGCAAATAAACCTCTGCCTAAGCAAAGCAGAAGAGAGATGAAGAAGAAAATGGGTTAGCAGCCCCAGCCAGCCCGGAGATCTGTTTTGCATTTCCCACTCCTCTGCGTGCCCTTAATTAGACAGAGAGTGGAACTGGGGGTTCCCACTCGGCATCACCACGCGGCAGATTGCTTGCTGGATTTGGAGCATGCAACGTGCATTTCCAAGCCCTTTGGGAGCTGATGCCAGGAGGAGAGCACTAAGGCCAACGTGAAATTTATACAGCATCTTATTTCCAGCACAGAAGTTAAACATAATGCTACCAGGAAGACGCTAAAGCCTCCTGGTACGTGACTTAATGCCAACCAGGACCTTGCCTGACCAAAAGATTGAAAGGTCTGGGGTATCCCAGCTCATCTCCTCTTGCATCTACATTTAACTACAAATTTGCTTCAGCACCAAAGCTTGAAGGAACAGGAGAAAGGCAGACTGCTTGCTTTGCTTTTCAATCCTCACTTATATTCTGTATTTTGTTAGCAGGACCTTGGGATGTGATAAGAAAGTCCATGCAAACAAAAATATTTAAGCCCCTACTGTCAGAGGTAGCTGTAATAAGGGAAAAGTCCAGATTTCACAGGAGCCTTTCCTATCAGGTAAGAGTGTGTGCCCCTTAGCCTGGGGGTAGGAGCTGTATCAAAGTGATACGTGGCTCATTTCTTTAAAAAATAAAGTCCTTTGGCATTAGCCTGACCTCTGCCAATCAAACTGCCACCAAGCAAGCAATGAACCATCCGTAGATTTGTATGGGGCGGTTTTAGGCTTTGTGTCTCATTTCTCCTAGGGCTTCCCAAGCTACAGAAGCTAAAAGAAGGTGATTAGGCCAGGGGATGCCTTTCATCCCACAACAGCTTGTTTCCATAGTCACACAACTGGAAAAGAGCCCGCTCCCATCAGTGTCTCCCCTCAGCCCGTGGCCAGTGCCCACCAGGTAGCCCCCGGGCCATGGCCATGACCTCCCTCCTCAGCAGAGCAAAGGGAAGAAAACATCCGTGGGCATGGGGAGATCTTTGCTTCTGGGGAGGGGATAACAGGGGCACCTTTACCCCTGGGTACTCAGAAATCAATCCCAAATTCTCTTTCAAACGCTTCTAACGCCCAGAGTCTCAGGTGGGTCATGCATGAAGACGGACTCTTGCCAACCAGCCTGGCTTTGAGCATCTTCTCTAAGCTGTTGATGCATCTGAGTGCTATTTCAGGGTGCAGTGGAGTTGCACATGGAGCACGGGTATTTTCATCCAGAGGGATATTTTGCTGCGTAATTGCTCTCTATCGTTAGCAGGCTCACAGCAATAGCTTTGTTCCAGAAATTATTCCCTATCAGTCTCCCCACCCAGGAGTGGAGTGAGTCAAGCCCAGGAGGCTCAGCCTCCCACCGTGACTGAAGGAAGAGCCTGGGATGCTCCAAAAAACTCCTTGACACTTGCTATACTTAAAGCAAGGGTTCACTTTACAGAGCCAGGAGAGTTTTAACTGTCACCAATCTTTCCAAGGTGGACATTAGCAGGAGGCTGAGCTGCTGGCCCCACAGAGGTGTGGAAACCACTGGGGGAGGCTGCGGCAGGGCTGGCTGCCCCCGGGCACCGAGCCGGACACTCGGGGAGCAACTGGGATGCAGTGGGACACCCCAACAGCCCCCAGGCAAAGCTCAGTAAGGACCACCTTGGTCCAAAGCCCACCTTCTAAACTCAGCTCTACATGACACGGTGGGTTTTGTGCTCGGTAAGGAAGCCCCGTGATCCAGATGCAGGGTAGGTCTCACTGGGGAAGCTTACACAGAAACCCTTCCTCCTTCCTCCACTCCTGAGCAGCTGCTTTCTGCACCCTGCTGCCATCACTACTTGTGTTTCAGGGGAATGGAGGCCCAGGGAACAAAAGAAAATGAGGAATGGCCACAGATACAGACTTAGAGAAGGGCAAGGTTGAAGAAAAAGATTGGTCAAACCTAGAAAACTCCGTGAGCCAAATCCTTGAATTCAAAACAAAAAGCTCCTCCACCCTGCCAAGAAAAAGCCCAGTTATCTCCCACGCAACTCTCCACGACAGCCGTCCCAGGGGGAGAGGAGAGGCTGGAGCCACACCAACAGCCATGGCCCGTCTCCTTTCCACAGGCTGCACCATGATCTCCGCTGCCCTCCTGCTCTGGACCGTGCCCTGCGTGGCAAACCACATCCTCGGGGGCTTTGCCAAGGGCGCGCTGCAGGAAGGGGCCCAGCTGGCCTGCAGCCTGCCAGGACCCCCCGGACCCCCCGGCCCCCCCGGCGCACCCGGGGCTCCAGGGACGGTTGGCAGGATGGGATTCCCGGGCAAAGATGGCAAGGACGGCAAGGACGGGGACAAAGGCGAGCACGGCGAGGAAGGTAAGAGAAAAGCACTTCCTAACACAGGGGTGAAGTGGAACAGCCATAGTGCAACGTGACCCCAGATCTGAGCCCCAGGACACACAGCATCCCATAGCAAACTCTTCTCATCATTTCCACGCCCTCCCCTCCAACACCTTGTGCCAGGATGAGGGGCAACGGGTTCAAGCTCGAGGTATAAGTACTTCCTCAGCATGAGGAAGAACTTCTTTCCTGTAAGGGTTACAGAGTGCTGGAACAGACTCCCAGAGAGGATGTGGAGTCTCCTTCTCTGGAGACTTTCCAGACCTGTCTGGATGCATTTCTGTGTGATCTGCTCCAGTTCTGCCCTGCTCTGGCAGGGGGGTTGGACTCGATGATCTGCAGAGGTCCCTTCCAACCCCTGACACTCTGTGATCACCTCACACTGATCATCTCCTGCCAGCAGGGTCGAGGCTCACACTATTCACCGGTAACATCTTAATGCTGTATGCCATTCCTATTGGCTTCATTTTGCTGTGAAGTGAGATTTTCCCTGTTCTGATAGACGACCTGCAGACGAGACAGAGTCATGGTCTCTGACTCCTGCTCCTGAGAGAAACAGCCAGGCAAAAAAAAAAATCAAGTGCACGCTCCCCAGCACGCTCGAGCTGGGTGGTGGACACTGCTCTAACCACATTCAGTCTAAACCAAAGCAAACAACCTTTCTTTAATGCTGAGGCAAGGCTCTCCTGTAGGTCCAGCCTTAGTCAGCAGAGCCCAGGACCAGCCTTAGTCAGCAGAGCCCAGGACCAGCCTTAGTCAGCAGAGCCCAGGACCAGCCCTAGACAGCAGAGCCCAGGACCAGCCCTAGACAGCAGAGCCCAGGACCAGCCGTGGTGAGGAAACGGTGATTTCCCGTTGCCTCACTAGAGTGCACTCCTGATCCAGCATCACCCCAGCATGCTGATGCTGCATCTCCTGCTCTTCTCCCACCCCCAAAACAGGGAACCTGGAGGACTGGGTATCTGGAGAACAGGTTTCCACCCCTAGCTGCATTGAATTCTAGTCTGGCTACAGCAGGGCAAGAGACAGGGTATAAATCCCCAGGAATTTGCCTGGCTCACTCCCACAATCAGCCCTAATCAGCAGATGCAGCCTCACTGGGACAGCCCTACTCGCTTCCCATCTCGAGGAGCTCCCTGCACCAAGTATTTGCTGGTTCATCCCCCAGTTAGGCTGGGCTTTTTACTACACCTAGGGTTTGGTTTTTTTATTATTTTATTTCTTTTAAAAGAACAGTTTCATGTAAAAAACAAAAAAAAAAAAGGAAAGAAAAATGAGAGAGGAGATTAGAAGTATTCCATCTGCTCAAAGCTAGGTTCCAAAAGCCCCACACTGTCCCACTCCTGAAAACTCCCCACGTTTAAAGCTTGTTCTTGGCTAGCTTTATAATTAATTACTCCTCTTCCTCAAGTGAGCCAGACAGTTGAACCAGCCTTTTGGCCCTTAAAAGGGATGGGCTATCCTGCTCCTGCCAGGAGCTCCCATTGTTATCGTGCCAACTACTGCTCACCAGGGTTAGTCAGCCCTGACACACGTCCAGCCCCAGGCAGTATTTCACTGGGGCTCTCACCAGCAAGGTTTTCCTCCCACGTGAAAGAAATACACTGCTGCAAGGATACAACCCCCTTCCCCTTGCCACATCACCTCTTTCACTGACAAATTTACAAGGTTATTTGTCTTTTAGGTCCGCAAGGCAGAACGGGAAACCCCGGCAAGCCCGGACCGAAGGGCAAAGCAGGAGCTATTGGCAAGGCAGGCCCCCGGGGGCCCAAGGGTTTAAAGGGTAATCCTGGGAAAAACGGGGCACCGGGAAAGAAAGGGCCTAAAGGGACCAAGGGTGAGGCTGGGATGCCGGGCCCCTGCACCTGCAACGCCAACAAAGCCAAATCTGCCTTCTCCGTGGCAGTCTCCAAGAGCTACCCGAGGGAAAGGCTGCCCATCAAATTTGACAGGATCCTGATGAACGAGGGGGGACATTACAACGCTTCCACTGGGAAGTTCATATGCAGCATCCCCGGTATTTACTACTTCACTTACGATATCACGTTGGCCAACAAACATTTGGCCATTGGCTTGGTCCACAACGGGCAGTACCGGATCAAGACTTTCGACGCCAACACCGGGAACCACGACGTTGCCTCTGGATCAACCATCCTTGCTCTGAAGCAGGAGGATGAGGTATGGCTGCAGATCTTTTACTCGGAGCAAAACGGGCTCTTTTATGATCCCTACTGGACTGACAGCTTATTTACTGGCTTCCTGATATATCCTGATCAAGATTATCTCAATGAAATATAGGATGAGAAATCAGCCCCTGGGAAAAAATAGGACACGCACGAGAACTCGGTACAGCAAAGTGTAGTCTGTACATGGATGTGTGTGGGATTATCCTACAGTTCCACATTCTGGGGGGCTAACAGCCTCTGTTGGCTATTTAGATACTCACTTGATGTCATCAACGAGTCCACAGGGTACCAGGACCAGTAGGACTCACCTTTGAGCCACCTCATACATCTCATAATCTCAAAGCCAGCCACGATGCTTCCCATGATGATTCCAGCACACCATGGACACGCAACTCAAATACTGGTGCAGAACACTTGACGGTGTCATTATGAAGCATGGAAACTAATGAGCATTTCCTGAAAGCTCAGCTCAGCAGTGCCACTGATGCTGGAAACTGTGTCACTGCCCCTCCTCCCCCTGCAGCCCTTAACAGCAATAACCCTTATTAATACAGAGTTACACTTCGCCAGCTACTGAAGAGTCAGGAAGCTCTCAGGTAAATTTATAAGAGTAGGAGGAGGTCTCAGCCCCATCAAAGCAGTGCTAATAAGCAAAGGCACCTGGTTGGAATAGGAACTGACACAAGAGAGATCTCATCTTGAAGGATAAAGGTAAGAGTCCCCCCTGAGCACCACTGGCATCACTCGGACCTCGCCTTTGATCTCCTGGTGCTGGAATCCTGCATCTGGTTTCAGACAAGCCTCGGTAAGCTGCGACCAGAGCCTGAGCTGGACTCTGCAAGCCAAGTCTCTGTGGGCCCCCGAGCCATGGTGGAGGATGACCTTTGCAGATAAGACAACTGCCACGGACAACGTGAACCTTCACTCCAGGAACCGATTCATCAATAATCCCCTCCTTTCCTCCCTGCCTGCTTCTGCTTGAAGATACTCGTGGTGCTGCCCAGATCCTCCCTCAAGGGCTTAATGCTACAGCGAGACCGTGCCTTACACTATTAAAAAAGCACAGAGACAGTATGTCAAATATTACAGATGTTCCAAAATTTGATGTTTTGGTTCTAAACTGGATGGGGGGGGGGGGGGGGGGGAAACCAACCACCCACCCAAAACAACAAAAAAACCCCACTGCCCTACAGAAAAGTCAAAAGATGAACTTTTGCTCGGCTGAGCTGTTTGCTTTTGCTAGGCTGAGCATTTCCTCCTCTGTCTCAGCTAATACAGGGATGTGCTCCAAAATGATTTGCTGTTTCCAGAGTAAAGAGCTCTGCTATCATCCACTGGGTCCAGCTGTCTCGTCCCAGGGTGTCCAACACTCCTGTGACACTGAGGTCTCAGTAGGCAGATGGAAGGAGCCTCTTCCTCACAACCAGATGCACCTTCTTGGGTTTCCAGTTGTATTTCTCATCTCCTTTTTCACTTGGTGAAAACTTGAACTTCCAGCTCCTCCAGTTCTCGTATTCCAGAATCGAAGGGATATCCCATAAGAACAAATTGGGGTGGTTTGTGGTTTGGTTTTTTTTTTTTTTTTCAATGTTACTTTTACAAGCCCAACATTTGCATGATTTTTGTGAATTACGGTACTGCTGTTGTATCTTGCAAAAATCTTTTCTAGTGCATTTTATAAAACAAAGCTGAACAAAAGTACTGCTGGAATAATCTTGGTACTTATGAAAGTGCTTTGGCAGAAGGCGTTATCAAAACTGATACAGATTCCAGAGGCACTGCTGAGTTCAGCAACGGGGCGGGGGCTGGTGCAAGAGGAGTATTTCCCCCCTCCTAGCCTAGTAAGCTGGGGAACACAAAGTTTTCTGCTCTCTCTGCAAGAAATCTGCAATAGGTTCTGCCCGTTCCCCTTATGCAAGGCACCCAGATGGCAGGAGTCCTCTTCCTGGCACTGCCTGCTCAGGTAACACATTTCTCTTCCTACAGCTCCCTCATTTCGGGTGTCCTGGGCTGCATTCACAGGCAGCTTCCCAGAGGCAGCAGCAGCTCAAGAATTGCATTTCTCCCTCAATTCCCAGCCCCACAATCCCCCCAGCAGGGGAAAATAAGCACTTTTTGGCCAGGCTGAGCTGTACCCAGGCCTCTACCCAGACACGGGTCCTGCAGCGACTGTAGATGTTAGGGGCAGCTCCAGGGAGGTGGTGGGGCAAGCAGGAGGATGCTGCCTCTCCGCAGCAATCCAGATGGGAAATGACACAGTCCAGCTGTAATCCAGCACTGCACACACCACTGCTGCCAGAAACTGAGGCACTGCTTCCCTCTTGGCTCAGGGCAGCACCCATCCCTATAAGAGGGTAGTTTTGGGGGTGGGCTCTTTTCTCGTTTGAGTTTTATTTGTAGTCAAGTTCTCCACAGATTTTGAGCTGAACCCACTTAGCACCCACACCACAGGGAATAAAAGAGGGGGGTGGAGGGCATGCAGTAGTGAGCAGTGAGATCAGCTCAGCTGCTCAGTCCCCTGTTATCCCCAGAGAAGGTCCCAGCAGGGAGCGTTTCCTCCCAGTGCCAGCCCTCTCAGGGGTACCCGAGATGATTTCCCCAGCTGAGAAGCAAGGGAATTTATTAACTGGCAAAGCCTTCTAGGTTTTTTTTTTCCCCAGTGCAAAGAAAAATGTGCAGAGCCTTTTCAGACTGGCATATCAAAATGCAAAGTATAAAGAGAACCACTGATGCCTCAGAGAGCACTTGCTTTCAGTTTGGGGCTGCCAACAGCCCAGGACCTTGCTTCTGTATCTTGGTTTGTTCTGCCATTGTCCTCCAGCCAAGCAGTTATTTACTCTGCTTTTAAACTGAAACTGAGATTTACGTAAAGTCTCTTCACCCCAGGAACACACCAACTGAAGAGCTCTGGCTTTCGCAGCCAAGCTGTCTCACGAGAGCCCCACTCCCCCGCAGGCTGCTTGCCCCAGCCCAGTGCTGGGAAGCACTCGGCACTGGGTGAGCCCAAGGCCAACTCCTTCTTGGTGCAGCTTCTGACCCCGTAACTCGGCCTCCTGAAGCCCTTTTCCTCACCTTCAGGACTTCAAGGGTTTGTGGGTTTTGTTTTCTTTTTTTAAACCCATACATTCCAATGCTAACAATGAAAAAAAATATATTTTCACTGTGGAAAAAGAACAGTACCCATGAAGTTAGTGTGAATGGAGCGTCTGGAAAGCAACACCACGTCACAGCTGGAAACAAAGGGAAGGTGCCAGAGCAAGGTGGCCCCTGCCCTGCACAGCTGAGCCCTGAGCCCAGCACTGCCCCAAGCACCTCACTGAGCAGGATGATGCCTTCAAGTCTTGACCACATCTTCCTTCCTGAGGTCTAAGGGGCAGCCAGGTGTATTTACCAGTCACCCCGGTTTGCCCGGCTCCCCAGGTGAGCCCAGCCTCAGTTACAGAAGTTGACACTCCGTCAACACCAAAATGCTTAAAAAAAGATTAAAAAAAAAGGGGGTTTTATTCTTCCAGGATTTGTCAATGCTGCCTCCCTGAAGAGCAGGATGTCCCTGAACACCACGCTCCGGCAGGCCCACCATGCCCTCACACAGCCCTGGGGACCGCGACGCTGCCGGCAGCTCTCTGCCCTGTCCCCGCTGCCCTGCCTCCTGCAGCCCCAGCTCCAGGCCCCCTCCTCCTGCCAAGGGCCATTGCTGCTCCTCAGCCAGGCAGGGCCAGCAGCAGGAACTGCAGAGTCACCACAGGCCAAGCTCAGGACCCGCTGCTCCCCGTGCCCCGCTCCAGCGCCGCCGGTACCCGCCGTCATCCCTCCCTGGGCTGGAGGGACCACGTCCCCTGGGTGTCCGACAGGCAGGGCAAGGAGTGAAAACCCTCACAAGGAAGGGCAGGTTCACAGCATCTCTAATTTCCACGGAATCCCCTGGCTGAGAGGGCAGAGGAGCGCTCAGGAGAGGAAGGAGCAGGGCCGGGGGGTGCCTTGGGCATCCTGACAGCTCTCGGGAGCAAAGCTCAGGTATTTCAGGCTGCTGGGCAGCAAGAAGCCCACAAGACTCTGCTCGGGGGTCTCTGTGCCCCACAGCAAGGCACAAGCATCCCAAGTCAAGCAGCTCAGCCTCAGCAGAAAGCCAGGGACTGCTACCATTTAAAAGCCTTTGACTAAGGCTCTGGAGCTACAGCAGCGTTCCCCTTAAGCCCTAGAACACTGCCTGCAGTATTGCTCTTCCCTTGCACTGCCACAGGCTTAGTCTGGCACGGATGCACACCCAGCAGCAGCTCCTGGGGTTAAACCCCTTCATCCCAGCCAGCCTTAATAGTAACAGCTCCTGGAGACAGTCCTCATCCCGGAACATTGTCTCTAAAAAGGAAATCAATCCTTCAGAGCTTGTTTCTACCAACAGCAGAGAAAAGCAGGTTGCAGCTCTCCACACCCTCAGCCCCTGGGGGGAAGGGGGGTCCTGCTCCCCCCCAACTCTCCTCGGCCATCTGCAGGGGCACAGAGCTGCCGAGCCCCCCGCTCCGCTTGCCAACGGTCCCGCCTTAAACCCGGGCCAGCGAAGTCGCTGAAGGGAGAGCCCAGCTCCTGGCAGCTCACAGCATCTTCCCTGGGGCACTTCTTGCCGGATCAGGCCCTCCCTGCCAAGCCCCCCCCCCCCCAGTTCTCTCTTGGGGAGAGCAGAACAAGCCAGACTGGGGCACGGCTCCCCAAATCACATCAGCCCCATTTCAGACTTCTAAAGGAAAAGGTCCTGCTTACCTCTTGCTGCTCAGGACTGTGCCTCCTTGCTGCTTGCTTTGTGCTGCTTCCAGATCCTTCCGTCAACAAGCAGCACTCTCAAAAATTGCAGAAAACTGACTCAGTAAAAAAAAAAACCAAACCAAACCAACCTAGGTTCAGTGAAGAAGAGAAATCCCAAATACAGAAGGATTGATAGAGAAACAGAACTAATAAAACTCCTCTCCCTCATCAGCAGGAAACTGTTGCACCAGGGGGCAAGCACTCAAAATGGCTTAATTAGTGCTCATCCAGCTCTGGGACCCTGGTGAAAGGGGAGACACCTGGGCAGGAACAGACTGGGGAAGGAGGAGCAGCCCTGGGGGATGCCAAGCCCTGGACAGGTAGGAGGGGGTCCCTCTTTGCAGGGGTCTCCTTGCTGGGTAGGAGGGAAGCTCCTGTCCACCTGCAGTAGCAGGCGAGGTTGAGGGGTAGAGGAGTGAACAAGTGGCCTCTTGGTGTCTTTGTGAAGAACACAGCCTCTCTGGCAGGTGGAGGTGCTGGTGCTGCCTGTGTTATGGCTGAGACTCGACTAAAAAGCTCGCTTCTTCCACCTGGGCTTGACCAAGAGCAGCCTAGCTCCTTGCTGGCACAGGCACAGCCTCTCTCTCTGCATTGGCAGGGGGGTTTGGACTTGATGATCTCCAGAGGTCCCTTCCAGCCCGTACCGTGCTGATTCTGTGCTGGGTGCTGTCTCTTTACCAGGTTATTTCCACTGCCTTGCATCCCCAGCTGAGCCCTCATGCTGGCAGGTAAGGCGTGAGCTGCCTGAGTCACTTCTTGGTCCCTTTGTGCCTTAAAGCAATTTTTATTGCCCCAGCACTCAGACTGGCACACTAGGGGTAAAGATGTTAACTTGCTAAGTTAAACTCATTTTTAAGGGGGGGAAAAACAGTCTCAACATTAACAATCCTAGTGACTTCCAAACTCAGCCTGCACCAGTGAAGTTTTAATGATTCCATACCTGTGCTTTACCCAGCCATGACTTCCTGGGGATGGAAGAGTAACACAAAACATCTCAAAGTGAATATAAACCCTCTGCAAACCTGCTTTGGGAATCTACATGGGGTTTTACTTTTAGCTCCCTATCTGGTTTTGAAAAATAAATCAAGCCAATTCTATTGTAGCTGAAGCCTGTATCGTAACCTGTTCTGTCAGAACCTGATGAGAAGTTGAATGATCCCATTTGGATGTAAAAAGATACACGGTTGCTGCAGGCTATTATTGTATAATTAATATAAAATATATAATATATAAAATATATAAAATATTATATATTATTAATTATAACCTCTGAGTGCTGCTCACTTGACTCTGGGACAGAACAGTACCAGGTTCCCTGCTCCATGCGTGCGCTCTCGCGGACACTCCCTCCAACACGAGGCAATTCCAAGGTTCAAGGCTGTGTCTTATCGAGTCCAGAATTACTGCTCTCTTTGTTACTCTGACTATTTTATGATATCAAAGACGCTATTAGTTGGTTATTTGGTTTTGTTTTTAGCAAAAAAAGTCACCCAGGGCGGTCTGTTTGAGCCCTGCTAACTGCCGTGCTGCGGAAAGAACCTTCTTCTTGGGCTGGTTCTGTTTTTAATATCAACACAGTTACTCGAGGCAACTGTTGAGGCACCATACATAATTTATTTTCAAATGGAAGTAGTGAAACCTATGGATCGTATTCTGGACAAGTAAAGTCTTTTGGCTGCAAAATGAAAGCTGCCATTCTATGGAACTCTTTTCTATTTCGTAGGGAATCTCCAGGTTTTAAGAAAAAAATAATCTGGATTTTAAAAATCCAAGCTTTAAAGGAATAGATGCTACGGACGTGAGTTTCTGAAAATCCATGCTGTGTTCATGTTACTGAAATTATAGCAAAGGACTGATACTCTTTATATTGGATAAAATTACTGGTTTGATTTACACTGCCAAAAATGGAGAATTATATTGATGCATGTACATAAAAACTGTTATAGAAAAGCAATATATTATTGTACAAACTATCGACAGACTACCCGTAAAGAAGTGCTCCAGCTGTCAGTCAAATAGTTAAGCCCATGCTCAGCTTTAAGCAAAAAAAGAAAAAAAAGACTTCCCCCCCCCCTTTGCTTTAATTTAAGGCAACTAAGTACTTTGATTAAGGGATACCAGGATGCACTTAAAAGAAAAGAGAGGGAAATTATTTCTGGTGGACACTTGGTGGCAGCTTTTATCTGTAGGCTTAATAGCTGTTCCGACTTAACTTCCCTGCTTCCCTTTGATAGCAGGGGATGCACCAGCAAACACAGACTATAAACAACCAGGGTTTGTTTGCCCCAGGAGACGTGGCCAACAACTTTCTTTGATCACAGAAATATTTTCCCAGGAACGCTAAAATCGGCACAACTATTTGTTTTAACTGAAATAGTCAGACTTTTGTGGTTTCTTTCATTGAAGAAACCAACTGAGGACCAAAGGTTTTATGAGGTTTTTTTTGCAAATTTGAGTGCAGAATGAGTAGCAATTCTTAACTTTTTTTTTTTTTAACCCATTTAATCCTACAATGAAATTTAGTTCTTGAAATGGGAAAGCTGCTGTTAGGCCTGGGAAACTTTTTCATGAAAATTCTTCATCCTTACTGGCTCAACAGTGAGACGTGGGTATGAAACCGGTTGCGTGGTGCTTTTTGGGCTCCAGGAATTGCTGAAGCAGAGTGCTAGGAAAGACCTGCGGAAGGGTTTCAGTCCAATCTGCTGGATTATCCACTGGATTATGAGGCCTAGAAATAAAGCTACGTGGTTCCTGGCGGTTTCTTGGGCTTTTTGGGTATAAAGCATGGAAAGGCGGAGGGTCCTTGGGATGCCAGGGCAAAGCAGACCTGCTCTGGAAGCTGTAGCCGGGCCGAGCTCTGGTGGCTCCTCTGCAAGCTCTGTGGCAGCGAGCGAGGGTCCCGCGGGGGCAGCTGCTGCCGGGCACCGGGACACACGAGGGGGGTTCCGTCTGAAACGGGGAGGGGGGAAAAGCGCATCCTCGGTGAGCCCACGGCTGGTACGGGGCAGAGCTGGTACGGGGCAGAGCTGGTACGGGACAGAGCTGGTACGGGGCAGAGCTGCTCCCTGGCGCTGCCGGAGGGAACCCCTGCCAGACCTCACGCTCAGACCTAAGCAAGCTCATCTATCTGCAGGCTTCTGGCAGATAAGAGGTCTCGTACCGGGAACCAGGGCCGCAGGCAGCGCGCACAGGTGCCGCGGGCGGGAAGCGGCCGTGCCCGGGGCAGCCGCCTGCTAACGAGCGCCCATTGACCGAGGGGCCGCGGGGGCGGCGCCGTCGCCCTCCCCCCCCCCCCTCCCCGTCCCTTCCTTCCCCTTCCCTCCCTTGGGGCGGCCTTCCCCCGGGCACAAAGCGGGGGGGGCCGCGCCCCCCGGGCGGGGGGGGCCCCCCCCGGGGGGGGGGGGGGGGGCGGGGGCGCTGCGGGGCCGCGGGCGGTACCGGCGGAAACGGCCGCGGGGCTCCGCGCGACTTGGCCGGGTTGCTCTTCCCCTCCCCGTCCCCCTGGCAGACCTTTTGTCTGGATGGGAAGGAAAATGATGGAGGAGGAGCAGTGGTGGAGAGGGGAGCTGGCGGCAGACATCCATCAGACCCTGAGGACGAAGGTTGGACCCCACTTTGTTCCTTTTCCCTCCTCCTCCTCCTCGCTGTCCCCGCACTTCCCTGCCCGGCGGGGGAAGGGCTGCTCGGCTGCCCGGGCTGGGGCTGGGCTGGGGTGGGAAGTGGCCTCGGGGACCGGTTTGCACGGAGCTCCTCCCGTGCTTGGCGTTTCGATCTCGGCTTCCTTCAAAACCCGAACCCGCGAGAGCCGCCAGCTCGGAGGGACTGCCCGCAACTTTCCCGGGGCTTCAGCTCGCCCGGGGTGCTGCTGACCTGTTGCGTTAGGTGCCACGAGGATGCAGGTGTTGGCCCCCCAAAAAGATCATCAAATGCCACGAGGATGCAGGTGTTGGCCCCCCAAAAAGATACTCAAATGCCACGAGGATGCAGGTGTTGGCCCCCCAAAAGATACTCAAATGCCAGGAGGATGCAGGTGTTGCCCCCCAAAAAGATACTCAAATGCCACGAGGATGCAGGTGTTGCCCCCCAAAAGATACTCGGCGTGCTGTAGGCTCGGGAGAAACAGCCCCGTTTCCTTTCCGGCAGTTGGGTTAGGAGGTAGGACCCCGGTCCCCGGGGGGATGTCGGGGTGGCTTTGCCCCAACCAGTTTGCGCACGGAACACCAGTAAATGAGCAAACCAGTCTGGTGGCCGTTCGAACTGGTGAGCTCGCACGAAGGCCGTTTGCTCCCTTCTCACGTTGCCTTAGGCACGCTCCCAACTTTGGAGAAGCTGGAGATGCAGTCAGATATTATGAGAGCCTTCAGCAGACAGCGGCTACCTGCAGCTGGCACAGCTCCTGCATTACTGGAGGGAATGCTTCTGGACGTTCTGTGCCCTTTGTTTTCTTCACAGGCGTTTGTTTAGCCACAGAATGTGTCAGGTGAGTTAATTGTTATCAGGATTCTCTGCTGGCCCTACAGTGAGGGGAGGGGTAAGTGAGAGAATCCATTTGACAGGGTGTTAAAAGGTGGGAGGAAGCTCTGAATTTTTTTTTTTTTAATGATTATTTTAGTGTATCCACAACCGGTCCATTCTTTGGCCTGCTTTCTGGATGCCTCTGACAACTCGGGATTGCTAAATCATCTTTGTATAGGGGTACTGATGTGACAAGAATTGTTTGCATTCAAAGTACCTGTAAAGAGGGAGAAGGGTCTCTGGGCTGCTCTTTCTCTGCTCTGAAGGAGGTCTATAACTTTTTCTGCTTGGACAATTTGAATCGTAATTCTGCCCACCCTGTAAACAGGACTTTTCTTTTTGAAGGCAGTACTATGGGAGAATCCAGAGTGCAAGTATATCAATCAAAAATGATCACAACCCTTTAAACATCTTTGTTTCACTTTCTGTGGCGGTTCCCCCCCACCCCAGTAATATTCTGCAGAAACAGCTCTCCAGTATGTTGCCAAGGTTTCCTTTTTTTGATGCCTTCAAGTGTCAGAATCTATGGTGGAACTCAAAAGTTTGGGAAGAGAAGTGGTACTGAGGTCAGCTTTGTGAGCAGCTTTAGGGATGCCTATGGCCGTTGCATAAAACTTCAGTAGTGGCATCCCTGCTAGAGGACTGGGGTGTTAGAACATTACTGGGGTGTTAGAATGTTCATACTGGAATACAGAAAATTCAGGCAATGGTACCCTCAAGCCTAAATGACCTCTCTGGTTCAAGGTACTTGCTGAGGAGTCCGAGTCTGGAACAGTGTGTGTCCGTGGTCCTGGGTGAGAATAACCAGGTCTTAGTTGTAGCATGTGGATGTGACAGTAAAAAGTGACTTGAAGATGCTCGTCAAGGAGGTTGAAATGCAAGTTGCAGGCACTTGCTTTTGAAAGGCACGCTTCAAGTCTGCGTTCAAGGTGAGGAATAAAATATCCCTTTTAAATAACATAACTCTCTGGCTAAACCAACTGAAAGCTCATTAGAAACATAGGAGATGGGTTGTTCCGTAGTAGCCATACAAGTTTTGCGTTAACAGCTGGCAAAAAAAAGGTTATGCCATCCCTTCCATTGCCTCCAGTTGGATTTGGGAGTGCTTAGCCTCGTGGAAAGCTGGTGTCCTTCCTGACAGATGTGTGCTGTATCTGGTGGTATGTTCTGCCTGAGAGCAGACACAATGTGTGGGGTATACCTGGCCTCTAATGCAGAGAGGGCTGAAAGATGCTGCGAGGCTTTGTGACTTCCCAAAGTCTCTAGCTCAATGTAGAGGAAATTAATAGCCCCTGAATCGTCTGATTAGTAAAATATGTGTGCTGTGATTATTGGGATGTCGTGTTCAGCTTAGCAGGACTGTGTTGTGTTGGTTATTGAGCCTGCTGACCTAGTGGAGCAAACCCCTTAGAAGTGCTACACGCATCCTTAGACTTTAAATGAAAGGTTGAAATACTCCCCTGGATTAGGTCAGAACATTAAACCTGGTGCAAGACTGAGCCAGGAAGGAAAATAAAAATGGGAGTATACTGTGTGTGTACTAAAAGAATCTTAACTGGTACCTGAGCCAAAAAAGGTTCTGCGTGTGTGTGCTGATGTTTTTTGGTACTTCAGCTGCTTTTGTAATGGTCCTGCATGAATCGATAATGGAAAGGTACTGGTTGTGCCACGTCAAAAACCAGAGACCTCTCTGAATGGCTGTAGGACTACTGTAAGCTCTGCACAAAACTCTTCAGGCTGCTTCTAGTAGTCCTGGAAGTAAAGGTGAGAAACAATTCAGCGTTGGGGTTTGTTTGTTGGTTAAAGTTGAGGAAATACTCTGCTCTAGGCAGTCGGTGTCCCAGAAAGAGGTGATGTCTGTTTGCTATTCCTCCCCCATTTTTGTGCTTCTATCGGGCTGTTTCCTTCCAGGATATGTTCATTTCCTGCAATTAGTAAGAATTACTATATCTGCCTGCATTTCCCTTCTTACTTATCCCTTGTGTAGCTTTTCAGAGCGGGGCCAAATTTTGCAGGGCTTGTTGCTTGCGAATTTAAAAGGTTAATAATTGTAACTTGGTCTTTCCCAAGGCAGTCCAAATTACTGTCTGCAGCTACTTTCAGCCAGGTGAGGACAGGTAATCCTCCTTCTGCTGAAAGCAAACACTCTTTTGCTGTTAAGTGGTAAAAATGTTTGAGTTATTTCCTCTAAGGTGAAGGCTTCTCTGCTCCCACCTCCTCCTTCTCCCAAGATCTTAATGAGGAAATGCTGTTCATGGCCATAACGTGTTTAGTTCTATTTTGATGTACAATATTTCCCTTGGCTTCAAGGATAGTGTCAGTTTGCAGGCAGTCCCCGAAGCAGGAGTGTAATCCATACAGGGTTTGTTGTGCAGGGCCCTTTTCTTTACTGGTCTTTGAGTATTGTCACCATAAAAGCAGCTTCTGCAGTTTTAAATCACCCCGTGAGAAGTAGTGCGGGATTCGGTTATAACCTTGCTCAGTAAAATAAAAACACAGCCTCTTTGTCTTCTCCCTGTGCCCTGCATATGTGCCTGTATTTTCTGTAGTAGTGCCAAGGCATCTGGTTTATTTGACCTGTTGGTAGCGTGAAGGTCTTGATGTAACAGGTACTGTTCTATCTTTTACCCTGTAAGTCTGCTCTTGTCCTTGTTAGGTTAAAAACTGGTCATCCTTTCAATGCTTAATTAATTAAAGGGTAAGTTTGATGTGTTCAGGTCTGCCTGGCACAGCCTAGACAGCTGCCCTCTGACTTCTCTGAAGGTGCTGCTTTGGGGTTTTGTTTTTCAGACAAAATCTAGGTCAGAACTTGAGGTGTCCCCGATACCTGCAGGCATGCAAAACAGTTCCTGCTCTCTCTGCTTCATTTGAGGATAAAACATAAACCTTTCATTCTGATGCACCTTTCCAGCTTGAATTGCCTGTAAAAGAAAATAGGTGTAAGAGGCATTAAGGTGTATTAGTATCAGATTGGGGTTTTTTATCCAAGACTGGCAGCCCAGTAACAAGAGCATAATCTGCTCACGTAATAGAAAACAGACACACAAATCCCTAGCTTTTGAAAATCAGCAACAATAGCATTGCTGGTTGCTAGCTGTAATTTGCTTGTGTTCTAGATGACAGGGTGTGTATGGAGCTGAAAGGAACAGGTGTCCTATAAGGACATGATTATTCATGATCTCTCTGCTTTTTTTTTTTTTCCTTAAAGTTGGAATTTCAATTTTCACACTCCTTTCTCTGATCCTTCTCAGATTAGCTGCTGAACTTCCGAATACTTTGAAGCGTGCAAGAAAGACTTAATGAAATGCTTGATAAAATACCCCAGTGGACCGTGTGAAGTAATGGATTTTCAAGCACAATACCAGTTCAGCTTTCCTGCAGATTTTGAATGCCTGGGACTGTTGCGAGGATGCTGAAGGGTGGAGTGAATTCAAGCACAAAAAGCTTTTACGTGTAGTTGAAATACTGTCTTGGTCTGCCACAGGTTTGGTTTTGTGTGACATCTCAGTAGCCTGCCTGAGGCTTAATTTGTGCCTCTAAGCTAAGATCTCAAGGGATGGAGTCTGTATTTATCTGTAGGTATTTTGAAAGGCACAAGTGAGTGGTAGGGGAGATAGAACATGGTCTGATGTGGCCTTTGGGTAAAGGCAGGGACAACTACTGAATGTTCTTTGAAAGAGTAAGTGAAGCATCCCGGTCAGCGTAAGTCCAGGGCACTGAGCAGGTTGGCTCTTGAGGTTCTGTTTCACATGGCCAGAGTTTCTGGTCCTTTGTGGGAGATGCACTTGAATTTGCTGCTCCTTTGGAATGTGAAGGAACAGTGGGTAACACGGAAGAAAATCTGAATTTGTGGTGTTTCATTCACCTCAGTGGAATGTGTCGTAGATCCATAAGGGGAGCTGCTGATCTAGGCAGTCTAACAAGCATGTTTAAGCTGTTGCTCTCTCTGCCTGATTGGTCGCTGTTGAATGAGGGGAAAAATAATGGATATATTGCCCATGTACCCTTCCTTATTAGAAATGATCTGGATTTTAAGTTTCCCCTGGAAATAGTGAGAGGAATGGACATCCTTCTTGAACCGTGGTTCTCGGGTTTGTCTTTCTCCTACATACTGAATCCAGCTGATGTGCAAGCCTGGCACTTCGAAAACCTGGTTGAGACTTGTCTACACCAGCTGACTGTTGCTTAAATCAGGAGAAATGCTGTAACTTTCAGGACTGAGAGATCTGGTTATGGCAGGGGACTAACAGATCATGCAGCGGATCCTAGGTTGTCCCTCGTTACTCTGCTTTCTAACGGGTATAATCATTCGTCTCTGCTGTAAGACAGCAGGGCTTGTGCTTGCAGGGGTGAGTTTCAGAGAGTCCAGCAGTGCTCTGGGAGATGTCCTGCTGGCCATGTACCCTAAGAATGCTGCCCTGTCAGTTATCTTTGCCATTCCCCTTAAGTTTGCATGGCCAGCTTGAAGATCAGTGGAAGCTCAATGCATCAGCTGTACTGTACCGTTAGCCTGGGCACAAACACACTGACTTTTAACCTTTCAGAGTGATTAATTAAACTACAATCAGTTCCCTAAGCATACAAACACTTCCCAGCAAGTTTTGCATGCTGCAGGCTGGGCAGAGGGATTGTCTCTGTCTGTAGCAAGACCCGAGTAGCAGAATGGAATGGAATTGGTAGCATGCTACCTAGTCTGCTGCAAAGAAGCATGCTGAGTGCTCTGGATTTTCAAGTCTCTATAGAAAAAGAAAGTATAGTCTACATTTTTCTCTGCATATCGTCTTCCTGTCTGCATAAGTGGGTTAGAGAGGAGTTAACTTTCAGTCTTTTCCCATGTGCAGTGCAGTAATTATATCTGAGAGCCCAATTTGGCACCTTTCTTGCACAGCTGGAAAGCTGTTTGGTTAGAACAGAAACAGGAAGGAGTTGGTCTCTTTCAAAGAACAACCGTTAATAGTCTGCTAGATAAGCTTTCCCTCTTTCTCATTTACAGGCTTTTCTTTTTCCTCTCCTAATACCAACAAGTTCCCAGTATCTGTTCTAGTCACTACAAGAGTTCTGAAGAATCTGCTGGAGGTCACTTAGATGCTACTTCTCCAGAATAATGGTCAAAATCACCATGGTTTTTACTGGTTTTCTGATGTAAACAGCTTTGAGAACTTGTTGAAACCTGTTATACTTGACTGAGTACCTTTTTTCATCAGCTGGAACACTTTTTTCTCAGCTATTGGTCTGGAATTGGTGATGAATGAGTCTGTGAGGATTCTGTTTACATATCCTGAAGCTGAAACAGTAAGATTGAAAAAGAATAATAACGAGACAAGTCTGGAGTTCGTAGTAGTGAATGAAGTTCGTGCAGGGGAGTGGTTAACGGTTGGTTGTAGCTGAATAGGTTTTACTGAGCAGCTCTGGGTTAGGTGCTTCATTTTGCTCCAGAAAGGAGGTGGTACTGGACCTACCTGGCTGTGGGCAGGGGATGCAGCTCTCTGGAGATGCCCATAGCAGCTGGGTATCCTGCAGCTCAGACTGGTGCTGACAGGGTGAGAAGAGCTGCCAGAGCTGTTGCAGGGAGTCAGGAGATGCTTCCTCTCTGACCTGTGGCACAGAACATATCCCCTCTGAAGCCCCAGTGTTCTGACATGGTAGAAAACCAGGTTCAGTGAACATCTCCCTGAATTTCAGAACCTGAGGCGTATTTGTTACAGCATTTCTTTCTCCTTGCCAAAAAGCCTGTGAGTTGCTCTAAAATACCTTGACAAATTCCACTTTTGTTCCGAGAATTGATCATTATTAGAGTGACTTATTACCATAATGTCACATCACTTGCTAACTTTTCTGCTGCTAACTTTTTTTTCTCCTGACTGCTTGTCAGTTCATTATTGGTTTTATGTCACTGGGAGAAGAGTTTTACTGAAAAGAAGTTGGATAGGAAAAAAAACCCCATACTGCGTGGGATTTCTTGCCATGTTGAACAGGAAGCCATCTGATGTGGTACTCTGACGAAGATGAAGTGCTGGGTAGGCTGGCCTGTGCCAGGAGCTGGGAGAACCCATCTTGTTTTATTCCTCTCCAGTTGATGTTGGGCTGATTTAGTTCAAACGGCCAGAGGAAGCCTAACCTTGTGGTTGCTCAAAAGCTTTAATTGCAGCCTCGTTGCCTGGTGTCTCCTTTAAGCATGGATTCTGAAGGGTGTTTGCTCAGCCCAGTTACCAGCTCATCCCAACCAGATGCAGTCTTGCCTCCTGAGCTGGGGTAAGGAATGGTTACTGGTGACAGGTTGGCTGTGTCTCTGCCCTGAATGAATGGCTAATGCCCGGAGCCTGGCAAAGATTTGTTGCCTTTAACACCACTTAAAGGTGTTTACACTGCTTCCCTTCTCTTGGAAGGTCAGGTCTTGAAGCTGGTGGGAGGTGGCAGCTTAGAAATTGTTTTCCCCCTTTCTTAGTCCAAGCCTTACCTTTCAGGTTTGAGATGAAGCAGGGATCCCTTTGAACGCTGCGCTCTGACTTTCTGGATGCTTTCTGGGGAGAGACACCGGTCAATATGTTGAGCAAAACTTGTCAAGTAATTCCTGAGACACTTGTGAGCCTGTTCTGGGCTGCTGCACTTCACATTTCAATACAGCAGCTCCTCGGTAGCCCAGAGCAGAGCTGGTGGAGTAGATGGAGATGAACCAGGTCAAAGATTCCAGCAGACAACAGGGCTCCCAGATTCTTCTCTGTGTCTTTATTGGGGGGGGGAATTAAGCAATGGAAATTAATTTTATTCTTGCTCCTAAAAGTTAATTTTTTTTGTTTTTCAATAGAGTTGTACTTGCTGATCCTGCATCACTATGTCCAAAGCATAAAAGGCATTTTTTGAGCTCAAAGGAGTAACTTTTTTTTCCCCTCGATGAAGTGATGCTAAAGACCCGTGGGGGGGTTGCTGGAAGGGGCTGCGTACCCACGGCCGGGTTGGAAACTGTGAGCCTGCTCTTCAGCTTTTGCATTGTTAAACTGGGTACCACTCCCTTGCCTTTAACAGAAAACCTCATCGCTGACGACGGATCTCTCAGTCCAAAAGCAACCCTGTTGAGCCACTCATTAGCTGATTCATGCTATGTGGTTCAGGGCAGGGATCTTGCCTATACACGGATAATTACCCGGGATCAATTAATACCTAGGAATTTGGTCTTGTAGGAAACCACAGCACGTGGCTCCGTTCCTCAGAACATTAATCCCGACGCTGAACCTTGGCTGTCCTGTCAGGTCTTGTTATATGAAAGCCCACGAGGGGTTTTGTTCACCAAAAAACTGTGAATGCCTTTCACTTAGGCCTTTTGCTAGCAACCGATTTTCAATAAATGAATAAATAAAAATCTGTTTACACCCTTGTAAGATAATCTGCTTTTTAAAGGTTAAACCGGTAGCAGAATAATCTATTGGCTTCAATTGACTAGCCTTTGAATGTTCTAGTAGGGGTAGTTCTGGCTTCTGAGCGTCTGAGGTTTGGATGGAAATCTCTGCTTTCCTTTTGAGCCTCTAATGCTCACCCACTGTAACATTTACACATGTCAGAATTTTTTGACTAGATGTATAACTGGAGTTACAGTTGCTTGCATTTGTTATAGTCTGGAAAGAAAATTTCCCATCAAATATGTGTAGAAAGTGCTGAGGAACGTTGCTTTTGCAAACTGTAGAATCTTTTTTTTTTTCCTAAACTTGAGGAATAAAAGACTTAAGCTGCCTCATCAGGAATCATATATATATATATATATATATGCAAGCACTGGGCTTGCAAACTGCTTCTCGTTCTGGAGCCTCCCTGGTTTCCAGTTGTGTGTGTCCCTCTAAACCTGATCGTGTAGCTATTTTTTTCTTGGGAAGTTGAACCTCCTGGTGGAAAGTTTCCTTCCAGGGCTGAAAGGAGTGTGGGCAGCCACCATCCCAGCCCTGTGCAAGGTAGTGCTGCTTACTGCTGTCAGTGGGGCAGCCAGGGCAGGTACATCCTTGGAATGCCTTCTGAAAACACTTGGGATTTATTTAGTAGAATTAACTGCTGTGTGCTGCTTTGTACTCCACTATAAACCACATCTGTCTTGCAGGACTGTACTGCTTCTCAGAAAAAACAGGGACTTGCCATAATTAGAAAAGTCTAGTAATTATCCCATGGGTTTTTTTTTCTTGTTAATGTCTACTTCTGTTTCTTGCTGCAGCCATGTACCATGTGATTTATTTATTTGAATTTAAATGTTGATGCTATTTATTCTAAAGACTGATGCATTTTTTTTTTTGGCCCAGAATGTAGTAACTTGGGCAACCAAGGAAGGGGCAGTATCAGAGAAATGTTTCTTGCCTATGAAAACCTTACTTAACAGCCCAATTTGGGTGAACAAAATTAAAAAGGGGTCCTTCAGGAACCGTATTTGTAGCCAAGAAGTTTGGTGCTCTGTAGAAAACATCAGCAAGTTGCTCTGTTCCTGGCTTAAACTGTAATTTACAGTGTCTGTCCATGTGTTTAATGCCCGTGAAGAAAGCACGTGATGACTGAAGTCAACTGACAAGTCAGACCATGCTTGGTGAGCATCAGTCAGCCCTGATTTCTCTGTCAGTCATAGTGCTGTAGCTGAGAAGCACTTGCTGTAGGTGGTGGGTGTTGGCTGGGGATCCCAGACACTGCAGTGGTGTTTCAGTACCTCTCTTTCCTTTCCTCCCCCTCCCTTTTTGTTTTAGGAACTGGAGCTGCCTGTGTATAAGGCTCTTTCCCCGCAGATCGGGATGCGCCGGTACTTCATCGATCTCTTGAGCGTCCTCAGCAACTGCTGCAACCTCTGCCCTACAGCCCGGCATCTCGCCATCTACTTATTGGACCTCTTCATGGATCGCTATGATCTCACTGTCAAACAGCTGCACATCGGTTCCTTTGCCTGTCTTCTCCTAGCAAGTAAGTCTTAAGGGTTTTTTCTTTTTGAGTAGATGGTTGTTTTCCTTATGTGTCATAGAAGGAGGTGCTGGAGCAGGTCCAGAGATGGGCAGCGAGGTGGGTGAGGGGTCTGGAAAACATGTCTTGTGAAGAGCGGCAGAGCGAACTGGGGTTGTTTAGTCTGGAGGAGACTGAGAGGAGACCTTACTGCTCTCTACAACTACCTAAAAAGTTGTAGTAAGACTGGTGCTGGTCTCTTCTCCCAAATTACTAATGATAGGACAAGAGGAAATGGCCTCAAGTTGCATCAGCGGAGGTTTAGATCAGATATTAGAAAGAAATTCTTCACTGAGAGAGTGGTTGGGCAATGGAACAGGCTGCCCAGGGAGGTGGTGGAGTCACCATCCCTGGAGGGGTTTAAAAAATGAGTAGATGTAGCACATGAGGCTGTGGTCTGGTGGTTAGGGAGATGTTGGGATGAAGGTTGGACTTGATGATCCCAGAGGTCCTTTCCAACCATAATAATTCTATGATTCTGTGATCATGTGCTGTTACCACCTATGCAGGGTAAGGTCTAATGAAGTCCAAGTCAAGGCATAAAGCAAGCAGTTAATAAACTCTGCTGAACTGTGCAGCACATCTGTACGCTGTGCAGCACATCTGTACGCTGTGCAGATGAGTTCTGGCAGCTGGAGTGGAAGAGGCCAATGAAGATCAGGGGGTGACAGCATGGGAAGAAAGTGGGAAGACTGGAAGAGGTTAATTCCAAGGAAGAGCTGCTAGTAGGGAATGACACCTCTATAGCCTCTCCTGGAGAGTCTGTGCCCCTCTTGTGATCACTGGGCACAATCAGCTCCTTGCAAATCGGAGGTTTCTTGTAATCAGAACGAGGAATGTAAATGGTTGTTGTAGGTGCAGCTCAAGTGACCCTCAGATGTTGTAGCTCTGATGACCTGAAGCTCCTTCAGACCAGTAAATTGGCAGAAAACCATCCCAGCTGAGGAAATGGTTTCTTTATTTACCAAAGAGGTATTTTCCTGAAGGGTCAGACTTGATGCTGGTGCAGCGGAGGGGAGAGAAGCTAGGGCTAACTTGTAAATTGTTGTGAATCTGTGCCCTTGACTTTAAACACATCAGACTGAATGAAATAGCAGGTTGGGGTAGTCTGGAGACTGATGCCTGCTCAGAGGTGTACTCCTCCAGCTTTCACACTGGTTTTTAAGGTAACATAACCACAAGATGCCTTGCAGCACTGCTAGATTTTTAGGTTTGTTATTTTATTATTTTCCCAAATGCACAGGTGAATACCTGCAGGAAAAAAGAACAGGATTTTCTGTAGATAAATCTGACACTTTCAGGTATACTCCTCAGCTTTTCCCCAGCCTAAAACTGATGCTTCAACAGTTCTTCTACTAACTTTTCATTTGGATTTAGAGGAAGAATTTATAGCTATGTTTCCAGTGCTGCATGGATAGGTTGGAAATGGAACCCTTAAACCTTTGGAGGAATTGGTACCAGTATAACCAACTCTGACATCTTGGGCAGAGGTTCACTGTATGAGGCTGGGAGAGCTGGTTGCTGACTTCTGTTAGCTTCTAGGATTTAAAAAGAAGCAAAAAAAGCTTTCAAGATTTTCCTCCTGTAAATAACTGAAGTAAAATGCCTCTTTAGGCCACCTCTATGCAACCGTGAAGCAAAAGGAAGTTCACAAACTGCTTTGTAACACTAGAGGGAAATGTTTTGCAACTCCTGATTTGTTTAGAAGACCAAGGCTAAGTCTAGTGAGGTAATGAGCATGAAAATTTGAGATTAGGGCATGTATACAACCTGATCTGGAATGAAATCATTCCTTACAGGACAGGGAAAAGGTCTGTTACTGTAAAGGCAGCTTTCCTACCAACACGCAGAAACGAAAATTGGAAGTTGAACCAAAGCAGCTTTGCACAAAATTAATGCCAGACTAACTTGTATAGGTAAGCTTTGAAATGCTGGAGCTCAGCCTGGAGACTTTGGGGAGCATAGTAAGGGCTGTTGTTTATCTTCCTGAGCAAGAATAATACTCTTTTTTGGTACTTGTAGTTCAAAGTGGTGCAAGTCGAGTCAGGCAAAGCCACTTTACACTAAGTGGGAATTTCTGTGTGTAGTTAGTTACTTTCAAAACTGTGTGAAGTGGAAGAAAAGTTTGTACTATGACTTACCACAAAACATTAAAAAAATAAAATAAAAAGCTTGTAAGTCAGAAGTATTGACCTGAAGCCACCTCGAAAGTTCTCGTGTAACAACTTCCATATAAGAAGAATAAAAGTAGACTCTTGCCTGTTGCTGCAAGTGCAGTAATTACATCTTCCCACAAAGCAGTACTGTAGGAAGTTGCAGTTTTTCAGCAGAGGATTGCAAAAGTGCTCTTCAGGCTGCGTTGCAAGACGCTTGTACTTTAAAAATATATATATATCTGTACTGTAGAGAGCAAATACTGAATTCTTTTTGATAGTTGTGGTGTTTACATCATATCAAGATGAATATTTCACACTTTTGATAATTCTGAACAGGTCTGGAGAACCTGTGTTTTGTTTCTGATTCCTTACAAAAAGAGCAAGAGGTTAAGGTTAGTGTGCAGACCACAAGCAAGACTGAGGTATAGTTAGAGGCAAAATTACTTATTCCCACTAATTACCAAGTGTGGGGGGGTTTTTTTTGGGGGTGGGACAGGCACAACAGAGATGCTTTTAGCCAGAACTTTTGGAATGGAAGCGGCAGACTTCTAAGCTAAGTGCAAGTTGAGGACAATCTTGAAGCTTGGAGAAATTGCTGTAAATTTGTATTTGGTTTTGAAGTTTTGTTTCTATCTCAGATCTGGAGGATCTCCAAGTGGTCTTTTTTCCCTTCTACCTACACTCACAAATGCTACCATCACCTATTTTCAATAGCACACAAGAGCGGTGCTCTCTCATGGTAGAGAACACAGCGTTTCACCACACCTCCTTGAATTAGCTGGAGCTAATTTCTCCTGCTGGATTGTAGAAATGCATTTTGACTGGGTCACTGGTTTCCCTTGACAGGGAAACTGGATGATGATAGTGCTTCTCACTTTGGTAACAATCACAGAATGGTAGGGGTTGTAAGGGACCTCCGAAGATCACCGAGTCCAACTCCCCTGCCAGAGCAGGACAGAACTAGAGCAGATCACACAGAAATGCATCCAGACAGGTCTGGAAAGCCTCCAGAGGAGACTCCACAGCCTCTCTGGGGAGTCTGTTCCAGTGCTCTACAACCCTTACGGGAAAGAAGTTCTTCCTCATGCTGAGGTGGGACTTCCTGTACTCTAGCTTGAACCCATTGCCCCTCGTCCTGTCACAAGGCACAGGTGAAAAGAGGTTGTCCCTGCCTTCTTCACACCCAGCCCTTATGTACTGATAGACATTAATTAGATCCCCTCTCAGTGTTCTCCTCTCCAGACTAAGAAGCCCCAGGTCTCTCAGCCTTTCCTCATAAGGCAGCTGTTCCAGCCCCTTCAGCATCCTCGTAGCCTCCATTGGGCTCTCTCCAGTAGATCTCTGTCCCTCTTGAACTGGGGAGCCCAGAACTGGATGTAGTACTTGAGCTGAGGTCTCACTGGGGCAGAGTAGAGGGGGAAGAGAACCTCCCTTGACCTGCTGGTCACACTCTTCTTAAAGCACCCCAGGAGACCATTGGCCTTCCTGCCCACAGGGGCCCATTGTTGCCCCATGGATGGCTTGTTGTCTGTCAGGTCTCCAAGGTCCTTCTCCACGGAGCTACTCTCTAGCAGCTTGCCCCCTGACCTGCACTGGGGCATTTTATTGTTCCTTCCCAGGTGCAGGACCCTGCACTTGCTCCTGTTGCCCCTCATGAGGTTCCTCTTTGCCCGGCTCTCCAGTCTGTCCAAATCTTGCCGAATGGCCACCCAGCCTCCAGGTGACTCGGACAGTCCTCCCAGTTTCCTGCTATCAGCGCGCTTGCTGAGTAATAATTGTGAAAGAGATGAGGGAGTGAGAAGATAATGCTGTTCTGAACAAATTGCACCAGCAGCCAACTAATGTCCAGCCTGGCCTTGCTGCAGTTGAGAGGAATGTGGGTGTGTGTCCCTCGAGTCGTCCAGTTGCTCACTAGCTGGATGAGGTATGGTTCTTTGCAATGTATGCACGGTGTGAGAATTGGAGAAGGCCTCTGGAAATCCCTGAGAGTTAGTTTAGCTCCTCAGAACAGCTATACAAGCCTTGAGGTTTACTCATGTCACAAATGGTTATTATTCCTGTGAATCAGTTCTGGGAAAGGATGGTTCACAGTCATATGGAGGTGAACTGAAAGCTGCTGGGGGAGAGAAGGAAAAAGGGGTGTCACAGCTACTTTAGGAATGTAGTTGGAATAGTCTGTCCCTTTCACTTGCATTTAAGGAAACTTTGATCTAAATCAGAATCGTAAACCGAACGTGTTTTTGGAATACTGAAAGACCTAGTCCACATGCATGTGTTGGCTAGGTATGCAATTAGAAGACCAAAGACCTCCTTTTAAGGTCCATTTGTGGTAATACAAGAGGCTGTAAGTTGCTGCTGCTGTGAGATCATTAGTGAAGTCCAGTGGTTTTAATTGCTCGAGACAATCCATCTGTCCCTCGCTTGAAGCAGGCTGCTTATTGCTTAAGTTGACTGCTGTTAGGGCAGAGAGATGTTGGCTTTTGGTGAGGAGTAATGTTGGGCAGCAGGGACTGGTGGTCTTCAGGCAAGCCATCTGGATCTAGAGAGTACAGTTACCAGTACACCTGCACAGAAGCCAGGGTTGCTGTCTTTGCACCAGAATGTTCACTTTGCAAACAGATAAGAGCTGAAAATGTTACTGCGGAACTACTGAGGCTGGACAAGATCTCTGAGATCGAGTCCAGCCTATGACCCAACACCACTACGTTGGCCAGACCATGGCACTAGGTGCCACATCCAGCCTTTCTTTAAACACATCCAGGGATGGTGACTCCACCACCTCCCTGGGCAGCCCATTCCAATGGCTGATCAACCCTCTGTCAGGAAGTGCTTCCTGATATCCAACCAAACCCTCCCCTGGCACAGCTTCAGGCCATGGCCTCTCCTCCTGTCACTGGTTGCCTGGGAGAAGAGCTCAACCCCCACCTGACTACAGCCTCCCTTCAGGCAGCTGTAGAGAGCTGCTGTAGTTTTCCTTTCAGGCATGATGCTAGTTCCTGAGGACCTTTCAGTTCCCATCACCTAGCAGCTGAGAATGCAGCCCCTTGCAGAGGACAGCTGTTGAGCAGCAGCAGGGTGTAACGTTCTAAACTGCATCTTCATGGGGCACTTACTACAGAAAACCACTGTGAGGTTTTAGGGTGCTCTAGCCCCAAGTGTTCTGTGTAAAAAGAACCCTCCTGCTTTCGTGCTGCTTGTCTCCAGCTGCCTGCTGAAAGCTGCGTAACCCACGTGCCCCACAGCAGATGAACTGCATGGACACAATCCATGCAGCCGGCCCAGCTGCAGGAGCTGGGAACTTTGGGGAAGGAGCAAGTGCCTGGGCAGTGGCTTTGGGGAGGGAGCAAGTAGTTAAGCAAATAGTTACCAAATAGTTAAAGCAGTGCAGGTTTTGTTCCTTTTCCCTTGAAGAGCCAGCTCTGCAGTGGCTGCTGCTTCAGTTACTCTCAGGCATTCAGTGGTGTTGAGTGTTCCACCAGTTCCAGTTCTTAGGGCCCCTCTTCCTCACTGCTGTTCTGCTGCTATAGAGACACAGCATTTTTTTAATGGAAGTATTGTTTTAAGCTGTTCAGCACACCCAGCACTGCATTGTTTCACAGAATCCTTCTGGTTTTCCTGGCATTCTTTTGCCCAGCTTCTTAATCCACCAGTGGATTCTCAGCAGCTTGGTTAAATCAGGACAATAAAAGAAATTAGAGCAAGAAAAGAGATCTGTGTTACATGGGCTGTTTAGGGCAGGGGTAAGCCTTTATCCCCTAATTCCTCACTGACACTGTGGAGCTTTTCTACTGGACTGTGCTGTGTGATCCATTCTCCATTTATGATCCCATTTTCATGAGCAGGTAACTCTGCTGATAAAGACAGCAGAGCTACTTTCTTTTAGTAAAAGAGAGCAGTGAGTGTCAGTCCAGGATACAGATTAGTGCAAAGCTTAGTCTGCAGTCTCTTTTTATTACTTACTCTAACATATACAGAATATTTTCTTTAGTAATTAAACTTTACTGTAGTCAGGCATTGAAAACTCGGGTGCCTTGAGCAAAGAGTTGTACACGTGTGCCAGGTATTGTACAGATAAAAAGATGCTGTGGGAAAGGAAATTAAGGAGGCAACCTCTAAAATAGCTTGTGTCTTGCTTTGCTTAGAGCACAGTTAGAAGCTGTGTTTGTATCTGGGGGTGGCATGGGAGAGTGTCTCAGAAGTTTGTCATGTCACCTTCTGGAGCAACGCAGGAATAAAGACAAGTAGTCCTTCAGCTGTGTAAGCAGCCACGGGCTCTTTATGCTGGGCTAGGTGGGATTGACTGGCTTATCCTTTGGGATTGGTTTTAGTAGTTTACGGGACAAAAAACACTTAAACTTTAATGACTCTTTAAACCGGCAGCCCTTTTTGTTCCTTGGTCTTCTCAAGGACTCTGACAATGTAATAAACCAAGCTGCCTGCGTGTCCTGCTTTTATTTTGCTAAACCCCGGTGCGAAACTCCAGGAGGATGATGTACCCAGTCTGCAGCAGTCACTCTGAGCTGCAGGCAGCCAGGAGGGAGGTGGGCCTGCTGGCTCTTGCCTCCCACGCTGGACCAGTCGGTTCTTCAGAGTACATTTGATAGCAGTGATGCTTCTTGGAGATGTTTGGCTTTTCCTAGTGAAAAGCTGGCACGGGTTGATAGGCTGTTTTGATCGTCTGACAAATGTACTAATGAAATGTACTCTATCACTTAAGCCTGTTCCCCTTGACAACAGGACTTATTCTGGCTTTCATTCATCAAAACAAAAGTGTGAATGTGTAACAAAAAGCAATTGCTTTTTTTTTTTTCTTCTGCGGGAGCAATCTGAACCTAAAAAAGAAGTCAGATCTTGCACTTAAGATAGCAGTTGTGGGACAGACCGTGATCTGCAGTAACCTGGAAAACCTTTGCCTCACTAATTACAATACTATACACTCTTTAAAAAATGTCCCATGCTGCCCTCATCTATTTGGAGTTTGCAAAAAAGTTGGTCACCAATGTAAACCTACGTCACATGTTAATCTTTTTTTATTCATCCTGTTGACCTCAGGAAGCTTCCTTGGATAAAAATTTGCAGCATCCTTATACTTGTTAAATGAAACGCTGCTTTAAAGGCTTATGATTCTGCTACCTCAAAACAGTACCACTTTTGAGGGTAGTAGAGGTAACTAAATGGTTCTATCAGTAACCAGAGCTCAGAACACAACACCAAACTTGATCTGAGGTGGCATTCCAAAAGCATGCAAATGGCTCAAACACAATTCTCGTGAGCTTCAAACTACAGACTCCAGGTGATAACGTAGCTGAAACAGCTTTGGTTTAATTCCCAAAGTGTGATGTGGATTCACCCGGGCACTGTTACTACTTTGGTCAATACCAGACCTGCAAATGTCTTGTGTTCTTAGTGTTCTTGCAGCAGTTGTGTCTGTTCCTGGTTCTCTCAGCATAAATATGCTCTGCACAGAATCTCGGCTGCTGGTCTAAGTGAAGGAACAAAAATAGGAATAGTATATTCCAATATCTCAAGGGAAAATGGGGAACTGGAAAAGGACACTGCATTTTAAAAATCTTAAACTTCTTTGCCAGCTTGCCTCTCAGCTTTTAGGTTCTGATGGAATGAATGAACCTTTGCTGTCTCCTCCAGATTTCAATTTGAAAACAGGTGGGAAGCAAAGTGTTTAGGTCCAAGTGGAGTTGAGAAAGAAAATGTGATCAAGGTGCTTGTATGTTGCTTTGGAAAATACCTCATATTAAAATATTACAGTTTATTTGAAGCAAAACTTTGAAGATATTTTTCTCCCCACATTCCCAACTCAGTTCTGGAGCCTTTCTTCAACTTGGCTAGCTACATTTATACTCAGTGTCTCCTACCTGTTGTAGTGGCTGCTGCTATGTAACATTAAAGCAGGGAACTAGTGTGTTGAAAAGCATAAGGGGGGAAATAATAAATAACTTGTAATCTAAATCACTAAAGTCATCTGTTACCAATGATTTTTAACTTTAAAACTGTAAAAGAAAACTGATCTTGGTCAAGTCCTATGTTGGTAGGATACCTTCCCAATGCTGCTCTGCTGGCAGTCTGCTCTCCAGGCTACAGCCTGACTTTTTGAAGCTTCCAAGGCTGAGTGGGAAGGAGGCAGGCACTAGAACCAGGCCCAGAATGACAGGTCTTGGCCTTAATCTCCAGGGCATGCAGTGGTTTTTCCCAGTTCCGCTGGCATATGCCTTAAATTTCTGTATCAGGCTGTGACACCCTGGGGGGGGAACCCCAAAGGGTTAACTTTTCTCTCAAATTTCACTTTTCTTAAACAGTTCTGAATTCAGGTGACAAGGAGATTCATGAATGTGTATGCAGACTCTTGAATTTTAAGGGCTTTTTCAGTTAGTGTGCTCACAATGCTTTCCCCTTCTAGTTCACATGATGGATGAATTTTGTTGTTCGTTGTTATTGTTACGTTCTTTTACGGAGAGGTGGCTGCTATATTACATTTTTAATGCATTTCATATCCATCATACCTGGAAGGGCTACAAGATGGAAAATCCATTTTTAAATGTGTTAAAAAGACACTTATGCTGGTAAACGTTCAGAAAACTGTCAGTTTTTAACATGCTGGAGAGGCTCTGGATGGAATTTCTATCCTAAATGCAAGATCTGACTTCTTTTTACAATACTTTTCTAGTGTAATACTCATCATAATTGTTTTTAGAGTTGATGAGAATAGTCTGAAGCCATGTGACAAGCTAATATCTTAGTCCTGTGCTGGTAAAGGATGACTCTTAACAGAGGTGGTGGAAGAACAACTGAAGCAAGCAGCAATCGTGGCATATATGCCCTCAAGAACAAAGAGTATAAATAACAGAGTGCTTTTAAGTAGCTATGGGTTTGGCTGTTGCAGCTGGGATGTTCTTTTAAGCTATACTGGAAACTTACTGGTGATTGACTCTTGAACAAGGACTAGCAGGCGGATAGGTCATTTTTGGCTGGGTAAACCAACAGTGTGAGATTAAGAAGGCTTAATTGGTTTAAGTGTGCAGCAAAGTAACACTGTTGGTTTATTACTGATAGATCGAATCCTAGGAAGGTAATTGGGTGTTCCAGAAGAAGGGTGAACAGAGTGAGAGCCTGGTTATTCTGTACCACGTGACAGCAGTAGCTGCTGGAGAAGATTGAGTGATTCTAGAGTCTAGTGCTGTTTCAGCAGGCTGGTGAGCACAGTTCAGAAGATGGTGCAGCTTTGCTCAGCTATCTCACCTCAGAAAATGTATTCTTCCTCCTAACCCCATAGGAATTATTTATGTTAATCACTTGGTTACAGTGTACTTCTCATAGCCTTTCAGTGACCTTAGCTAATGAGCCCCTCCAAGACAGGAATGAACAAAGAGAAATCTTGAAGCAGCAAGGGCAAAGGTGGTGTTGCCCAAGGGTTTTTAATGTCTTCCTTTTTGTAGAGTGTACATTGAGCTTCCTTACCCAAAGGAGCGTTTTTTTCCCCTCAATATTAGATCTTCCTTTGCTCTACCTTCCCCATTGCTTGCTTTCTTTACACTTGACTGAATGCCCTTCAGCATTCCAGTTATTGTCAGAAAAACTGACTGTAATCCTAGTGAGCTTATAGTCTTGGCTTTGGCATCAATACTATAAAAACCAAGCAAACAAACTCCTAAAAAGGATACAGGAACATATTGATCACTCTGTTGGTTTCTTTCCTGCTTGTGCCCTATCCTTTAAAAAGCACCTTTTACCATTACACGTTCTGGTTTGGGGAGTGTTCCTTGTTGGATTTTGGACACTCGATCATAACGATAAATCTTACCTGAAACCCATTTCTTCTGGCAGGTAAATTTGAAGAAAAAGAAGATAAAGTTCCAAAGTTAGAGCACTTAAATAACCTGGCATACACGTGCAATGTGAACGTGGTATTGAACAAGAAAGATTTGCTCAGGATGGAAATGCTGCTTTTGGAGAACTTCAACTGGAACCTTTGTCTGCCAACCCCCGCGCACTACATCGACTACTACCTCTGTGTGTCCCTTGGAGAGAATGACCTTCACAATGGCTGGCCAATCACCTCGCTGGCCAAAACTAAAGGTTTTCTGGAGAAATATGTGTATTATTTTCTTGATTTCTCACTGCAAGGTAAGAGGCTTAGTTTTATGCTGTGGAATGATCTCCCATTTGGCAAAAGTCAATGTGAAAGAGTGAATGGCTTTCAGACTTGTTGTGAAACAACCAAATTACCTGTGCAGAATGGTTTCTCTGCAGTTGCTTCAGGTGGTAAATGGTACACTGGCCCTTCCTTGCACCTAAGTTTCTCGTCTCTTTGCAAAAATCTCTGAGTTAATCAACTTTTTTCTTCAGCCTAGTACGTTAATTGGTGAGACTGTCAGAAATGGTCTGATTTTTTGATCTGACACAGAATATGAGCTACTGTCAGGTGCAGACGTGATACGATGCACTTCAGTGTATGAATCTTTTTAATGATATTTTTGAGAGTGTTCCGTGCTGCAAGATGTGACATATTTAGAATGATGGGGCTTTTAATGATTTGGTTTGCAGCATTGCTTCCAGTATCTGCCCGCGTGAGAGGCAGTGAACTGCAGCATCCTCATAAGCCATGGTCAGCACTAATGTGTAATTGGCAATACCCAACTTTGAGACCAGTCTGCACATTTCAGCATAGTCTGTTTTGTGGCTTTCTGACATGAAAGAAATTACTATAAAGCCTTGATAGTAGTTTCAAACAAGTAGTAGAGAGATCTCCAAGAAAGCTTCATCCAGTTTAGAGAGACTCTTTCTGGTCATGAGTCAATACCCTGATGTGCTGAACAAAGTTGGGGATTTAATTTTGCCACGTGTACATGTAATAGGCTCACAGCAGCGATTAGTCAAGAGTGTAATTCTTGCTTTGGTTTTTCTTTTGCAGATCACATTTTCCTCCATTTCCGTCCCTCTCTGATTGCTGCAGCTTGTGTGTGCGCCTCGCGTATCTGTATGCAGATCTGTCCTGCCTGGACAACACAGCTGGAGCTGCTAACATGTTATTCCTGGGAACATCTTGCCCAATGCATTGAAATGATGCTCATGTAAGATCAGAGGGAAAATAACTTGCTTATGCTCTTAGGAAGACACAAATACTTCTTTTTTAAGCAGTTTTGTAGCTAGAATTATCATAGTACGAGATTGTATCGGACCTTCTGAACTCCTCTTTAAAGCAGGGCCCACTGAAGTTAAGTCAGACTGCTTGAGGTGTTGTCTAGTAAAGTTTTGACTATCTCCAAGAACAGATATTTCCTAACCTCTCTGGGCCACTTGCTCCAGTGCTTCGTCATTGTCATGATAACCAAAAGTGTTACAACCTTTTTTCCTAATATTTAAGAGGAGTTTGCTTTGTTCCCTTATAGCCATGTGCTTTAGTCCTCTGCAAATGCTTAAACATTTTGAAATAGTCTGTGTGTGTGTTGTGGACTCAAGGTTCCACAAATGTACCTTTGGTGCAGAATGATTCATAAGCCTGTTGAGTGTGAAGATTGCAGCAGGATAATTAGAAACTAATTATGAAAGCAACTGAGGATTACCATACAGAGTTAGGGCCAAAAAGCTGATTACTGGTGAAAACTCTGGAATACGTGCAGACTCTGAACTTCTCTCTTTGATACATCTTATTTGGGATTTGTTTCAGATATTACGAGAATGACATCAAAGAAGCCAGTAACATCAAAAAGCAAATAACCATTCGACATCAAGAACAGGAAGCCGTGGGAAACCTGAGCCATCAGGTCACTACTCAAGTTCTCTTCCAGCAATCCAGTTATCACCCTCTAGCCCAGCACTCAGCCACGCTTTCTCAGTTCCAGTCCCCAGTGCAAGATTTGTGCTCTGCTTACCGTGACTCCTTGCAGGCCCCCAGGCCCAGTGGGGTGCTTGCTGGGAGTGCTGAGCTCTCCCTGCGCTCCCGTGCAGCTCTTCAGGCCTCTGCCCCGGCCCTGCCCGGCCAAGCGCCCGCTGCCCTGCGGGTGCCGTTGGCAACGGAGCCCGGACACTGCATTTCCACGCCTTACGGCAGCAGTTACTTCAGTGGTCATCACTCATACGCTGCTGGGTGTTTTGATGGATAAATACTGATGGGAGCAAAAGGTGATGTGAAGCTGAAGAAGAGAGGCCTGCGTGTGGTAGAAGATGCATGTCTGAATGAAATCCATGAAGGAACAGGATCCTCATGACTTGCCATTCAGAGGATGTTGGTCTGGATCCACTGATCGCTGGAACCCGGGTGCCTTTCTGCCAAGGGGTAGTACCTTTGGCCTTTAATGAGAAAAGAAAGAAAATTCATTAATATACCTCAGTATCACTTGGAGAGGCATCTGCATAGAAACCCTGTGGAGATGACTTCCTTCTGTTCTTCAGTTAGTGACTCATCAGAGCTGGCTGAAAGCTTGCGTTGAGTTATTTCAGGTGGAGCATTTGTTGAATTTCTGGCCCAGAAGCAACATACCTAGGGAGTGTCACTGGAAAGCACGGTGTGCCCTCCTTCCCTGACATGTTTCTCTTTATACTACTGGAAGCTTCTACTACAATACACTGAAACTGGTACCAGTTAAATGTGAACTTTGCTAATGCACAAATCTGTGTAGAACGCTTCCCCTTGTCTTTGAGCAGCAGTGATGGTTCACAAGTAAGACTTTAGAATAAAAGAAAAAAGAAGAAAAACAGGCCAGAAGACTATCAAATCATTTTTGACTTAAGATTCTCTTGGAATCTAAATGGGGTGCTGCTGAACAGAACATCTCTCTGCCTTCAAGTATTTTATTAAAAACAAAACTTAAATCATCTCTTTGATCTTTAACATGCTGCTTTTCAGACTGGACATTACTGTTAGTAGAATTGTTCATGAGCTTTATCAGGGATTTAATGTTACTTGGAGAAATCCTCTTGGAAAAAAACTTGCAATGTTCACTGCCTTCAGTTATTTCCTCTTTTGGGCTCAATGATTTGTTACAGTAGTTGAGGCACAAGACAGAGGAACTGGTGTTAATGGGGACAAAGATACGGAACTGGTTAACTTTACTGTGAAATGAGTTTGATTGCAGTGGTAGTCATCACTGATCTAGTTTGGGGCTTTTTTTAATACCAGTTTAGCATCCTCTTGGACAAGGTAGCTAGTAAATTGATGAGATCTTGCTTCTTTGCAATGAGACACTCGCCTGCTGTCACACATAAATGCTTCTTTCTCAGCTGAAACCAGGGATGATTGTTCCAAAAAACCCAAATGTGTAGTTTGTTGCTTTTTATGTTAATGTAGGTGTTCAGAAGAAATGGACTTCTGCAAATGTGTAACTTTACCTTTGATACATGCAACCACTATTCTAGACTTGAAGGCAGTGCCCTTGGTTTGTATGTTCTCCGAAGGTTCTCAGGACAGCGATGCAAGTAATGTGCAATATGCTTGTCTGACTTGATAAGTCACGTGTCCCAGTGCTGTTTTAAATTATATTTTTAGAGAATTGTTTTTTGAGGGTGGAGGGGAAAAATTAGCCCACGTGGTAGTGTTTGTGTAACTGTCTTCTGAGAATGCAACTGTAGTATTAACTTAATGATTTCCTTCGTTCATCAGGCTTGAGGAATCCTCTGGGATTGTTTTTGGGTTTTTTTTTAAACTGTAAGCAGTCTAGAAGTTTAGAGAACTTAGTTAATCTCTTATTCTCTTGTCTTTGTATTTATATTAAACTTTATTTTCATAAGACTTCAGTGAGTTTTTTTCATGTCATTCAACAGACATAAAGGACAATGTGATGTGGCAGTGCTTTTGTGTAGTTTTTATCACCCTTATAATCTGTGTTGTGTGCAGTGTTATCCTCGAGCCTGCCCTCGTGCTTGATTGTGGAAATGCTTGCTAAGTTTCCCCTGAAGGTTTCCAGTTTTTCTGTGGTCTCTCCCTCCCTTTTAAGAACCGACACAGAATATATGTTTATGCTTTAAAAATCCTTGATCTAAGCACTTACAACGTTTCACAGAACAGAAGAGGGGTAGGACAGATGTGATGTCCAGATGTGGTCTCTGAATAAGAGAACACAGTTCTACATTCATTCTGCCTTCTGATGCCTGTCTCTTGGAAGCAGGAATTGGCCACTGACTTCTAGGTTCTGTTTGTGCCCTTGTATCAGGGGTATCAACAGCAGACAAAGCGACAAGTTGAGTTGGCCTAACACTGCTTCAACTGATGCTGTACACCTTGGTGGCAATTCCATACATTTCAGTTGTAGGTAAATGTTTTTTCATTAGACTGTATTTATGTTATGTTTTTATGTTGTGAAAACGTACCTCCTGAGGAAGACTGAATGTAGAAGGGTTCAGACAACCTAAAAACACTCTTCTGAAGATGCTTTTCTGCAGTTTGTTTTGGAGGGAGCTGCAGAGGTGCGTGCAAAGCTGAGTTAATTTTAAAAGGAATGGATGAGAAACTTCCCCCCCCCCCCTCTGCTTTTGCTGTTTGGTGCCATCAGTTGCAGGGTACTCGTAGATCAGAATTTTTACATGCCAATTAACTTGTATTTGAAGTAAAAAAGGCTGCTGCAAAAGGAAATGCAGGGACAAGGGGCTAGGAATGTCAAATAGAGCATGGCACTAGGTGGGGTGGAGGTTGCAGATGCAAGGAAGCGCATCAGAAAGCTGACATTAAAATTAACTAACTATTAGTGACTCCTGACTAGAGCTGCAGCAGGGATACAGGTGGGGGGAAGTCTTCAGGCTTCACAGCTTAAAATGAGCTCATTTTAAAAACATCTTACAACTGCTCTCCTCCCTCTTTGTGAGACGGCCACAGCTTGGTGTTTGCAAAGCTGTCAAAGCCATTGCTTGATCCTTTTGTTTTTAGCAAGTGTTACACACTCTAGTGAACGATTTAAAGTTGATATAATTCTCTTTGATCAGTAAAATCAACTCATCAGTGTAGAGATGTTGCTTAATTTTTTTTTTTTACTGAGAAGTCTAGATACTAACAAAGGTGGGCCAAACACTGAGGCATTGTCAGTGATAATTTTGCACAAGTTTGTTGTTTTTCTTTAGGCGGTGTTTATTTTGCTAACTTGCTACTTCAAGACAAGCCTGAAGAATGTCCTCCAGCTGAAAAGCAGACATGTGGGTTCTTTCCCCACTTACATGCTTTCTAGAGAGCCTAGATAAAAATCCCACATTTCCTTTCAAAGCTTTGTTGCCTGTATAAGGGGAGTTGATCAGAGCAGAACGTGAAAACAAAGTGCTGGTTGCACATCACTAAGTGTAGTTGCTTATTGAACTGGAAACAGTGGGGGCTAGTTCCATTGTGCCTTCAAAGCAGGGCATTACCAGGTATTGGAATCAGCTCCTTCAGGTTCTCCTGGGTGTGCATGGTCCAGACAAAGCCCCACCAACCCTTAACTCGATTATGAGCTTTAGTTTCATACCACATTTGCTACAGGTTGTACTTGGGTAAGTGTTGAATAGAAGGGGCACGTTCTCAATCCGAATATTTTAAGACGTCACCCTCTTTATCTTTCTAGGTGGCTTGAACTTGAGCCTGAAAAGAGATCTCTCATTAGAGTTCTATTAAATCAATAGGTCTGTTTGCAAGTACCAAAAGAATGTCTCAAGACTGAACAGGTTTCAGATGTGACTTGTGTGAGTTCAACATTATTCTGATTCTAAAGCAGAGCGTAAGTAACATTGAGCAACAACCTGGTCCCAGGACGTGTGCAGCCTTTTCTGGGTAAATGTAGAGTCTGGATGGAGCCTTACTGCAGCTGGAACACTTAATAAACTCTATTGATGAAAGATATAAAAAGGAATTAAAAGCTTTTTAAATGCAAGATGCTTGATATGATGGGGATTATCAGTTGTGTACATATGCCTGTCAGAAAGTGAACATTTGTGTACACAAGACACAGGCCCTGGCTAGTTACTGATTAGTTTGAGAAAGCAAGCAGCTAGGTGGATCCAGGAGGCAAGACTGCTTGGAGAAGAATCTGGAAAAGAAAAATCACAGAAGTGATTTGAAACAGTGAAGCCAAACCCTATGTTATGCTTAATTCCTGTTCAAGGAGACCGGTTTCCACATGTCCTCCATGGAAATAATGGGATTACATAGAGAAAATAAAGAGGCTACATTTTCTGGCAGGAGTCAGTAAAACCTTAACTGTCTTCTAAGAGGAGATACTGATGAGAATGAGAAAACCATGATAGCCCTGTGAAAAAATAGGATAAACTGCCTTGACTGTCTTGTTCTCAAGCTCCTGAATTTCTGCCCTCCAACCAGCGACAGGGCAAAAGACTTTCATCAGGTCCAGCATTTGGACATATGCTTTAGGCAGAGTATTGTCCTGTTTGCTAGACAGAAACTGAACAGTGCTGCTGTTAAGTAGGTGACAGACACCAGTTTAATATGCCAAGTATGTGTCATATCCTGAAATACTTGGACTGGAAGCATCATTAAAAGCTTTGTTGCATCTTCTGATTTTTGCCTTCTGATTCTCTGAGTATTTGTCAGATCTTTAGGAATGGGGCAAGTGTCAATGTTGTGGATGATGCCACTGTGAAAAACAACTCTGTGTTTGTAATACAAAGAAAGAGTAAGAGAGAGACAATCCACATGATTTTATTTATTTATATTGTTGTTTTTCCAGTGCACTGGAAGGGAGGGGCTTTACTGCCTTAAGCAATCCTTTTGTTGATCCTTTTGTAGACTACACCAGAAGTAGTAGAAATCTGGAATAAAGAACAAACCAAACATTGAGTTTGAACGGTGTAATCAGAGCTTTGGTGTCACAAATGAAAAGACCTGCTGACTGGCTCGCAGAACCTGTCCTTTACTGAAGGAACATTTACCCCTTTCTAGAAGGCTTCTCTAGAAGATAAACTGAATGTCCTTGTCCAGGCTGAAATACACAGTGCAAAAATACTTATGCACAAAAAGCACAACTTCTAAACAGGGGCTCAGGGATAACTTCAATGTACCCTGTGTTAGCCATGGCTTCACCAACTCCAGGTTAGCAGGGTTTGTAGACAAGTGAGAGAATTGTTCTCCAAAAGCAATAAATGATTGACACTGTCACTTTCAGGGAGGGTGAACGGTCTTTCTTGATTCCCAGAGTAATCTGTGGTTACTGAAGATGCAGCAATCTCTGCAGATGCCCTCAGACACAGCAAACTATCGCAGACATAAGTCAATTCAGGAAAATTTTTGAGAACCTTGTCTGCTTTACATGTTTTGCTTTAAGTATTGGAGTTCCAGTTATCTTCCAAAGTTATGTTGCCATTTTGTTAATAAAGTAAGACACTGCTTGACATCCAACCTCTTCAGTGGTGGTGCTTGCTGTTGGCTTGTGGTGGGTTTTTGGTTTTGGGTTTGGTTTCTTTTTTTGTGTGTTTTTTCTTGTTTGTTTTTGTTTTGTGGTCTTTTTTTTTCCCCTTTGGTAAAGCTAAAGAAATAGGGTCCTACAGAAATACTGTGAGGAGTTGCAGCTATATAGTTGTCTAAGAATGAAACAAAATTAGTAACTTCATAGTAACATGTAAGTAGTAGGTGAAAAGTTTTCTATGTATTATTTTCTGTTCTTGAAGTGAATACAGTTACAGACACAGCAGCTTGGGAGTATTTCAACCTGAACATCCCATCTTACAGCTAAAAAACTGTGTGTCTGGGCCTAAGATGCAAGATCTAAATTTTAAGTGTATAAAAAAATAGATAATGAAAAGTTTGTTCATTTAATTCTTGGATTAAACCTGCAACAAATTGTAGATTATCTAGAGTGATGAAGAAAGTTATTTAAGTTTTGCTTCACTTTAAAAATTTTTTCCTGAACTCAAAATATGAAGCCTGCTGCTTGAGGTGTGAGTTTGCTTTTTAATGAACTAACCTGGATAGTTGAGAACTCACCTCTACTAGCTTTCCTCCACAAATCTCTGCAGTATGATGATAGTTGGGAAAATCAGCTACTATTTTCCCACCTTCCATTCTAACAATTGCCTGTAATAGAAAAAGGTTTAATATTCTGTGGGGTTATTGGCATTTACATTAGCAGATACCTTGTAAACATCTGTACACGCAATGTCTTTACTTTAAACCAAATAAAGTTAATATATTACACATGTAGCTTCATGAACAAGACTAAAATGTTTGTGCTTTAGTTCTTAAATGTTCACAAATTAAAAAGAAAAGTGTTAATCTAATAATACATGCAAATTCCATATCTACACACTGTTCATTCAGAGCTCTAAAAACGATCTTAACTAGCATCTAAAAAAGAGATCCGTAGTTCCACCAAAAAAACAGTCCTAACTAGTAGTCTTGCTTATGTCTTCATCCCTGAGGACAAAGGAACCAGTCATACTTGGAAGAAAAAAAAGTTATTTGCAAAATGAAGAGAAGAGTGAACATTTTTTGAGAGCTACAAGGAACCCAGCTCACTAGATGATGGATTGTTTAGTGACACTGTACTAAAAGGCAGTGGCTTCTCTGCTGAAAGTCACTTACTCTGCCTCCATCTTTGGCAACTTAACAGGCTTGGAACTGCTCAAGTGCCCAGGGCCAAAAAAAAGAGCATGGTATTTGTAAAGTGGCTTTCAAATAGATGAGAAATGAATAAAGTAAGTAAAGTAACTGTTTTACAGCAGGTTTTCTATCCAGATCTTGTCCATAACAGGAGCAGATCAATATCATGTTATCTTCAGTCTCACTAGAGGAGTGAGTTCCAAGTTGCTCTTTACTTCCAACAGGAAGGACACAGAGATCTTTATTCCCCCTCCCCCCCCCTTCACTTCACACAGTATTTTGTTTAAGGCTGATGCACAAGTGACTACCCAAGGGGAGTACTGCTGATGGACGTGGCCAGAGCTAGGGACCAGAACACTCCCAGTGCCAGTGCTGCACTTGCTGGATGGTGCTGGACAACGACAGCTGCCAACCAGCTCTTCAGAGCTTTAATGAGCTTTGTTTGCTTGAGATGTGAAACAAGTAGATGCTTGACATTCTACCTTTTATTAGTAGGTATAGTTCTGAAGCTTTCTTTGAAAAAAACAGTTTAAGGAAGGTCTCCCTGAGACAGATTTGATTTCCACCAACCAAGACAGTGTAGAATTTAAGAGATAAATTAACTTACCTTGAACTTCTTACCACCCATTGTCTCCATGTCTGCTTCCTTGTCAATTGTGAATGAGTTGGTTGTGGTGTGGCCTCCTGGGAAACGCTGTGTCCAGGTGAAGTCATTTCCATTCTGCACCACCTCGGTGACTATTTTGCAATTCCTTCCCATTTCAACCTTGTCACTAGGGAGCCCTTAATCAGTACAAACACACAGTTTATCAAATCTAATAGCCTACCAGCTGTATTTGAACTGAAGCTTGCTAACAGTACGTTTCTTATCAGGCACTGATGTCTCTGAGCATCTGATTTGTTATTTGGCTTTTGTTTGTTTGGGGTTTTTTACAGCAGTATCAAAGCTCTGAGTTTAAATTACTGGTATAAAGAGATAGATGTACAGCAATGTATTTGCTAAAATAGTAAGTTTTGGTCTTGTATTCTTTTCCCCGAGAAACAATACACAGAATAAATGTATAGATACAAAGTATGTATAAATACTCCCTTCTGCTTAATCTATAGATGCAGATACGTGGAAATGAATGTGTATGAACTTTGCTATATAGCTGCACCTACTTATTTGCTATTGCTTTTTAAATAAGCCAACACAAGCCCTTAATTTATGTGTTTTAAGTGTTAATTTATGTGTTTAAGTGTTCCTAAGAGCTTTTACTGGGTAAACTCTGAATCAGGTCTGCACCATCTTCTGAAAGAATCCACAGAAACCTGCTCCTGCCTGAGGTTTTGACAAGCATTTTCATACTAAATTTATACTCCCGCTGATAAAAGTGACCCTCACAATCATCATATTGCAACCATTTTGGCACTTCCTTTTGCTGCCACTGGAAATGGGTACTGCTTCTGTAGCACAGGACAGTTTCTTCTGGCTGATGGTGCTGCTTTTAAGAACAAAACCTGAATCTCCTTGCTGAAGTGCAGAGCACTCCTACAAGTTTTAGCCCCTGCTGAGAGCACAGGTCAGTAAAAAAAAACATTATTTTTTTTTAAAAAGTATTTTAAACTCATTTATAAACTTCAAGACTTACACCCCAAGACATACTTACCAATCTTCTTCACAAAGTCATCATAGTTCTCATCGCTTTCAAATTCATATTTGCCTGTGAATGCCATGTTGCCCTGGTGATGTGGCTGGTAGAGCAGAACAATGCCTGGAACAAAGAAGAAGGGGTAAGTGCAGATGTCTTGAAGCTGTCGTTTTTATCGACCAGCAGAAGTTGTCCAGCCCACCTATACCCACACCCCTTGGAAACAGACTTTTATGATCTATGTGAGTCACTAGCATGGATGCCATTGACCTGTACGAAAATCAAGGTTATAATTCAATTGTACATCCTTGACAATAAGGTGGAGATCAGCAGAAATCAAGGACAAAAGCTCAGTTTTCATCTTAGTGCATATTTAAACCAGGTGTTAGATTTTTACTTTCAAGATTACACTGATTTTGCAGTCAGGATGAAATAATGGTAAAATATGTCACAATGAAATGGGCAGAAAGTGGCTTCAAAGCAGTGGCCTGAGATCACAGCCTTGCTCTATTTGGGAGCAAACCCTAAATTAGTTAAAATCTCAAAATGACAAACAAGCTGCAAGGATTCCTAAGTAGTTCTGCCAGGAGATGGGCAGTGACAAGAGTCTGGGTAAATTATAGCACCTGCCCATGTCTTACCTTATCTCCACACAGAAAAAGAAGACGAATTCTGAAATATTACACTATTTGGATATAAAGTACATTAGATTAGTCAGTGGCACCATGTTTGGATATAAAGTACATTAAATTAGTCTGTGGCACCATGTTTGCATATAAAGTACATTATATTAGCCAGCTGCACCATGGTCCCATATCTTATTTGATATTAAGAGGCAAACAGTGCTTTGTATAAAATACAAATACACTTATTTTGGAATAGCAGAGCTGTGATTTATGTTAAGATAACCATATGGTAAATGTCTGCCAGTCTGATGGGTAATTTAGAATGCAGAGAGGAGATGCCCCGTGCCTCCTGAATCTACTGCCAGGTGCAGCCAGCAGGGCAGGAAATTCCCAGCTGCTGTGTACTGGAATAGCTGCACTGGATGAGGACACAGAGCAACAGTTTTAACCTGGGCAAAACCACTTCTCGGATTTGTGTGAAAATTGTGCAATAGATTGGAGTTTTATTTTCTTTAATTGAAGTAATAAAATTGGTAAGGAACAGAAAAATCTCTGTTCTGTAAGAGCCTGGAGAAATACATAACAGTCTCCAACAAGTTTTGCTGTGTGCAAAATGCAATGAATTCAATCCCACGTGTATATTTACAGTCAAGCAACAGGTATGAAGAACAGTGATCAAAAGACAGGGAAAACAAAGATCCACTAAAGTTCACCAGTGCTCTCCTTGGGACACTTGCAGATTGATGTATCCTGTGCAACTGTCTCTGGGTTTGTTGCCTTAGAGTCACAACCAGTGGTACCCCCTGGGCTGTGCTATCAATCCAGCAGGCTGGAGAGTGCAGGGTGCTTTTCAAGGTGTTCTGCTGAGCTGAGACAGGATGAGGGGCCTGCCTTCTGCAGTCCTCTCTCGCCTGGTCACATCCTGCCTGTGTCTTGCTGCGGCCTCACATGTTGCAGCTCAACAAAAAAAAAATCCTCCCTCGTTTGTATTTTACTTCCTAAACTGCTTTTATGCAAAGCCTCTGCTGCCTGCCTATAAACCAATGACAGCGTGTGCAGGGCAGTTCAAGTTTGAAGAGGGAAATGCTTTCTGTCTTAGGAAAATTGTTGTAGTTTCAACACTTTCCTTACAGGGGAAAAATGAGAAGGATTCCAGAGTAACACGCTGAGTGATGGGTGAAAAGTCTTAATCAGGTGGGAAAGGGACTTCTAACAGAAAGGAATTTTCTGACCAGAAAAGGCTTCCGAAAATTCTGATTTGGTTTTGAGAGAGATTGCATCCATGGACTGGAAAAAAAAGCTTACATCGTGGTCTTTAGTTAGGAATTTATATTCTTTTTGGTTTGGGTTATGTTTTTTGTTTTACCTACTTTCTCTTCTGAAAGTAACTTCAAAACCTTACATCTTCTTAGGAAAGAAAACATAAAACTTTCAAATGGAGATGTGTTTTTTGAAGTTGACAATGATCCTTTTAAAACTATTTGCTCGGGTATTATGTTCCTGGCAGGAAAGCAGTTTTCTGGAACAGATGCAGAAAGTGAACAAGAGTGAAGCGTAACAAAATCACGGTCAATTTGTAAACTAAAAATGGAACAAATGTCCTAGGAATTACTGCCTTCCCACCCCTAACCCTTCACTCTCCCCATATTTACTCAGCTCTAAATTGCAGCGTGCTGTGCAGTGGCTGCCTATATTGTGCTGGAGCTGAGGACACCACAAAAGCCATACCATCTGCTGTCTGCAGGCAATTAAAAGGATGTCTCCATACTTGGAATAGCAGAGCCGTGTACCTTCCCTCTGCCAACATTCACCGCGGCCTGTGATTAGCATTCAAAACACAGGAGGGGAGGGGGAGAAAAGTACAAAACTGGGGCTTTCTGTATCTATTACAAATACATAAGATTCAGGGAAGGAACAGAGAAACTTGATTCACTGCCACGATTTCCGTCGCACTTCTGATTGAAGAGCAAGCTCCTGTAAAATGATTCTGACTGACCTGAAACCATATTTGATGCTATGGGGTTTTTTAAGTAAAACTCCAACAGCTTAATCCCAAGATTGCTGAACTCAACGACCAATTGTGCAGGAGCAGACAACTGAAAAGGAAACTTCCTTTATCAGCTGTACCCAGATGCTTAGGCCCTATTTATATACAGAAAAACAGCATTAGCATGGAAAACAATGAAGTGGTTGCACAGACATAGGAGCCTCAGTTCTTATTGCTATGGTAAAGCTAAGGAGATAACCAGTTAAGCTACAACAGTGCAAACTCTGTGCCATTAATAGAGGCAAAGCCCCTAGGAATTCTAGTCATAGACACATTCAAAAATCCCATTTAGAGGAAAGTCTCATCAAGCCTATTTCAGACATGAAGAAGCTGAAATACTGAGAGAAAGTGACCTATCAGAGCTTAGGATATAGGGAATGGATGATGCAGCCAGTAAGAAATCCTAAATCCAAGCATTACCCCAGTGTCCCCAGGATGGCACATTAATTTAAACATTCCTGTAATAAACAAGCCCTTAGAAGCAAACAACAAGAGCTCTGAGCAACCGTTTCCTTTCCAACAGCCACCCAGGGAGTTTTGCACTTGCTCTGCTGATGGGCTGTGAGAATCTTTACAGCTGCTTAGCACTGCCTGAGCCAGTCCCTAGTTCAGGTTCTTGCCATCTGCATGTGGCTCTGTACGCACTGAAAGATACCCCGTGTCCAGCCTCAGCTTGGCTTTGGCAGGGGGTGAGCAGTGAGACTGTCCTCAGGTTAGCGGAGCGCTCAAGGCCTCTGTCTTGCACTTGGCTCTCAGTGTTCCAGAGACTTGCACAACCCTCTGAAGAAGGTAAAGGAACTCAAGCCATAAACTCTTCTGTTTACACAGAATTTACTGGGGGACAATACCATCGGCATAGTAACACCACATGGACCTTGGAAGATAGATCAAGCTGGATAAGAAAAATGCCACAGTTCTGTGAAACAGAATAAAAAAGATAATCAGATTATAATGAACAGTACTTCAACTTTTATGCTTTATCTATAAAGATCAAATTATCTTGATAGCTGTCTCATGAGGTGATATAAAAATGCTGACACCCACACAACTGTGCAGTAGTCAGAGCTTGCCTACAGCGGGACCACGGAGCCAGGGTGACTGTTGGACCGGGTGGGTCGCTCTTGCCACACATTAAGCACAAGTTTCTTCACCTCCGAGGAGTTGTACGCTGTGCTGTACAGGAGAGCTCTAGAGCAAGTCACAACCATCCATCCAGACAATACAGAGTGTTAATAATGTGCTTAGCTTGCTCTGCCTGGCTGCTCAGGATCACAATCAGTTTAGAACAAGTTCTGAGCAAACGTGTCATCACCTGGACCTGTCTGTGCAGAGTTTTGAATGTGCACCCATGTTTCTGCTAGCTTATTCTGAAGAAACTCTTGTTTTCACTCCTACCTTTTTGTTTGGGGTTTTTTTTTTTTTCCTTATAAAAATGTAATTAAATTTGATAGTATATTAAAGAATGAAGAATTTCATTAAGCAGTCTTACAAATACCAAGTCAGGACAACGTTTATTCCAGGAATGAAGGCCCTCTACTGAAGTTCCTGGCACTTGCACAGTTGCTCAGGTTAGTCATCCAAGCTCCTGCCTCTTCACTCAAACCCAGTATCCATTTAATGACCTCACTTGGCATTTGTACTATTTGTGATTTTCCTGCCTCTTCAGAGCTGTTTCAGTTGCATAGCTCTGCAGCAGTGCTTCACCCTTGGTCAGCTGGTCACTGTACTAAGTGCTGCAGAGAACTCCAGCATCATCTGGTAAAAAATAACCCCCAAATTATTTATGTCTATGTGGAGGTGTATTTCTAATTACAGCACGTGTATTTAATCCATCACAACCACAACGCTGTAGAGCCTGCACACTGCTGCAAATAACTTTGGTTGTTAGACCTCTGCTTAACAGAACTCTGTTCAAATCAACTGAATTTAACAGCTAGAACTGAGGCTGGTGCAAGAATAAAAGATATTTCCCTGGCACAAGGTGAGAATTGTAACAAGGAAAGGCAAAAGGTGACAAAGCTTCGTGTGTAAAGGCTGAGCAAGCTTTCAGAAAGCAGCCTTCTCCTCGGTGGGGCTGACACCATCCCGTTTCCAGTGCAGCAAGCTGCAGCTGGCTATGGAGGTGCAGGACATGACCATTACTCTCCAGCACTGTCCCTGGCACCTGGGGGCCCCCTGGCAGGGCCCGTGTGCCAGGCACTGTATCCTGCACCCAGCCCATGCCTACACCCTGTGAGCACTGACTGCAGGCAGAGCGTGCCCGGCTTTGCACCCAGCCCTGTGCCCCAGCTGAATCCAACCCCCCTACCATGGGCAGGGACACCTCCCACTAGAGCAGGGTGCTCACAGCCCCAGCCAGCCTGGGCTTAAACACTTCCAGGGATGGGGCATCACCAGCTTCTCTGGGCAACCTGTGCCAGTTCTCACCACCCTCCTGGGGAAGAAATTCTTCCTAATCTCCAACCTAAATCGACCTATCTCTAGTTTTGATCCATCCCCTCCAGTCCCATCACTGCCCTACAGCCTAAAAAGTCCCTCCCCAGCTTTCTTGTAGCCCCCTTCAGATACTGGAAGGCCACAATAAGGTCTCCCCGGAGCCTTCTCTGTTCCAGACTGAACAACCCCAACACTCTCAGTCTGTCCTCATAAATATACATAATGTACCAAAAATATACCAGCATTTATACAAGCAATTCTCTTCTCCTCCCCCTCTGCTCTGCCCTGGTAAGGCCACAGCTGGGGTGTTGTGTCCAGTTCTGGGCCCCTGTTATTCTGTTCCAGTTCAGGGAGGACAGGGAACTGCTTGAGAGAGTCCAGAGCAGAGCCACAGAGATGCTGAAGGGAGTGGAACATCTCCCTGCTGAGGAAAGGCTGAGAGAGATGGGGCTTTTGAGCTTGGAGAAGAGGAGACTGAGGGGTGACCTCAGTAATGTTGATAAATATGTAAAGGGGGAGTGTCAGGAGGCTGGAGCCAGGCTCTGCTCAGTGACATCCAGTGACAGGACAAGGGGTGCAAGCTGCAACACGGGAGGTTCTCAGCTGGGAAGCACCAAGCCACATGACTGCTTTGTACAGATTTCATTAAACATCCCAGAGCAGAGGCCAAGTGCTCCCCTGAATTCTGAGGGAATCATCTACAGCTCAACACAACTTCATGACTCTGACTTGAGGTGCAAACGCTGTCTGGGGCAGAGTGGCATTTGTGCCACTGGCTGCCTGCAGAGCTGTCACAGGAGGCAAAGGAGGGTGTGCACGCTCAGATGGGGCAGTGCTGCTTGCTGCAAGGGACCCCAGAGACCATCTCATCCAACCTCCCCACCATGGGCAGGGACACCTCTCAACTGGAGCAGGCTGCTCAAGGCCTCATCCAGCCTGGCCTTGAGCACCTCCAGGGAGGGGCATCCACAGCTCCTCTGGGCAATCGATTCCAGACTCTCACCACCCTCAGACTGAAGAACTTCTTCCTGAGATCCAATCTAAACCTGTTTTCTCTCGGTTTAAAACCACTTCCCCTCATCCTATGGCTGGACACCCTTGTGAAGATTTCCTCTCCAGCCTTCCTGTAGGACCCTTCAGGTACTGGAAGGCAGTTAGAAGGTCCTGCCAGAATCTCCTCCTCTCCAGGCTGAACAATCCCAGCTCCCTCAGCCCATCCTCATAGCAGAGGTGCTCCAGCCCCTGGATCATCTCTGTGGCCTCGTCTGGACTCGTTCCAACAGCTCTATGTCCCTCCTACGGTGGGGACACCAGAACTGGACGCAGTATTTGAGGTGGGGTCTCACAAGAGCAGAGTAAAGGGGGAGAACCACCTCTCTTGATCTGCTGGCCACACTCCTCTGGATGCATCCCAAGACATGGTTTCACGAGCACACTGCTGGCTCATGGTGAGCTTCACATCGATCAACACCCCAAGTCCTTCTCTTCATGGCTACTCTCACCCCACTCTGTAATTGTGCCTGGGATTGGCCCAGCCCAGATGCAGAACCTTGCACTTTGACTTGTTGCCCCTCATGCAGTTTGCACTGGCCCATTTCTCCAGCCTGTCAAGGTCCCTCTGGATGGCATCCCTTCCCTCCGGTGAGTCCACCTCACCACACAACTCGCTGAGGGTGCCCCGATGCCGTTGTCCGTGTCGCTGACAAAGATGTCGAACAGCACAGCACCCAGAACAGCCCCCTGAGGAACTCCACTTGTCACTGGTGTCCACCTGGACATGGAGCTGTTGATCACAACTCTTTGAGTGCGACCTCCTAGCCAGTTCCTTATCCGCTGGGGGGTCCATCCATCGGGTCCATCCATCAAGTCCATGTCTCCTCACCTTCGAGAGAAGGATGTCACCTGGGAGGGTGGTGAATGCTTTGCCCAAGGCCAGGCAGATAATGCAGAAAAGCTGTATCTCCATTCACCAGGATGACACCAGATGGAACCGTGCAGCCGTTGCAGTCAGTACGAATAAGCTGTCACAGAAGCAAAACTCCTGTGGAGGATTATACCCAAAGGAAAAGTTCATCTAAAGGAAGCATTTAAGTCTCTCTGTTTCCCAAGTCAGCCACCTCTGATGTGCAAAACAGTCGAGTCTTCAAACAGGGGGAACTTTCAGGAAGCAAATCAAAGGCCTCGGATATCTTTACTTTCAGAATTTACTTGCCACAAAGTCATAAATATAACGCTTTTGCATTCTTTTTGTCATGTTAGAGTCACCCTGCCCTTGAATGTCTCCCAGCATGCTTTAAAGTTTATTAACCTTTCAGAAGTGTTGCAGAAAGCCAACAGAGATACACTCAGAGACAAAATGGAGATAAGGAAAGTAATTCCATTAGTGAATGACTCAGGCTGAGTGACTATCTTTGAAGTGCTTTTAGAACCGGAATGCAATTGAACAGGGAGTACAGGCTCAAAACAAAAAGGTAGGAGCTCTCCCGTGAAAAGACAGCTACACTTAATGGTTCTGTCAGAATGAAACTTCATGGGGAAAGCTTGTAAATTCTTACAACAGCTGTATCAGGCAATTATTCAGCAAGTCTCCATAGTAAATGGCTAATGATTATTAATTCCTTTGGTATTCAGAGTAATCATTCATAATGAATTCAGAATGAACTCATTTGGTGTTAATGTAATGTGTAATTCCATGGGAGTCCTATTATAATATTGCCTTATTAAGTCTCCATTTACTACAGTACTAGGTGTTACTATTCTACACCCATAAGCGGTAGAAAAATAATTACCAACAAGATGTGGCTGAATTGTTGAAAAGCTGAGTCCAAACATTCAACAGGAAGGCACAAGCCAGCTCTACAGGACTTCTACAGACTCTGTCCTTGCCCCACCGGTGACATCCTGATGGCTAGGATCTGAACAACAAAAACAGGAAAGAAACCATCCTACCAGAACCTCAGAGACAGAAACATTTCTGGCAGAGAAAGGCACAGGTCTTCCAAAAATCCAGTCTTTTTGGGAGTCCCTAAAATTAAATTTGATTATTTTCTGCCAAAACACTCTACCAGGAAAACCTTTAGTCTGTTTGAACTGCCAGAAAGGAAAAAAAAAAAAAAAAAAAAAAAAACTAATTTCCAGAGAGCAAGACAACCAAGTGTTTCAGTCAAGCTGTACAAGCTGGCACAGCTTCTCTTAAGAAGTGTTTGGCTCTGCTGCCCCTGACTGGGTGTTCCTGATCTCCTCAATGGGAGTGCTGAGATCTGGCTCGGGAAACTAAGGAGACAGAAACCTAAGCACCAGCCCTCCCCCCACCCCCAAAAATAAATAAAAATTCAATGGTGCTTCGTTTTCAGGTGGTCTCATCTGTTTTCAGCTGCTTTGGTTCTCTGAACTGTCTTGATTGCATGATCAGGCCCTACCAGTACAACAGCAAGTACAAGATGAATGAGACCGTCCTCACCAACAGGCAGCCCTTCCACTGACCCAGTGCTGACTGCAAACCACAGAGCAACTGAGAGCAGTCTGAGGATATGACAGTGCTGCTTAAATTGCTCAAGTGTTTCCTAGCTGTCCTTGAGCCTCCTCCTGCTTGTGCTGGCACAACTGTCCCTGCAGTACTGTAGCGCTCAGGGCGAGGGCCTGATTTGAATTAAAAATACCCAAGAAAAATAAAAATATTTAGTGATCAGTGCTCTGATCCAGTTATTCACGTGATCACACAAACAGCTGTACTGGCATAACACAAGCATTGGCACAGGGAAGGGAACAAGCAGCTGGTGGATTATCAGCACAAGGTGACTACGCCACGGGAACGTGCTCGCTGTAATCACGGTCTCAGTTATACTTCGTGATCTGTATTAAAGGAATAAAGAAGTCCAAACTGATAACTGTAAACAAAGCTCTGGAGAGGCAAAGCAGAAACAGCTCATGCTAATTGGGCTAGTGATGTGTGCCCAGCTTGGGTTCACTGAACACATCTTCTGCAAGCTGAAGGCGCAGGATGAATTCTCTGAACTTGTTATTTCCTGTTCTCTCTTCAGAGTCCGGCACCCAAGCACATCAATCAGCACTCCTGGACTCAGAAGCACCAAAACAAAGACCTGTGAGAGATATCTTCTTATCATTTGAGTTTCTTCTAGAATAGATAGCCCTCCACACAATTTCTTGTCCTTGTTGCCATAGAGTGGGCAGCTTACTCCTCTGCACAGACTCCAATTTCAGATAACCTTTGTGGAACAAAGGTGACCAGGACCTCTAACACCTTCCAGCTCAACAAGAAGTTTCACTGGTATGCTCCCCACCTTTTAAACTAAGATAATTAACAGATAGACTAAGATAATTAAGAGACAGACTAAGATAATTAACAGATATACTAAGATAATTAACAGATAGAATAAGATGCTTTGGTTTTACAGTAAGATTGATCCCAGCAATTTCTTGTGAAACTAATGATACTTTTTATTTCTTCAGGATTCTTGCCTGTAATTAGTTATCTTATACTAAATGTTATCAGCTGCATCCAAATCAATGGTAGCAACGAGTGATAGCAGAGCTAGGAAACTCTCTTGGTTTTTAAGTGTTAGTAACAACTCCAACAGAAGACTTGAGGATGTTTGTTATGCCAGTTTTGACTCGTGCCATCTGAAAATGCACAGCAAAACTACTGTTGCCTGCCATGAATTTGGCCCACACAAAACTGTTAAGAAATAGCATTTTGGGATAAAGAGCCAATATGGAACATTCTGCACCTCAATAATACAGACAATTTTTTAAAGGTTGCTGAAATAAAATATGTAATTCAACCTTATCAGCAGAGTCTTCTGGTAAAAGCAAACTGAGTTTAAAATATATATTCCTTCAATCCATGCATTTATACTAGAAGTCCCTGAAAGAAAATAGCTATGGTTCTAATAAAGTTGGAAAGTGACAACCCTCAAGACAGGAATCATTACAACGACTGTTTTGGACTTCCCTGACCAAAACTCAATAGTTCCCTCCCCTCCACCTACACAGTTCACGTGCTGTGTTGTAAAGATTTTATGACTGGTAGTATGTGTATGACTCTGCTTGCTGACACACCAGGACAACACCACTCGGAAGGGCAGCTTATCTTCAAGGTAATCTCACCTCATTTGGAGGCCTCTGGCACACGGCTGCGGTCTTCTAAGCAGTCCTCAGTCACCAAAAGGGGGCAAAGAAGCTCCCCGCCAACAGAAAACGAGCGTTGTACCTGCCTTTAAAATGAGGGGGAACTGAAGGCAACAGAACCCAACAGGCTGGCAACAGCAGCAGCACCACTGCCAGCAGAGGAAGAAAGTCAGCAGATTCCTTCTTGGCCATAATGTCTCTGGAAGGTATCACGTTCTGCAAGCCTCCTCTTCACAGCTGCAGTTACCTACAAAATCTGTACAGGGATTTAGTCAAAATGGGCTTAGAAGGCAGCAGGATGAACACAGGATGAAGCCAGGGTTCTGTTTCAGGAACGTACTCTGCTGCTAGAGCATAAAGTGGAGCTCTGCAGGGACTCTGGGGGCAGGAAGCCACGCTCTCGCTAGCTGAATGCCTTGCTGAACCCAGTCCTGCAGCCTCACACCCACTCAGATGACTTCCCTGGATTTTACACTGCCTCCTACTTCTCCCCCAGCTCTTCTGCAGTGCCCCACGACTGTGTCCTAGCAGGCAGCTAGGCACTCACAGAAGGCTTTGCTCCACCCAAGAAACCCAGCAGCCGAGGGTTTAGTGCACATGATGTTGATCTGCCTTTAAGTTTACTGAAGTCAATAAAGAACAATATGTAACACCATCTTTTAACTTGCTTTTCTGAAGGAATCCTGCTAAGAGCTGCTCTGTTTCCTCCCCAGCAAATCAGGATATAAAACAGTAAATCCATTTTCAAGTGCCATCTGCTATTTAGAAGAGAGAGGTTTGCAAAATCTATAGAGTTCTAGCATAAGGAACACTGCAAATGGAAAGTTCTTTTTAAAAATGAAGTTAGAAATGAATTATTTGCCTTTCTCCATTTGACTCACATTACTGGCTTATTAAATAAAGGCTACTGGTATGTAGCCCACAGATAATAAGGAAATAATGGACTTTTATTCCTTTATTCCTTTTTAGATAATGGACAAGCATTATCTACTTAATAAAAGACCATCATTTAGTTTTGCAAGATGATGTAGCTTGTTGCATTGAGAGACTAACAGGAAGTGAAGGGGTGCAGGATTTTGTGTCATATTTAACACAAAACATTTTTTCACATTGCTAAGGAATCAGTTAAAAAATGACCCCCTTTTGAAGCACGGGGACACCATTTTTTCCACTTGTTTCTTTCTGCCTTGCACTTTTTAAAGGAAAACTCATTGTTTTCCCTTAAAAAAGTACTTAAAACTAAGGATATTAAGAGCTGCTGTCTTTTCCTTGGCTTTGCTTTATCTGAAGGACTCCATGTGCTGACAGAGTGCCAGCAATCCAGGGAAACAAGGGTCCCAGACAACCCCATCACTATATCTAGTCTAACCCTCTCTCGTATCCATGGCCAGTTTAGTTTTACCCACTATCTAACTAAAGCTGCCCTCTGAGAAAACATTCCCACCTTGCACACGGATCTGTGTTTCACGTGTCTCAAAAGAAAACTTTATAGGTCATCCCAATAGACTGAAATATGTATTTTAATTTGGAAACAGGCTGTTTCTACTGAAAATGCCAAGACAATATTTTCTTATTTTTATTTTGAATAGTTTTTTAAAGCTACTGCAACTTCCTGATTTTCATGCATCTTTGCATCTGGATCATCAATGGTTACTGAAGCAAATACACAGAGCTAAAGAAAGGCCAAATTCCCCACTTGGCCTGCCAGGGGAACTCCTTCCACTGCAAGGGTTACTCAGAGTTCAGCAGGCATGGAATAAACACAGCAGACTTTCTTATGCATCCTGCCTTCCAGGCTGCTGCTCTCTAGCCCCCCATCATTAAAGCTGTACTGTATTTTAAATACAGATTATCCAGTTTGTCCCAGCTCATACGAGGTGGGATTAATAGCCAGAAATCCTGATTCAGTGCTGTCTGGTATAAAAAACCAGTCACCCCACATCTCAGACATGATGGTTTCTCCAGCACATTGCCCTGCATCTCCACTGGTTCTCCTGAACCTGCACCTATTGCACTTGTAAAGCCTGCTGCTTTATTTATGCACATAAACCCCACGCACAGCTAAGTTCTGCTATTCCAAAGGATTCCTTCAGCTGCAGTGAGTGAACTACAGGAAAAGGCAGCTTTCTTTGCATACAGGCACTTTCTGGGGCTTCAGCTATGCTCTGATGTGTATGATGCACAGTACCATCTCACTGAGCATTTTACATCAGTCTGAAATTGTTGGTATTTCCTTAGATATATTTAACAGGAAAAATAAATAGACTTGTGTAGCAGAGAAGAGAACATACATCTCACCTGCCCTTTCTTCACAACATCCAAAACCTCTGCTTGTTCTAGTAACTGCTTTTAGGACATCTAGCCTGTAGAGTCCTTTTTCACTGCTTTTATTTATTCTTGAGTCCGTCCCCAATAAATTTGCTGTTACGAATCAAAACCCACTGAAGTAAAATGGAGAACGTGAGACTGTGGTGTTAACAGCTGTGATTTTTGCTCTTAAACACTGGAACAAGCTATATTTTTCTTCAAGCTTGCTTCTGGAATCATAAGAAAAATCTGGAAAACACTTGAAATCTGAACTTCCACTCAGAAGTTTCCTTACTTCAGAGTACCAAACAGCAGCTGGATGCTGGTAATGCAGCAGGGAGCAAAACAACTGAACAATGACAACTGTTTATTTTTTCCAAACTTCATTTTTAACCTAAACTTGTATTTCTGAATGGCTTGGCAATGTCCACAGGTGACATTCTCAGGATGCTTCAAAACTTGACTGTTAATTCAGTTATTGGGTAAGGTGCCAACTTCCCACTACTCTCATTCCTCAGACAAGAAAATGCTTTGACAAACTTGTCACGAAGTTCAAAACCCAGCAGCACTGACCATTACTGCGGGATTCTAGTGCCCAGGATCAGCCCTGTGATTCCCCTGGTGCCTGTGCTGAGGGTGAACTCCAGAGCTGGAGTGGCCTGGTGAGCAGCGGGCAGAGACCCCTGTGTCATGAGCCACGCTGCCACCTAGTGATACGGCTTCAGTTCTGCTTCTCGGCTGAATAAATGTTCGAGCAGGCCACAGAGGGCCCTCCTGGGCCAAAATCTGGGGCTTATAAGGCTAGTTGTAGCTTTAAAGAACAGCAAATACTCAAGCTCTTCCAGCAGGATATTGGAATTTTTGTCGTATTTACAAAATTTGAGATTTAGGGAGATTAATAAAGATACAGAGTGGAAGTGCTACATTGTGCTCACCTCATGGCAACTCTTCTACCTACCTTCAAAGATCTATTTTATTTTTTTTTTTGTCTGGAAGCACCTGATGAGATTCTGTAAACAAGCCACGATCACCTTTGCTTGAGTTCACTGTCTGCTAACACAAAGGGACCCTGTTAGGCTTCAGGTTGCCAAGGACTGCTTTGCAACACAACCTTGCCTTGGTTCAAGGTAGGCTGCCTTTTGTTTTCATCCTGCTCGTTTTCATTTTGTTTCTTGGTAGAATCATGCAGAATAAGCCACAAAAATGATTCCTGCTTGCAAAGACAGGATGCCAGCAAGATCAGGCTTCATCATAAAAGTCCCTCTCCATTTGCTAATGCAGAGAGAAGTCTGATGAGGACATTCTGATACTGATTTGAACTGCCAGGCCTGTCTCCAAGGATTGAAATATACATGTCTTCATCCCTTTGTGATTATTAATCACCAATTCTTTACAGTTCTAGCACACTTTTCTCTGGAAACTGTCAGTATCCTTTAGGAATAATGCAAGCACAAAGGCCAGAGGAACTGGGATAGTGCTCTTCCCCGGGAGAGAGCGATGGCTATGGCTCTGCTACTGCTTCCCACACTTGAAACCAGCTCTCACCTCCTCTTAGGACTGGGGAGTTCCTGCTGTGATCCATGCTGGCCAGAAACCACTGTCCTGCTGTATTCTAGAGCAGGCTGAGACAATTGTCTGAAGACAGAAATACAATCTATCCTGCTCTGTTAATCTCCTTGGCTGTCAGGCTCCTGCAAGGCTGTCGTGCTTTCCATACCGATATTCACTATTTCATGACTTTCATTCTGACAGATGGGATAAAGGAGAAACAAAAATGCTGAAACACAGAGAAGACAGGAAGAAGGGTAACATATGGAAAAAATAGAGCTAATACAAAACGGGATCAGGTTTCCCACTGAGCAATACAACACTTGACAATTAACAGCAACTAAAGCTATACTTGGAGGATTAAATCTCTGGTTTGCCTACATGTTTATGCTTAGCTTGCCTCTTGTCACCTGTGGGAATGCCAACACCCTAAGGGTACAATGTATGGAGAGAGGCTGAAAGGGCTGGGTCTCTGCAGCCTGGGGAAATGAAAACAATGGGGAGACCTTACTGCATTCAACAGCTACCTCCCTGCAGGAAACAGAGGGGGAGTCAGGCACAGTGATAAGAGGAAGAAGAACAGACAGCTGGGAATATGAGAAATTCTCTTAGCCCAGAGAGGTTGGGCAGGATCTGTCCTTGGCACTGGTCAAGACTAAAAAGAGATGGTCCTGATCAGCTAAACTTTAAGGCATCATGCCTTTAGCCAGACATATTTTGAGTGAGGGATCAGACTAGATGACCTCTGGAAATCTCCTTCAACATAAATGAGGAATTTATGACAACTTCATCAAGCATTTCCACCTCGGCCACTGAGCCAAATGAAGAAGGTCCCTTGTTCACAGATTTATGTCACAACCTCGGAGGAAAATACAAGTCCCAGCTCTCAGAAGTTATACCTGGCACAAACCTGGAAAAGATAAACTTATAAAGTTGATTCCTTTACCAAGGATTCAAAATAGTGTCAATCACATTGATTTGATTTTGTTTGTTTGATTACTGCTATGCAATGAAGTTTGACAAAGTTAGTTTACCAACATTCTTAGCTTACTAGAAAAAAAATGGAATGATACCAGCTTCATAACAGTAATTGGGTAAGATAATTAAAATCAACACAATCTTTTGAAAATATTGCAGAAAATTTAAGGAAAAAATTGGAAATCTTAAAAAGGTATCAAGAAGACTCACTGGAGAAAAAAATCTGCAGAGGAACATCATCCTCTGAGATCATATTTGTCTCTAAACTTCCAATTTTTGTGAAAACACGCATCACTATACAGATACACCTCCACTGCTGCACGATGCCTCAAAGCTATTGCTGTCTCCAGGGACTGGCATGGAAAAAGATTAATTACATTTTGCTCATCACACATGTACGGACTGTGATGGCAGATCTGGATGAAGAGGATGGATTTTAAAGCCAAGAGGAATCTGTTGGCTTCCACTGTTGATGTCAAAAATATCAATCTGCATTTCTATGGTTTTTCTACAAGTGATTTGTACTCCTAGGCCCAGTTGATACCTTGGTTTTGAAGGGTTTTTCTCTGCACTGTTGCCACACAGCATTATTACTTGAGGCATTTAGACCTTCTGTGCCCTAGCTCTTCACAGCTGCATCGCTGCCTCCAGCTTCCTCTCTGCTAGCAGAAATGCTTATTAGACTGTTGGTACACTCTGCTATTCCTGTGCCTGCACAGAGACTGACCAGAGGGTCAGACAGAGAACCTGCTTTCCCTCCCCTCTTCAGGCTCCTCAAAGCTGAAAAGGTGCTTTGCTCGGAAAAGATAAATGGACTATGTAGGTCCCTGCACAAAGAAGTAAATCCTGCAGAGAAGCAAGGAATCACTAGGGTGCCTATTGGCCACTGAGTGATGTTCACAAGGGTGGAAGCAGCAGGAGAGGTTTTTGTCCAGACCCTGTAATTAGGGACTAAAGGAAAACAGAAATGTAGAGCAGTACGGGGAGCTGCAGTGAGAAGTTTCACCTGTCTTTATTCCTGAGAGGGATGATCAAGCTACAATTGATTTATAGAGGGTCATCACAGCACAAAGAGTCAGGAAGAGAAACAGCTTGAACCAGCTTCATAGCATCTTGCTGCTGTGCGCTGGATAAGCTTACAAGCAGGAGACAGGCAAGCTGAGAACACAACCACTGCAGGTCCCAGTCACTGCTAACTGGAATCACACCTGACTGCAACAGCAGCCAACACTGAAATCCCTTCAGGACTAATTTTCAGTCCTCTGTTTGAAACAGAATCCTTCTCCTGCAACAATGGTTTGTTTTTTGTTTTTGAAGGGTTTGTTTTTGTCTGGTCAGTGCCTTCTCTTTTAAGTCATTGTGACCTACATACAGACATGATCCAAATAAAAAATTAAAGAGAAAGGGAGCTTTGTCTGACATTGTTTGGCTGAGACAGCTCTGGACTTGCTGTGGCCTCTCTATTATTTTTTACCCACACAGGGTCAGATATGAGTTTCTGTAATTTTTGCTTGGTTGTTTTGTTGTTTGTTTGTTGTGGGGTTTTTGTTTGGTTTGGTTTTGGTTTTTCCCCTTTATTATCATAATGAATATTTAAAATCCCCCTTAAAAAAAAAAATCTATAGAGTTGACCTGCTGCAGGTGGCCCTGATGGACACATCCTTGCTAGAGTTCCTACCCTGCTGTTAAAACAAAACCCTAGAGCTGTGTGTGTCTGAATAAAACCCTGAACTGAAGCACAGGATGAAGCTACTGTGAGTCAAGACATTAGCACCGAGCCACAGTAGCTGTTACACAGGTTCCCTCAGCTGCTTGCCAACATGCAGTACAACATGTGAGCCTAAATCATTTTCACCAAGACACTCTGATGAGGTTTGGATAGCACACACACACACAAATTACTCAAGGGATATGGAATGCAATCATTACTACCTGCTGACTGTTCATTAAGCCTGGCTGAGGTAAACTCCGTAGCCAGTTCAACTCCCAGTGACTGGAAACTTGCTGCAAACTGATTTCATAGCAGAAAGGTCTGTTCCATTTGTAATAACTCAGGCTATGGCCTGGCTGGATCACTGGCTGGAAGCAGAGCTGCACTGCTGTTCCAGAATATACAATTCACTACCACAGACAGCACCACTGACAGAAACAACGATAGCGAAGAACTGAGCTGCCCTGAAAGCTCCTCTGCTTTGTGATTTGTCCCTGCAGGTCGGGGCTGTATCCCACCAGTGCAGCAAGGGGCACTGCCAGGGTTTGTGATGTACCTGCCTCTGGGTATAAACAAAGAGCAGATCTCACTGCTGTGAGCCTGGCACCTTTCACTAGCCCTACTTACTCAGCACTTCGAGAAACACCAGGCATTTCAGGCCAGTGAAGAAGAGGCAGCTGGCTAGAGGAGGAAAGAACAGAAAGCAGCAATTAGACTATTATGGCTATCAAGCAAGCCCACATCACTCTTGCTTGTGCTTGGGGGTGCAAGGCCAGCTCATATCCACCTTTGCTACTGATTGTTTTCTTGACAGAAATTGCTCCCTGAACAGTCATGTTCAGTGATTATTTGTCTCCTTCCTCTGATTACAGCCAGACTGGGATATCCCTGATCCGCATAGAAATGAATATTTTAAAAGTCAGTGCTGTCCTCAGAGGGGCTTGTGCACCATTAGGTCTCCAGATTTACTGTGCGAGGTAACGAGGTAGCAGCAATAGGCTACAAATGATGAGAAAAGAGCTAAAAGAGAAGGATTTTGTCTCTGTACATACCTGAGTGCAAATTAAAATGATCACTGAGGTCCTATCTTTATTATATATGGAATTTTCACCCAGTTGTGTAACCACATTCATGGAGCCAATGCTACATTACAGTAATGCCTCTCGATCCTTGACTCAGCACGTGCACAGTGCTTTGCCTGTGAATTGTGTTCTCACTGTCCAAGATGTGTTACAGACTCCCCAACCTCCCTCAGGGTTTTAACTCCACTACTTGTTTCCACGTTGTTAATTACCCTAGTCTTCCCTCAGAAGTCAAGTCCAAAGCACAGCTCAAACCCATCCCCTCCTGGGTGTGCTGCTTTACATTAATCCCAAACCAATCACGTAAGATAAATCTCAGTACATTCTTCCCACCATTCCCTGCTCTCGTAGCTCTCTTCTGGCCATTCACCAGCTCTGCTAACAGAAGAGCCCTGAAATCCAGTTATATTCAGCCTTGACTCACTGGGTGGACCTCCTCTCCCACTGAACCATATAAAGTTTTGTAGTTGCTTTATGCCTGTAATCATTGTCTCTACTTGCTTAGATCTCTAAATTGAGTCATTTTTTCCAGCATTTGGAATGATTCAAGAAGCTCTTTTGACTTGACCAACTCTGATTCACCCTGGGTAACTTCAGAAATTAGGTTTAAGTTGAGACTGCTGTAGAAAAAGCAAAACTATAGTCAAATTGTAACTACAGTCTCTCTGCTGATGCGGCAAAGAATTCCTGGCCTCCAGTCTGAATGCAGAAGCAGTTATTTATCACTGGTCCAAGCTTGCATCAGTCAGCCAATCTGATATTATTTTGAGGGGAAAACATAATGAGTATCACGAGTCCCTTTTATATTAAGTTTATGCCATAGGAAAAAACCTTTACAATTAAAAACATTCACAGAGATAAACATTTAAGAAACCCATTTGCACATTTATACAAAGCCATGATGAGAAACCAAGAAATAGTATCAAATTTTTCTAATTCCAATGTATTAAAACAGATGTTGGTGTTCTTAACTATAAAATACTACTTTGCTCTAAGAGAGCAGCTTACACAAGCATTTAAAGTGTTCATATTTCATCCATGAGACTCCTGCATGAGACAAAGTCTGTTCCATGGCTGCAAGTACAGGGTAGGCCACATTATGAATAAGGGATACTGCCAGGTGAAAACCGCTGGACAAAATTCCAAGGGCCTTACTGTGTACTGGTTCTGGTGTTTTGCTGGGGAAATTCCGTTGAAATCAAAGGGAATTTTGCCTGAGCAGAGAACAAGAAATGTAATACTCAGAAACAAGAAAAAAACCCACCCCCAAACTACATTAAAAAAATGCTGGATTATTAGAAATACAAGAATTGCTAGAGAATTAAAGTTAGGATTATGCAGTTAGTGAGACTTACGCAATATGCAATCTTCACAATTAAGTTGTGAAAATAAGCGTTGGGTTTTTTCCCCAGTTCCACTCTGTTTAGCACAGAATAAGATGTGCATGAAGCATCAAAGTTTCGTGAAGAAAAAACTCAAACCCCAAATTACTCTTGAGAAAGAAGTACCAGATTGGATTTAGGTCTGGAAGAACTTAGTGTGCGAATCCGAAAGGAGCAACGTGCACGCAGCACCTCATCCACCGAGCTCTCAACGCCAAACCTGCTCCTTATTCGTTTTAAGGACCTTAAGAACTTCCTAACTTTTTACATGAGGGCAACTCTTTGGGGGAGAAAAGAAGTGACTCAGAGTAACACTAAAGTTTGGATAGGTAGTTTTTCTTATGCAGCCATCAGTAGTTTAGACATCTAACCTAAAATAAAACAGAAAAAACCCAACCCAAAAAAAAAACCCCAAACAACTGTGTTTTTTCAGGAGAGCCTCACTGACAGTAAGTTTGATAGTAACCATACCAATCATGTTATAACAAAACTGCTCCTAAATGCATCTTCCTCAAAGGCATCAAAGATGCTTTGTGATGACTGATTATATACCCGTCACTGGATTTTAAGCAATACTGATTTTCCTATCTTCTCCAATTCACAATCTTTATTGACTCTTTATCTCAGAGAGGAGAAGAGATTTTCTCCTTCCTTCTACTCTTCCCTAACCTGTACTGCTAAGTTATTTGGCTGCTTCAGCTTTCCTGCAGAATCCTAACTGCAACTTCTCCACTAGCACTGAGAGATACCACGGTTTAATTCTGGTAATTCTTTCGGGGCACAGCCCCTTATGTTGCACTGTATGATCCCCACACCTTTCTTATGACAGAAACCTCACTTGACAGAATACCCCAGGAAATCCAAGCTGCATTTCAGAACGTTTTTGGCATTCAAATGGATGCCAAAGCAGAACAAACTGACAGCCCCCAGACATACACTAGACTGAAGTACAAGAACTGGTGACGGAACATTCCGTAAACATCTAACTGACACAGGAATCAATGGCAGGAGGGTGAAAGTAAAACTAAATGCCAGTGGTGCTCCATCATTAATTAGCTAGACTGCAGACCTCAAAACCACAAAGAATGAACCTTGTATGAAGGGCAGATTGCTTGGAAGCAGTGTTGCAGTTTTAAAACACTATCAATCCTTTCCCCATAATAAAGAGAATGACGTGGCACAGTTAATTTGGTTTAGGAACAATTTTCCTTCTCTTTTTATTCCATTAGTTGAGCCTAAATAAAGGAATCCTATAATCTTAAAAAACAAACCCAACCCAGTTATTATCGTGTCCTTCCTTTTCAGAATGAAGTATCTCTATTGCAGTTTAATTTCTGTATCTTTTAAGCAAGTATAAACTATGCTGGGAAAAAACACTTTTTTAATCAATTCTCAATGTTTTTTGCAGCTTAACTACGCCTACTAGAAGCACAAAGAAAAACAACCACACTTCTAATCAACCAGTCCAGCAAATAGAAAAATTTACACTGGCAAAGGTGTCTCTTCCTAGTAGAGTATGTGCTGTTCAGCACGGTAGTTTTAGCTGTCGTGGGGAAGAAGCTCCATCTGTTCAAGACCTCTGTGCCATCCAGCTACATCAGCAGATCCCTGCTACTGCAGACTGGGCCCTTATTCTGTGCTAAGTGTCCACGTGGGGAATTAGATAAGTACAGCCACAGAGAAAGGGAGCACGGTTCCACCAACGTATTTCCTCACAAGAACTGGTGAAACAGTTGTTGAAGAAGGAGGAGAGGGGACAGTTTCAGTCGGAGACCTCTAGAAATGAGAGAATTTGTGTTATAAAAGATCCTAATACTGCATCATGCTTCATATGTAAATGAAGATCAGGCCTTAGTGCTATTGCCCCAGTGAAATAACACAGTGTGTTGAAATATTCTGTGCTATTTTCATGCATTCTACTACCATTTAAGAATTTGCAATACCTACTGAGCACCACTGTTCAAGTTTCCTTCCCTAAGGCAGGCCTATTACTTTACTTAATGACTTATTTTCTAGTATTTAAATTAGGCAGTAAGAAAAAAACAAACCAACCAAACAACAAACAACAAACCAGTGTGGGGACATTGAGCATGTCACTAGGGATGTTATATGCTTTCATTACAGCACTGAAACTCCTGGCCTATGGATTCTGACAGATACTTTGTAGAAAATACTGTAAAGCCTCAGTAGATTCCATGCTAGGAGTTGATATTAACCAGGCAGAAAAACACAGGATTTTGGTACATGACAAAATTAAGTATTCCCGATAACCTTAACAATACAAAAATTGGGCTTTTGCAGCTTGAGAAGTCACTTGACCAAGAGAAGAATTGCAAAAATCTGAAGAACTCCAGCTTTCTGACAGAGGCACATTCATAAAGTCCTGAATTCAGCCTTGCTGTCAGTGGGTAAAAACATCCTGTGAGACAACCCAGCCTTCCTGCTTAGTCCTCCTAACCCCCAGCCCTACAATGCAACAGTTCAAATGTCACTGAAATGCTCTGAAACCCTGCTCAATGTCCCAAAATCGCCTGCCAAACCCCTTCATCAATTCTTCCTAATACAACAGCCCTGTCTGGATAGAAACAAGAATCCAGTTATGCACATTATGCTTTGGTAAAACCTGCGTTGACTTCAACTGTCAAGCAGACCACAGCCAGTAATCGTGATAAACAACAAATGCAGGAGCTCAAACACAAGATACAGACATTCTTATCTTAGGAAAGGCAGTCAAAAGGAACAGTGTTTTGCAAATTTTCAAGATCAGTCCCAGTTACATTAATCTTCTGCCTTTAGAGTTGCCACTAGATAGAGTCAGGGCTATAGAGCAGCCAAATGACACAGCGACAGCGACGTTATTATACCTTGGCCTTTGCAATACCCTTGGTATTGACACAAACAAGCCCATAAAAAGGATCTCTTCGTTTCCATCCTGACTGCATCATTCCAACTCTACATTCCCAAAACTTCTGAGGAAGCAACACTTATCTCTGAAACATTTCCACTGATCACCATGGATCCTTATTGCTGACAGGATAATCAAGTCTCTTATGTCAATCAACTCTGACATGGTTTTGTAGACCAGCTGCCAATCACTTACCCACCACAGTGGTTTATTGATCACAGTATCAGGATCACGGACTATTTTGTTTTGGAGATGATGGGATACTTTTTTCTATGGCTGTAAGGCTTGAGTCTCTGAATGAGGGCAACACAGTTTCCCAGCCACTGACAATCAAGCACACCCTTCAAAGGTAACAGAGCAAGCTCTTAGCTTGAAGGATTCTTTCTCTCCATGTGCAAACCAATTGCAAATAGTTTTCCCAGAGTCAGAAGTTACAAGATAAGCTGATAAGAGCAATTAACAAGTGATCCGACTTTATCAAAGGGAGTAACTTGACAAAGATCATGCTGGGTATTGCTGATGAGCTCTGACAGGAAGACAGGCTGAGCCTGAATACTCCATGAATTGATCCTACCTGGAATTAGATCAGGTAACAGTAAGAAGACGTGTATCAGACATGCATAAAAACCAGGTGGTACACTTTGCCTTGCTTTGAAATACAACAGGTTCAATAAATTAAAGTCCAAGAGAAAACAGAACACAAGCCACTTGCAAGAATAAAGATCTGTAAGAGAAGACAATATACTGAAAAGAACAAACCAGTTTAAGATCTAGAAAGGATTAGAGTGGTCAGCAGTGCAGATACCTCAGTAAGCAGGACCCAGTGTTCAGTGTCATTTCACTGTGTCCGTGATGGAACTCTGCAGACTTGGGGCCAGACTGGCTCTTAAGCACTCTTATTTCAGGGAGCACTGAAAGTCACTGCATGCCAAACATATTGTGCTGTCACCGTGCAGGTGAATGTTTGTGTCCTGGAAGCAGTACAGCATTGTCTCCCTTGCATACTTAATGCTCACAGCATTTAACTGAGAGAGGTCTCTACAGCTTTGTGCTAACCAAGCCTGGTTAGATAGGGGCACACAGAAAACTGCTTCTGGAATTAAGGCATTTGACAGCACAGTGTTACAGGATAGCTATCCTTTCTTAGGTGAAGGAAGGCATTTCCCACCTGAAACTCCAAGTACCACACATTTCTAGATCCAAATGAAAAGATGTTCAGTACACAGCAGAGAAATGAAGAGATTTTGTGTGATTAACTTCACTGTTACAGATGAGGTGGGGCAACAGCGCTGAATGTTCCGTGCATAGCCCCAGGGTACTGACAAGGTGGCAACAACATCCTCAGCTAGGCCTTATTTTGGGGGAGGAGGATCTTAATTTGAGTATCTAAAAGTTTGCACTGTCTTCCAAAGAAAGTAGGGATATAAAGACTCAACAGCTCTCCCCTTCCACCCCCCTCCCCAAAAGGCTGACCGAGGGCAATCTCTACAGTTTATTTCCTTATGTACTCCCCCAGTACCTGTGACATGTTCAAATTAACAACATACACATCATTTGCATGAATCACTGGGGACAACACAAAGAATGAAAAGATACACAGAGGGACACACAGAGTCTGAGGTATATTTTCAAGATCAGAAGAGATGAAAATACTTGTCTGTGATGACAGCATTTCTTGCTTTGATAAACTATGCACGTCAGATGAGGCCTGAGGAAGAGGGCAGATAAAAGGGAACTCTGTGCAAAGAGGAGAGACAAAGAAGGAATGAGAACCAATCCTTTAGCAAAACGCTACTAAAACAATTTCCCAGGGGGAGAAAAAAAATTACTACCAAAACACAACCAAAAAATCCACCACAACCAAAACTCTGGAAATTAAAACTGGTAACTGAAAGTTTTTATTCTAATTTTAATCAGAGAACAGAGCATCTGATAAAGAGATGAAGTGTGCACATCAAGCACCGAGACATTAGCATACACAAATGGGCCATGACCTCTCCAACTGCTGTTGGTGCCTTTTTCTGTGTGTGTTTGCAGACACCACGAGGACAGATCAATCCTCAGTGTAACTGGAATTAAAAAAAATAATAATAAAAAAAGAAAATCAGTGGAATTAGATCCAAAATGAGTATTACCCTGAAAAACTTTATATTGATGCGGTTACATGGTATGGGAAGATTCCAGCCCAGAGTGGCTTTTTCCCCCCACCTCACAGGAGAGCTGCAGACCTCACTACCAGCTGGGTGTTTTGTTTTGCTTTATTTTTTTTTTTTTTTAACTGAGAGCTTAACTGGATGGTATGGCTAAGCATTATCCCAGAGCTTTCAATACTTTTGTTCAGCCTTTTTAAACAAGAGGGGAAAGGCCTGAAAAAACTGGGATATATTGTCATTTATGCCACACCCCTCCCCTCTGAATGGTTTCAAAACTGTATCACAAGAGAGGCACAAAGAACCAAGTTAGTGTGGATTGCCAGGCTCAACAGTGTCTCCATTTTATGAACTGCAAAACCATTGGATGGGTGGGTGGGTGGATCGATAGATGGATAGATAGATAGATAGATAGATAGATGAGAGCAAACTCAGAGGAAGATCCAATTACAAAACACAGCAGGTATGAATGGCATGTGGACGATGAGACAAGTTACTCAGGTAAACTGTGAGGTCAAGGTGGTTTAGAGGGACTGACCATTGTAAGCACATTTAAAACCTACCTAGAAAAATCTCAATTAAAAAATAAATAAAAATCTTTCCTCTGTTGTTGGCCTTACTGCAGTGCTTAGCTGCTGTCTGTAGCCAATCCACAGATCACTGCTGCACGTGAGGCAGTGTCCAGCTGGAAAACACATCTGCCTTCAGCAGCCATTTCACCGAATGGGTGGCGTGTAAACCAATCAGCAAGAGAGCTGGATGTGTCCATAATTTAAGGAGAGAAAAGAATTTGTATCTTATGGAATAACTAGATGCATCTGAATGACTAATTATGGGGTTACCAGTCCTTGTCAAGGGTAACATTTAGCACTTAAATGGCACTTTTCATCCTCAAGTTGTTTTTAAGTATTCACTGTAATTAAACCACATCACACTTCTGTGAATGAGAAGTTGTCCATATTTCACAGCCAGCAAAGCTAAGGCTACAAATAAGTGACAAAGAAGGACATACATTAGTTAATACAGCTTCACATGGCTATAGGCACCATCTATGGGTGTCTCTATAGACGTGCTCTGCCAACAGTCAGCCACTGCCTGGCCCTGTGTCCTTGTCAGATGCAGGCAATTGTCCTTTCAGGAAGATGGCAATCTTCAACTCGAATTCTGGAATCATGCAAAATTCACTACCTTGGTATAGGGTAAACAGTTCTAGGTTGAATTCAGACCCACCATGAGATGCATACTCCCAAGTAACGTTTTCTTGCATGGGGTGTTGCTGCAGCTATCCACTGATCATTCTGCTTTGATCTTAGCTCTTAACTGAAGGCTAGTGGACAAGGCAGTGTGTCAGACTGAATCAAGTATTAATTTAAGACAATCACCCTACTCCTCCTTCCTCTCTTTTAAATAATGTAGATTATGTAAGTCAGTGTTCTGTAAAGCACTTTAAGAGCCTGTAATTGTAACAGGCCATTTAAGGGCTGGCTCAACACAATAAAGGAGGAAAGAGAAGTAATAGCACTAAAAATGAAAAAGAATTCTATAAAAGGGATTGTGTGAATAAACAGCTCAGGAATTATATACTCAAGACACGGGTCAAATTATTTTTGTTTAGAAAAATATTACCTTGTTCAATGATTTTCCTGTATGTAATTCATAGATGGCTAAGAAATATTTATGACAAAAGGAACAAGACGGAACAGAAGGCTAGCTGGAATAAGAGCTATTAATGAGGAAGAGGTACAACTGCAGAAATAAAAGGATTCCACTTAATTGTCAGAAACAAACTGGGTCTTCAATGCTCAGCAGACACGAGCTGAAGTCATCAATTTAAGAGAGCTACTCTTAGGCCTGCACAGCATCTGCCTCAGGTCATGTTTACACCACTGTCGGTGATTTGCCACCTGACTGGGGAGGAAAAACACTTCCAAAATATCAAAATTACCCCTTGTTTTGGACATTAAGAATTTCCACCAACTGATCTGAGGCCTGTTTGCCAAGGTGCTAAATGCCTATAAAGGCATTCTAGTAAATGGCTCTAGTTCCTACCCTGAAGAAAGGAGCTGCTTGTCCATCACACCATAGAAGAGATTTTTGTATTTTGATATCCCTGACATCAAAATGCTTCTTATCTGCTGCCTAATGCAATAATATTTATGAAGGGGAAGTAATTAGAGAATTTATTCACCTGCTTCTTCATATAAAAACCCACCAACCCAACACTCACCTTGCAGTGAGGGTGTAAACTGTTTCACTCAAGCACACTGCATTTAATCTAAAGGTAGTAAACTGCTCACGTAGTTTACTCTGTGTAATACTATACCTGGCAGTGCACGTCTGCAACACCAAGAGTAATTTTGAGGAAAAATTTAGAATGGCATGGAGAATCCTGTACTTTCACTTACAGCAAGTTGGTCCCTTCCAAACAAAACCATTTTCAACCGGTTATGATCAATCATGAACAACTTCCAGCAGCTGAACAGACTGCAGCTAGTCAGCTGAACCGCTGCATGAGGCACTGGAGCTCAGTCCTTGTGTGTCACAAAATGACTGATAATAGCTTACACAGCAGCAAAATACCCCCCCTGTGAGGCCTTGTGGAAGGACTTTCTACTTTTTCTTGTAGGGAGAAACACTGCTCAAAGTAACTGTGTTTCACCTTTGTGGAGTGGATTCACACCGGCTGCTACAGTAACTTGGGCTACACTGAATTCCAAGGAGCTCTCTCACAAACAGTGTTCTTAAATAATTAAAGAGTGAACAGAAATTAATGGAGCAAGATGATTTATCTATGACTACAATAATTGTATTTGTACCTTAATTTAAAAACAAAAACCCAAGCAAAGACAGCAGTTGTGTGGGTAAGAACAAAAGTAAGTTTGCACACGCATCCTGACTAAATATATTTGTTTAGGCAGCATTTAAGTTCCTGCCTGATTTTTCAGGACCATATCACTCATTTTTTCATCCTTCAGCCACATAAATGCCTCCATTTCTGAGGAGACATTCTGGAACTCCCTTACGTACAAAACTTTCCTAAAATAGGCTGCATTGTTTAAATGTAATTTGTGATCATTTAAGCGCGCTGCGATTTTATTTTGCCAGCTGGAATGGTTGAGACTTAGGGCTACAGGGGGTTTGGCTTTCAATAAATTAACCATTCTTTCATTTCCATTGATTCCCTTAATGCTTTTCAGACAGAAATCTGTGTTTTCCATTGATGTCCCAAAGTCATGAGAGAGAGCTAGAGCTTAAAATGTAAATTCTTACACATTCTTAGTTACAAATATCCCCTTTCATCCCAAAGAATATGTAAATGTCCATGCATAACACTCAGAATTAATTAAATTAGACATTCTTGACTGGAACTCAGGAAATAAGGAGGACATAGATTCCAAAAAGCTGGTTATATTGCTCGACTTCTAAAGCAACATCAAATCCTGCAGAACCTGCCATTTTTACAACTGAATCTCTGGGCGATTCAGAGGTATTCTAAAAACACATCATTGTTGTGGCTTGATGCAGTACCTGTCACAAGGTAAAAGAGGACACGATGGCAAGGAATTAAGTCAAAAAGAAGCTTCTAAGCGTTATCTAAACCCCAGTCCTGTTCCAGAGCAGAACCTAACACATTTCAACCACAACTTAATTGATACCTGAGGCTACTGCATTCCTTTTAACCAGAAAAAACCCCACACCAGAAAAGAAAACATCCAAGTCAGCAAGCATAATATCCTAACTCTTAGGAAAAGTACCAGGAGAACTCAAGTTGCTTGTTTTAGATTTCAAGTCAAAGAAAGTACCTCTAGGAGCAGTCCCAGGGCCACTCCCCAATCCCTATTCTGGAACAGCTTCATTGAAGGAACATTTTTCTTCATGTTTGGACAATTAATTTAAAAATGCTTAGACACAGAAGTGAACTCGGTTCCAGAGCAGGTTCAAAGAAAGACATTCAAAGGATGAAATCTCAAGCTAAAGCTCCATAACATTGGTATTAGCAATGACTGGTCCTGACAACAAATCCCAGGTATTTTTCTTCTGCTGTGAAAAGTAAAAGAAGTACCAGCCATGAGAACTGGCACAACTGCCATGCTGGCAGCTGTGGCATCAGTACCAAGGGCAGGGCAGCTTGGAAAGATGATGCCACAGCAGCAAGGCTATCTGCCAAGGATAGTGACAGTTAAATACTGCACTGTGGATATCACAAGTTGCATGGCAAGGCCTCGCTGTGGAAAGCCTCATTCAATCAGGGCAGAATATATACAACGGGAATTGGCCCTTAATAGTCTCTGTGAGCAAACTCTTCTGCTACACGAGACATTACTCAGCACGGGATGCTCATTAGCACTGATTCAGGGAAATACTGATTCAATTAGTAAATCCCTTGAGGATTCTGTAGGGATGTCCTACTGAAATTCAGGCACGGCCCAGTCCTTGTCATGTCAGGACAGTATTCCAGTGAGAAACCAGCAAATACCGTTCAATAAACTCCACTGCAAAACATATAACTAAGGAATGAAAACAACACCTTATACTCAAAAGTCTTCTCTTCTTGAAAGGCTAACGATTTAGAGAATACAGAAAGAATACAGAATATCTATTAACTGAGTTCTGGTTGAATGTCAAAGGAGGTGATATCACAGATCGTTAAGGAGGAAAGAGGCTGGAATGTAAAAACCACAGGGGAGATCTTTATAAGATTAACAGTGTAAATTCTTAGTGTAATGTGAGAGACAAACCCAAACAACCTAAATGAAGTTTTCATCAATCCTATGGATTCTGAAAGCCATGACTCTGTTTTACAGCAGGAAGTTATACCTAGATAAATCTGAAGAACTACAGCAGTTTCACAACTGAATGTCTGCACAAGATACAATGAAATGTCTGGCAAGACACAGTTGCTTTTCCATCCCATATCGAACCTAGAGAGATTGATGAGAAATACTTAAACACTTTGAGAAGGCACATGACTTCCTTATACATTCATCATTTTCAAACTGAAATGGAAGTTTTTCCTTGCAAAAATCTGCATTTGTGACCAGAGTCCAAAAGTAGCAGCCAGACAGGGCAGAAAGGAGCATATACAGGTACTCATGACAGTCAGAAAAATTAAGATGTGTACATTAAAGTCACAGAACTAGAAACAACTGACCATATCCAAATATACAAAGATTGCCACAGGAAAGAACACTGTACAGGCTACTTGAAGCAAATGGTTTCCTTTATATCAGATTTGTTGGTTTGTTTTTTTTTTTATACAACCTTATATTTATGCAAAAACACTGGGAGACTCTGGCTAAGAGATCATCCAAAATGACTAATAATACATCCTATCCTGTTTGCTGCAAATGATAGCCAGGGAGGTCTTTAAACAGGCAGAAATCAAGGAAAAACCATTAACATCTGAAGGAAAACAGTTTTCAGATTCCCTAGATCTTAAATTCAGTAGCACAGTCCCCAAGTGTGCTGCTCTAACAGTCATCCAAAGAGAATACACTAGAGAATACAGTTCTGCTCTTTGTAAAACATGGAAAATGCAACCCACATTCTTTTAGAACAGGATAATTAAACTCTCCTAAAACCATCAAGGAAAAATAATCAAAAATTATTGAGGAAGAATGCTTCGAAGTAATACTCAAGTCTGTTTAAAAAAAATGTATACAAGTAATTTCATTCCTGCATAGAGTCAGAAGCTGCATTGCTCTGTTTAAGCCCTGAGAACATAAATATTGGTTTAGCTACAAAATTATTCAGAGAGCCTAAGGCCTTTGTGTTTCTAAACATACTTAGCAATAGCACTCAAAATTAAGACAAAATGAATCTGGATGCACCTTGCTGCCCAAATAGGCACTTGTTAACATTTGTAGAACCTTCCTTACCCCTCGAGCATACAGCAGTACAGGTGATAATCACAACTGCAACATTTAAACTGTGAAACTAGAGTACCCGTGCAGGCAAAAGGACACAGTGTCTTCTGGGATGGCTTCAGGGCTAGTCAGCATTTTTCTTAAGAGTCCTGAAAGCAATTCCTTTCTTTACTACCTGAGCTCCTGAACTGGTCATTTAATCTAGGTGCTTAAATTAGGTCATGTAAATACCTTCCTCTCTACCTAAGCCACTATAGAAAGTGTACTTTTACTCATTCAGGCTCACCTTAACCAACTGCCATCCCCCAGACTGACTCCACCTGGTCTGTCAGAGCAGGGGAATGGCAGAAGTACTTCCCTGCCTGCTGTGCTGGATGAAGAGGTGGTCAGACGGGCTGCCAGCCCATCATGAGGTTTGTAGCCCCAGCAGGAAGGAACTGGAGTATTTCATACCCAAGTCAGCAGCTTGCGTGCTGACAGAGCGGTGTCCTAGCCCTACAGCCTCTGGTCAGTTCACTGACAGCCCTGTCCCACAGCGCTGGGAAGACTGAATCATCCCAACAATTTTTCACAGTTTTGAAAAGGACACCCTGCAAACTCTGCTCTTTGATGTCTTGGTCACATTTTAGACTAATTTTGATTTACTGAGTCTCCAAGACTCAGTAAAATGGATTGATCTAGCTGGGCACTACAAAATCTTACCATTTAAACAAAGGAATTCATTCCACACACACAGCTTCTAATACGGATAACAACTGTGGAAGAGGATTAGCATACGTGTGTGGGACAAGGACTGGCACTTACTCTACTAAGAATTAGTTTTCATCAGTAAGTGAATCATTTAATAACAGAGATCACAAGTTTGAGAGATGCTATAGACCTAGTCTTTAGTGCCTGATGAAAATGATGAAAAAACTTTTAATAACAGACAGTTCTAATGTATGCGTGCAAAACTAGAGGTTTTAGGTGCCAAAATATGAAACAATAGCATTAGCAATTTTGTCTTTTCAAAGTTATTTCATCTGAATAGAAAAAAAAATGTGGAGATACAACGTGTGTCCCACCAGTACCTACAGAAGCACAAATTTCAGAAGATAGCAGAAATCAGTCACATTACATTTAAGAAGGGAAAAAGTTTCACACTCATGTTTCTTTAAAGCTATAAAACTGAGCACAAGACACTGGTTGTGAGCTAGAACAGTGCTTTGCCTCAAGGGCTCACCTGTAGTTGCAATTTTTGTTTTAAGAGACCCCGACTCTGGCAATTGATTTAAATCAGTTCTCCATATGGAGATAAGGTAAAGTCCCAATCACTGACTTCATCTCTTGTTCACAAGAAATTTAGCATATAATTAACTTTTCAAATTGCAGGGTAGATTTCTGGGGTATGTGTACACGCAGTGAGATTTCACAAATCCTTTGATCTTTCATAAACCTAATAAAATGAGCTCTACATCCACATGGCTATAAAAGTCAGTCACCAGCCACTAAGGAATGGCTGGTAATTTTCTCCATCCATACCAATTCTCTCTAATAAATCCAGAATAAAGTTTCAAAACAGTTTAAATGCAATTAACAGCTGGTTTAAGAGCATTGTTTTCAGTTACCCCGCAGCATACAATCTTTACTTTGTTTTTTTGCTTATATTCCTCTGCATTGCTTACATACCTTGCCTTTCATTCGTTACATTCTTCTTTAGAAATAGAAAAGCCTTGAAAATTTCCCAACAATAACAGATCGTGCCTTGCAAACACTGAATAATGCTGAAATGGATTCACTAACATAACATAAAACGGTGGTCCCTAGACCCTGACTTGGGGAGGTTTTCGAAAGACCCTTGGGCCTTCCTCAGGGTCACAGGAAATTGTTGTCACCACGGCAGTTACAGGAAGCTATTGCCACTAGGATTCAGATTGATGCAGGGCAAAAACTATGAGGTTTCCTGCAGTACACGGTTTCTGGGTGCTGTTGCTGAAAAGCCAGCAGACTGGAGCTACTGGATGTATATAAACCACAATCCCTTTAATGTGTGGAGTCACAAAATCTCAGCAAGGTTGCTAGAACTTCAAAGCGTAGACCTCTAATGTAAAATTCTCACACCCCAGGCTAGATATTAGGAAAAATATTCTACTATCCCATCAAGACACTACAAACACTCTCTATAAATCCACACACTCGATTAGAATTTTCATATGCCCACACTCAGAGAGATCAGTTGTATTGTGAAGAGGCAGAGTGAACTAACAGATACCCAGCTAGCTCGGATGCCAGTAACACCACACATTCCAGCTCCTAGGCCAGCAGCAGTCTCTGGAACGGGCAGCACCCTGGTATCATTGCTGTGTCATTGCCATTGGTAGCTGAATTAGTTTGGGGGAAGTTGAGCATTTGTCCACGTGCTTCAATCACACACTTGGGCTTCACTGATTCCATTTGTGTACATTGTTCCATTTGCAGCCTTGCATTTTGTGTTGGCTCTCACAGGGCTGCACTTGTACAGAACTTGGTGTTACCACTACACATCAGCTTAAACTATACATGCTCTAACCTAATGCAGTTGGTAATTGCACCACATACACAGGCTGGGAATATCCACAGACTTCAAGATTTTTCTGTTCATAATGAGGCCAGTGCAATAATCCATTTTGGTCATGACAACATGGATGGGTATGACCAATACTGAGCAGCACGGGCCTTCAGACAGTCAAGTCTGCCAGACCTCATCCTTATCACACTCAGCTTACACACAGAGCACAACTCTTTCACTCCTCTGGAACCATGCATACACATACAATCCTATCTACTTCTTACAGGGATCATACAACCACATCAAAGCTGTTCACTCACTCAACCCAAACATACTACAACTTCTCCAGCTACCCAGCCAGCCAATACACTGTTAAGAGATCTGTATAGAGGGCTGCATTTTTCCTGCCTTCAAATTAATCATTTTCTTCCCTCCAATTATCCCAGTTCCTCTCTCAAATTCATAACTGCTTCTTTGTGCTTCTCCTTTCTGCCACTTGCTGAACACACAGACTCGTTTTAATCCACGGAAAGCGTGTCAGTGCGATTTGTTTCATTAACTTCATTCGTTTTATTTTGGCAGTTTCTAAAGGTCCCAGGATAGAAGCAAGGTCTCAGCTATGCCAATCGCTACGCAAGCCAGCCACGGAGAGACAAACCCTATCCTAAAGGGACTGCAGGCTAGATTTAAAATAAACAGAGATTAAATGGTGATCAAAGGAATCTGGGATGGGGAAAAAAAAGATAAAATTCTATGTCGAGCGCTTCTTTGTGAAACTTAAAAGTTTCATCCTGGAACTACATCCCTACTGTCAGCAGGCATTTTTCATTCCAGGGTTACTTACAGTACCACATTTCTCTTAGCCATCTAAGTGGTACACAAATGTCCTTCCTTACCTCTTTTTAAGCATATAGCACGTTTCAACATGCAAATGATACCGTAAAAGAACGGCTTACATCCTATTTTAAACCCCCCTAGCAGTTGAAACGGCTTGGGTCAAGCACATAGTTTCCTGTTACGGCAGTGGAAGGATTCAGAGGGTTAAGAAGCCACACGCCCGTATTTGTTTCCTACGCTTGGCATCAGGATCGCTGGGGACTCCAGCAGATGGGAAAGACAGCCGTTAGCATTTTAATGGCAACTGACACAGCCGCTGAAAAGCAAGGTGGGTTTCAGGAAGCATTCACCTCCCTGAAGCCTGCAAGAGGAAATCTTCCATTTTATGCCCATCCTCTACATAAGTCTGAGCTTAACATAACAAAAAGCTTGCTGGGCTAAGCTATTGGATCTTAATGTTCCATCAGCTCAAGGGCTGAGTAGTCTCTTTGTATTGGTTGGTAATTTCTCGAAGGCTGAGGATTTACTGCCATCCCTCTATGCCCTGGCACAGCAGCACCAGAGGAATGAGCTGTGGCTAACTGAACTGCCCGGCTAGCACAATTAAAATCACCAGCCACACAAAGTATCTATGCTGGTTTATAGTAAGGACCATGGCAGTTCTGGCCTCCCCTGTATGAGAGCTGTGTGGTAACTTTACCTTTGCAAACTTCTGTCTGAATGCAAGTGTTTGTAAGCTTTTGAAATGTAGTACTACATCTCCTGTGTTCATTCTTTTTCCTTTTTTAATAGAACAGAATACACGACAATGCATATCCCTGTATCCTGCTGGCCCTTCTAGCCAATGGGATGGCCTTTGCTCACATTGTTAGGCCTGGGCTGAACACACATATTTCTGCTAGTGTAAGACAGTAAGGAGGAAAACAGCATTTGAACAGCTGATGGTACCTCCAGCCTGCAGAACAGTCCTGTGCATGCAGAGTATGGTTTGGTCTACTGTTGGAGCACCTCCAAGCACAGTGAAATTCTCTGCGTAGGAGAGCAATGTACAAACAGTTCTGGTGTTAGTATGAGCTATCTTCACTAATGTTTCTTTAATTTGTCCTAGGAGTCATCTGAATGAGGTAAAAAGTTTCTGCAAAACAAATCTGAATTTCCTCCTCGTCGTATGTTGTCATAACTGCACAGAAGGAAAAGCATGAGAGGAAAGAGCAGTAGTCCTCTTTCCATCCCTATGGCCATTTCTTTTATACCAGGCTTCTTCAAAACAACTCTTTACTCATTTGCAACTGCTGTGTACCTTCCAGAGCCACAATGGCAGAATTGTTCCTTGGCAGAACACACAGAAGAACCTGAAAGCTCAGATCTCAATTCAAACTGAAATCCTTGTGCGGGGATAGCCTTGAAATGAAGGCAACTCGGTAGCAACCCAAGTCATCTCATTATTCACCAGAGTTCTGGCAAAGAACATAGGAGCCCCTAAGGCTGGCTAGACAGTTGCCATTTTCAAAGCATTATGGCCTCAGGATACGAAATACAGACCTTTTAGAAACACAGTCTAACAGAATTCTTTCAAAATTATTTAGGAAGTAGTATTAGTGGTAAGAAGTTTTGGAAAAGCTTACCAAATCTGGTTTCTCTTACACCACTGATTGTACACTGAATCCATCTGCTGTTTCTCTGCGATACAGACTGACAAAGCTGCAGGCGTGCCTGGAAAAAAAAAAAAATTGTAATTTAGTATCTACTGCTCCATGCCCCAAGAAACACATTCTATTCCACCCACCCACTCCACCAAACCACTGATTTAACAGACATGGTGGTAAAGCACATAAAAACATATTAAGTGCATTTACCTTTAGCAAATGATTTTAATTGTATTTCTAATGTATGTTGCTTTTCTTCCTGATGCTCCCATATATTTCTTACACACTTTACACCACCACCAATGCAGACATTAAGTTCACCGTGCAAAGTAATCCACGGCCAGATACAAAAGGAAGAGTCTTTATGTTTGCTACCCAAGTCAAACACCTATGATCAGGATAGCAGAGTAGGCTAATCATGCCTTTATTAATTACTAAAAAAACCTATAGCTAGCAGCCTGCAAGATATTTTACTTGTACACAGTTATACAACAGCTTTTTTTGCTGCTACAGAAAACTATTTATCCCATGCCCTTACTTATTATTACTGAAAAAAACCCCACATAAACCTCTCTGCATTACTGTAGTCCTTTCACTACATATTCACCACCTTTCCTACCAGAAAATAACCAGCGCAGCACGAGGCCTTAAATCTGATCACAGATTTTCACATACCTCTTGCAATTTTATTTTATTTTTTTTTAAGTTCTTCATGCTCATTATCTGTAAGAGTTCTACCTGACAACCCAGGGTGTAGCTCTGGTAGCAAGTCTGAAGTCAGCCAATAAAAGTCACTAACGTGAAAGTAGAGGGAATACTTCATTTTTAAAGAAAATCTTACAGATTTGACTTGCTGCTTTTCAGACAATTTAATTCGTTGCTGAAAAACACATCCCTCGTAATAGAGCAGGAAGAATAAAGGCATTTAGGCTTTAAGATCATTTTTGTCTTTCTATCTCTGGAGAGCTGCTCCTACTTTTCTTTCCCCTCCATCCTTCCTCCCAACAAACCCTTCCTTTCTACGCAGGACTCAGCTTCCCAAAGTGTAAAATCACACACGTAACAGACCAACTCTTTCCCTTTTGATTAGTTTTTTTTTTTTTTTTTTTTCAGGGGAAATACGAGATTTCCCACCTGGGGAAAAAAAAAAGATTCCCACACGGTAGCAACTACCGCTCCCACGGTAAGAAAATCACTGACTGAGAACACTTTTGAGAGGAAACGTTAGCTCCTGTCCTCCCTTTCCCAACTCTGAGCTTTTCACCTTCGCCCGATGTACCCAATTCTCATCCGCTGAAGCGCTGATTTAGTTCACAAGACACCCCGCCCTCCGCCTTCCTCGCACCTTCCCCTCTCCCGAGACGCCCGCCCGCCCTCTGGCTCCGCTCCCCTCAGTAAGGGTCCCCTCTCCCCACAGCCCAGCGGCAGCGCCAGGGCCCGGCGGCAACGCGGCCCACAGAGGCGCGGCGGAGCCCCGGGAGGCACAGGCGGCTTCTCCCCACCGGGAGCGGAGAGGAGCCGCTCCGGGGCCGACCCGCCTGACCCCCTCCCACCTCAGGGCCGCCCTCCTTCCCTCCCTCGCCATCTTCCCTCGCGCCCTCTCCCGGCCGCCCGCAGCCCCGAGGCGGGTACCGCGCGGCTCTGTGCCTCGCGCCCCGCTGACGGACGTTGGGCGCGGCCAATGACCAGCCTCCCGCGGGAGCGGCTTCTCGCCCCTCCAATGAGCTTGGCGGAGCAGCCCCGGAGGCTCAACCCCTCTCGCCTGTAACGGCCTGTAAAGCGCTAAGCCACGCCCCCTCTTCCTCTTCCCGACTCTCCATTGAATGAAGCTCCCGCTGGCCAACGAGAAGTTTCCGCTGGGCTTGACGGACTGCTCCGCTCTCCAGTAGAAGTAGAAAGTTGCACGGCGCCCACCAATAGGCTGCCGGATGAGAGCCTAGGGGGCGGGCTCCCCCTCCCAGGCGGGCGGGGAAGGCCGTGGTTATCGATCCCGCTGCTGGAGGGAGGCGGCGGTGAAGCAGCAGAGAAAATGGCGGCCATGGCTGCGGAGGCGGCAGCGACTGCAGCGGTGCCGGGCGATGGGGGGGCCGGTGAAGCCGAGCCCGAGATGGAGCCTATCCCGGGCAGTGAGGCCGGCGCGGACCCCCTCCCTGCCGTCACCGAGGCCGTGGAGTCGGTAGTGCCTGATGGGGAGGAGGCCGACGGGGGGAAGGTTGCTCCCGGCGAGGCCGAGGAGCCGCCGCCTGTGCAGCTCGCCCGGAGCCCGGCCGGGACTCGGGAGCCGGAAGCCGAGAGGACGGAGAGGCTGCCGCTCTCCACCCCGGAGGTGGACTCGCCCGAGGCCGAGCACCGGGAGGCACCCAGCCCGGAGTCCGAGGAGGAGCCGCAGCCCTGCCCGCCGCCTGCTGGGCACCCTGAACTTCCCGAGGAGGAGCCGCAGCCCTGCCCGCCGGCTACTGGGGGCTCCGCGGAGCCGGAGCCCGGGGAGGAGCCGTCCCGGCCGGAGGAGGAGGAGCCGGATGCTGCTAATGCCGCCGCTGTCGAGCCCGAGTCCCCGGTGCCCGTGGCTCCGGCCGGAGGGGAGGCGGAGGTTCCGCTGCAGCCGGGCTCCGAGGTGCGGGTCACCCTGGATCACATCATCGAGGACGCCCTGGTGGTCTCGTTCCGGCTGGGAGAGAAGCTTTTTTCTGGGGTCCTCATGGACCTCTCTAAAAGGTGAGCTCTCTGGGGGGAAGCCGTCCCCAGTCCCCACCCAGCGGCGGGGGCAGCGAGGAGCCCCGCGCCCCGGGGGGAGGGGGTGGGCCGGCCCCGGCCAGCCCCGCGTGGGCTCAGCCTGCGGCCAGGAGCGGCCTGGGCAGGGGCCGAGGGGCGCGACGGCAGCAGCCTCCCCTCCCCTCCCCTTCGCCCGGGGAGGCTGGAGCTTTGTGCCCGCCGGGGAGCAGGCGGCTCCTGCCCCCGCGTTCCGTGGGCAGAGAGGCGGCAGCTCCGCTCCGCTCCCCTCAGGGGCAGCCTCTTCCCCGACCCTCCTGGAGGGGGGAGGGAGCGCGGCGGGCGGCAGGGCCCGGGGCTGTCCGGCCAACAGCAGCGCTTCTGAGGGGGGAAGAGGGAAACGGGGGAGCCGGGAGAGAGGCGGGCACGTGGGCGCAGCCTTTTGACCCGGTTGGGGTTCACTTTGGGCCTCCAGCACCCGGGCTGCCGGGAGAAAGGGCCAGGTTACACATCTTGGCATTTATTCTACGTACAAACCCAGACATCTCTCTTTCCTGTTGGCTTGTGTCTTCCATCGCCTAGGTAACCTCCCCCCCAGTGCTTGCTACTTTTCAGAATAATGATCTTCAAGCTAGGTTATTACAGTCCTCGGTACCGTTATTAGTCCCGATTGCTCCTTATGTGCCATGAATGAGGTGAAGTTTAATGGTTCTTAAATACCCTTCTTTGGGGGGGAAGAGTTGTTCTGTATCACACAATTACTTAAAGCCTTATCAGACTGAGAGCGTAGGGTGGTTGTTTGCTTTTTTTCATCGTCTTCCCATAGCAAGGGGTTCTTGGGAGGCCAGAAGTCATCAGTGATACTCTATATCTTATCTAACTACTGTTTACAGGTGGACCTCTCTAAAAGACCTCTTCGTCTTAGTTTTTTCTAAAGGACAATGCAAGAACATGAGAGAAAAGTGAAATTTGGCCGGGGTTGTTATTTAAAGTAATCAGCATGGAAAAGATGCAGGATTAACACCCACCCCCCCCAAATTTAAGCTGCATGTGTGGTCATGTGTCTTCTATCACTCCCTTTTACACTACTAGTAGGTGTTTAATAACTTCCTCTGATCTCAACGTTGTCAATGCTTTCTAAAAGTCAAGGTCTTAGAGACTGGCACTTTTGTCCTGGGCCTAACTTGCTTGGCCTTTGAAACAGAAGGACTTTTCTGAAAACCAAATTCTGGATAATATCCTGGAAGTAAGTTTTAAATCTGTCGGTGTTGTGGTTTGAAATGCGAAGTTAGCGATTTGTCTCTTGAAGCTAAGTACTAAAACATGATCTGAAGACTGCAGTGGCTTCTACTATGAAACACTAAATGTCTCAAAGCAGGCCAGAAGCTGTTGCAACTTAATTTGCAAGACTAGTTAACACCGATTCTTTTGTAGGTCTGAAGTATGACCAGCAAAATGATATTGTTGCCCCGCTTAGCAGGGTGACAAAGCAGGTACTTCTAGGGGTCTTCATGTGTGAAGAAGGAAAATACCAGCTTCTCCCTTACTCCTGAAAGAGATCAGCTCTTACTAAACGCACATCGACCACAAACGTCCCCTCCTTTGCCTGAGGTCTTCTTGTGCGTGGAAAACCCTCTCCTGCAGCAGATCTCCTGCAGCCCTTGGCAGTAAAGGTCATCTGTAGCTGGCAGGCTGTCTGCTGCTTTTGCATTGTGGCTTCAATGGAAGCATGCATCTCAATTTCCCCTGGTTTCAAGCAGAGGCCTGAGGCAAGTCTTCGCCCTAAGAACTGTGGAAAAGCCGTACATAAAGGCTTGTGCTGTTACTGCCAGATTCTCTTCTGCAGTGGAACCACTTAGCCCTTTTTCTCCCTTCATGTGATCTTGTGCTTCCTTCAGATGTGCTTCTTACCTGGGAATATCGAAGGTGAAATGTAAATTGTAAAAGCCAAGCTCTTTGGAGTGCCTGGACAGGAAGAACTGAGTTTCTAGACATAAGGTCTATAATATTTGGCTGATGATCAGTAAATATTTGTAGCTGAATAGAAGTTTCTATTCAGATGTCTCAGAGCAGGAAATGCAGTGGTAAGTGAACTCTAGAAACTGCCCGAGAACTCGCTACCTGTAAGAAATTGAAGCATTATTGGAAAAGAGGCATTGCATGAATGCCCAAGATTTAAATTTCATTCTAGACTTTCTGCCCTTGCTGATGACTGAATGCTAGCACTGTTTAGTTACCAGCTTTTCTCCATATCTATTTAGTTTTGGCTTGTGTAGCAGCATGTGGGCTTGCAGAATGTCATAAACATTTTTCATGGGGGGGGGGGGGGCGGAAGGAAGGGGTAGGGTTAAATCCGAACCACCTGAATTCCAGCATGCATTTACATGAAAACACTGGGATTTCTGGTCTGGAAGATGGGTGGTTACAGAAAGCAGTCTCCACCAGCTCATTCAAGTGCATGGGAGTAATCTTACAAACTTTCTTAATGCAGAGGGGATCAGTACCTTGAGCCTGCCAGTTCTTACTAAATGAAAGTGAATTTTTTTTCATTTGAATTTGCTTATTCAGGAGCTTCAAAAAATGACTGCTGTGTTCACTGCATTTCCTAATGCTGTTTTCTTCATATATTCAGAATGAAATAATTCCTAGTCCTTTTTGAATCTTAAATTTCCACTTATCCCTCCAGGACATTGAAGGTGCTACTTCTGTACAGTACTAACAAGAGTGAGTTTTAAAGGCTCTTGTAAAAACCTGTCCACTGGGCTTTTTTTAGCCCTCTCAAGCCATGTGCTGAATTACTTGAATTCAAGGTGAAAGAAAAGCAAAAACATCTCCCATCTATTTCTGTTTCTAAAGTTGGTTGGTTGTTTCGTTTGATTGCTTTGGTTTTCCCTTGTTCCCATGATTCTGTTTCCATTGTTGAGACGATGCACTGACTTTGCATTTTATTCTTGTGGATTTTGATATGAAGTCAGTGGTGTTTATATGAAAGGTCTAAAGTGGTGTTTGTATTAAAGGTCTAATTGCTTCTTCCTAAAGAAGATAGCACGGCAGTTCAGGAGTGTATAACGCGAAACCACGAGCAGCTCAGTGAACTTTATTCCCACATTTTTTTTGAGGTGAGGAAGGAGTTTTCTCTGCCTGTGCTAAAGGCAGTTGTGTGTACCTGGCAGCAGCTGTACAGGAAGCTGTGAAAATCAGCAGAAAACAGGAACCCACATTTACTGAGTCTCAAAACAGTTTCTAATGCAGTAAATCATCGCTTAAAGAGGGACATATCCCCTTTATTTTGTTTTACTCTAAAGGCTTATTGCACAAATGAAAAATGTGATCCTATTGTTAAACTTCATTACCACTGTTGCCATTAGCTTTTAAGTGCCTTATTGTTGAGGTTCTGAAGCGAGTTCCTCAGTGTATACCTGATGGAGTAGTGCTGATAGGAGAAGGCAATCCTGCCTGTCTTTGTCAGAGGGGATAGTGGGATGATCCCTGTGTGACTGCAGTTCATTTTCCATGCCGTTGTCCAAACTGTCATTGAAAACTACTTGTTGGGTATGGGGCTTGAATAGGGCTTGTAAACTTGCCTGTATCCACTTGAGTAACCCTGTTTGCTTAGGGTGAATGAGATGTTAATGCCATCTGCTGGCTCAGAATTAGTGTAAATCTTGCTCTGTACCTGGAGGAAGTAGTGGGGAAATACCTGATGAGCAGAGAGTTTGTAAATCTTAAAATGCAGGAATAAGCAGTCCTGGTTTTAGTCTGCTCTTCTGGAGAGAACATCATTATCGCTGCAACTTTTTTTCCCCTTCCCAAAGAGTAGAGGGGAATTAAAGTTCTGTTGTTTTGCCAACAGTCAGGACTTGGACTTTCTATTGCTTTATCATTTGACTAAAATTCTCCTTCTAATCCTACAGATATGATGGACACGGGTCATAGAATCATAGAATGTTGAATCATAGGCTTTCCCAACTTATTCATTGGACTTTCTCCTGCAAAAGAGCATGGCTAAATAGTGAACTGCTGCATTTATTCCCTAGTGTGTGTTGGCTTAATCTGCAGAATATCTGTTAGATTTGAAAATAGTTTACATTTAGCACTTCTTGCAATTTATGGTCTCTGTATGCTCATGTCCCCAGGGTGGACCTGCTGTGTTGTCACCAGGAGAGGTGGGAGGGACAGAAAGGGTACTCTCAACTTGAGACGTTCAAGATGTGCTGATGCAAGAAAGAAACAGCAGAAGTCTTACTTGAAAAAAAAAAAAAAAAAAAGTGGCACGTTTCTCCTTGCTCTTAAGTTCTCTCTTACTGATAACTTCATTCAGTAAACAGGGACGTTTGGCCATCCTGGTCTGGGAAAGGTTTAAGTTCTGTAGAAGTATTGATGTTCTATGGTGTATGTTCTCAGCGCTAAAGAAACCTCTGTCACTCGGGGCTGTGTGGATTGTGTTTTGTGTTGGGGTGAGGTGGTTTTGGATTATTTTATTTTACACTCTGTTTGCAAGGTGTTTCTACAATTCTGTTCCCTTTTTGGTGTTTCTCAGATGTAGAGAGGAGCTTGGTGAAACTGTAGCACTTAAAGAACTTCTTTGATACTGGCTTTTATCCTCAGAACAGTGGAAGCATAGGGGTGATGTGTGTGGGGGTGGTTAAGAGTTAATCACATATACTTTGGTTATGACTGACAGAGGTTATATTGAATGATACAGTGTCAAATTTAGCTTCGCTTAGAGGACAGGACTTGGAAAGTGAAAATGGCTAACAAAATTGGACTGGGTTTTAGGATTTTGCTCGTATAGGTATGAAGCATGTTAGAGGTGCAACTTATACAGAAAAAGTTTGCCAATCTACTTCTGATTTTGAGCCAGTACAAGGAGTGTGGCTTTTCCCTTTCTCCAGCCAGTAAGCCCTAATCTTGCTGGTAAATAGGGCATCTGTGGATTGTGCCTCCAACTTGCCTTTCCTAAAGCAGCTGTAGCTCACTGCTGTTCTTTGGACCGTGATGCAACAGATGTTGTAGTCCTTTCTTAGGCTGTGTTCCTGTACTCAAACAGCATGGGTTGCCTTGGCTTTCTGAGAGTAGCTTGGCTTTCCTGGGCTTGAAATGTTGAGAGATGGGGGAGGTGAAATTTTCAGTGTGCTTTACCTCTTATTTTTCTTTATGCTCTTACAGGACTGATGAATCTTGACACTGTTTTAGCTTAAAGTTCATCCATTAGTAAATGGTATCGTTCTCTTCCATGTCTGACTGGTAGGTGAATGATCTTGAAGTTTGCATTCAAGGTGTTTTATCTTAATCCTAAAGTTTGGCAGTTGTGTAACAGTTGCACACATATCAGCAAAGCATCTGCTTCAAAATGCAACCGACACGTGAAACGAATGATGCCAACAGATGTAAAAATTAAAAGATAATTTCACTTTAAACAGACTTCAGCTTTATAAACATGCCAGTAAAATTGTGGTAGGGGGAAACCTAAACTAAAGCATTCCAACTACCTTGTAAAGTTTACTTTTATATCCTTGCTAGAACTCCAAGTTGCAGAAAACTGAAGGAAACTCTGCAGATTCACTTGCAAGTCCTTGCCAAGGAAAAGGCGGGGGGTACCTTCCCACTTGAGCGGGGGGAAGCAGTGGGTAGGGGACCACTTGCATACTCTTCAGGCTTATCAGCTTAGACATTCTTCTGTCTCTACAGTGGCTAATTCTTGAAAGTCTGCATCAGCATCATGACTACCTGGACTTACGTGATTCAGTTTCCTGGAAACTGAAGTCTTTCAAAGGGCTTCTAACTTCATGGGGAGGGGCACTGTAAGCTACTACAGCCTTTGGTTTGTTTGCAATCGTTTGGTGGCCATTGGTTCCACTTGGGTGGCAATTGCAGTAGGAGACCCAGGTGACTGGTGGTGCTCAGGAATGACTAAAATCAGCTGCTGCTTTGGATAATTCTAACCAGCTTTCTTGAGATACTCTTTCAAACTCAGTTCTACACATACCCTGTGTGCCAGAAGCAAGAGCCTGGGTTTCAGGCAGGTGTACCTGCTTGAAGAACACTAAGCTTAACATCAATTAGCGAAACTCTTTGAGCACGTAAGCATCCTCCTAGTTTGCTTAGATGTGGGTTGTCACATGTTGCTTCCTTTGAACTGTCATATCTTTAACCAATTTTTTTTCATGGTGCTGAGAGTTTTTGATGGTAAGGCAACATCTGTTCTCGATGATGTGTTATTTCCAAGGAGTCACTTACACTGCAGTCCTTTACCATGGTTTTAGAGCTCTAAGTGCATTTTCTAGCCCATTTAGGCAAGTGCTACATTGCTCAGGAGGTGAGTAAACCACTGAGTTGATAGTTTGGCTTCTGCATGTGCTTTTTTCAGTAAGGTGCTGGCCACTCAAAGCAGTGTGTTCCATATTGCAAGTAAATTGTACATTAAAAATAGGTTATTGTATAATCTTCTGCTTTGAATTACAGGTTATTTTGAGGAGTTCTGCAATAATTTGTGTTCTAATAGCCATGATGCAATTGTGTGTTACATTGAATATTATAATTTAAACCCTCAGTTTAGGTAAAGGCATGAAATACATACTTTGCTCTACATTACTTCAGCATGTTATTATACTCCCAGCATTCAGAGTCTTTGAACTTTTATCCATGCACTAAAAACTTGGTTCAGTTGCTGCTTGTCTTGGCTTTTGCAAAACACGGAGGGTGATACTGAGTACAAGAGAGAGTGCATGGAAAGGCAATCAGAAATTACTGCAGTCTGGCACAGTGGTGAAGATGAGTTTTGATCACAGTCGTTTACCACCAACTTGATTTAACACTTAAAACCACTCTGGAAGCTCCTGTGCTTTGTTGACATTAATTCAGTGTGTTTGCAAACAAATGTGAAATCCTTCTGAAACAGTTCAGTGGGTTCTCTTCTCTGGCTCTTGGCAGAACAAGGTGCTTTTTCATTTTCATTTATTTTAATAGAAAAACAAAAATTAGACATTGGGTACTAAAGATGGGAGCTTGAGACTTTACATACTATAGTAGAAATGTGATTAGATCCTGCTGCTTGCTCTGCTTACTTGTAAAACTTCTTGGAGATAAGTTTCTTAAGATGAGTCTCGACCATCTTCTCTTTTAGAGATCCCTTTTCAAAGCAAAAAAAGAGCCAGGACACCTTTACAGGAGAGGGAGCTGGCAACATGGAGTTCTAGTTTTGAATAGGTATGAAGCAGCAGTGCGCTGTTCTCCAGAACTGCCTTAAATTAGGTTTTAATACCTATTTCTTACTTTGATTTTTCCTAACAGTAGATTCCTCCATCAACAAATCCTTCTAGTCCTTCAAGTGATGGTCTGAGGTAGAGAACTGTATTATGTTATTTATGAGTGGGCTGTACAATGAACAACTGGAACTTGGGCACAAATGGGTTTTTGAAGTGGTTGGGTTTTGGGTTTTTTTAAGCAAACAGTAGCTTGAAGAGGTTTAAGATCTCGTCTTCGTTCTGCTTCTCTTAATAGGCCATTCTTTGCTTTGCCCTTTCTCTCTTCTTGCCTTGCTCTTTGTCTTCGTTCTCTCCTGTATCATTTACTGTTCAGTTCATAAGTTGTTGTTTTTTCTGCCATTGTTCTGGCTTCTTAATTTTCCTGTCATTCTCCCAAGCTTCATAACTTCACTGGCCAAGGAGCAAACAAAGATCGTCGAAATACTGAATGTTTATACATGGAACCTGCAATTGGATGAGGCCAAAGAGAAGACCCCACACACTCAGCTGTTGGAAGTAATGTTCAGTCTTTGGGCTCACCAAATTTATCTTGTACTTCAGGTGGACTACACCTTGACTGCTCTTGTCTGTGTGTATTGGCACATCATTTACAGGAATAGCGTCTTCGTTTGCTCTCGCGTGACTGGTGGGAAATGGTATCTGTGAGTGTTCTCTAATTCTGCAGTTTGTTAGTTTTCAGGTAGACAAGGGCTTGTGAAACAGTACCTGTTGTGATACAGGCTGGCTTCAGAGATCAGGATGGTTTGCTTTGTGTCTTTGTAAAACAGGTTTGCGTCTTGGCTAAAAATGCCCCTTCTGCTGTCCCCTTCTTCAGCTCTTTGGCCCGTGTACTATGCAGGTACTAGAAAGAAAGGGTGGTCTAAGGTGCAGTGTCAATCCTCAGTGCCTTTGGGTATTATTAGTCATATGCTGGGCTTTCTGTTGGGCTTTTTTTTTATGCACTTGAAGTGCTAATCACACTGATTTTGCTTGTGAGGCGGTGGAATGAAAATGGGAAAACAGAGATGAAGCACTTAAAGGGGATCCTTTTGGAGAACCTCCTTGCAGTCCTCTTTGCCCACTTCTTCCCTGGTCACTACTAATAATGCTTAATTTAGGGAGTCAGATTTTACACCTTCTAGAAGAAAGGCTTGTGCACTGGCCGATGGGAATATCTCGTGAGGGGCTAGGAAATGCAGTTTGAGACAGTGAAGAGTTGTGATGCTGCTCTGCATCAATTGTGCTCGTCTGATACCGCACTCCTCTCTGGTTCTGCGTTTGTAGAGTTTGTCTGGGGTCGCTACTTGCACAGTGAAGACCTTGCCCTGTCTTGTTCTCAACTCTTACAATAAATCAACTTTTCCCCAAGTTCTTTAATCTTTATCAAATGGTGAAAGATGGGATCTGGATCTTCCTGGTCTTAAAGAAGCTGAAGCTCTTGATGCAAGCAACGCTGAAAATATTGCTCATTTAATTATTTGCAGCTGATAGTTTCTTTTTAAAAGAACTTGTAGTACTTGGAACTGAATAACTCATTCATAATCCGTAGCGGAAGGAAAAGTGTTTGTGGAAAAGCAACTTCTTAAACTTGTTGGACTTCTGGGAGCTTAAAACTTAGTTAGGAGTGGTGGGAGGGGAGCAGAGCCTGGGGGGCAGTGCCTTGAAGGCTGCGAAGTGCTGGTAGTTCACTGCAGCCTTCCCTAGGCAGCAGCCTGCCTTGGCTTCTGCAGGGGCCCGTGGAATTCAGCTGGAGTGGGGCCAAACCTCAGAAAGAGATCTGTGTGGGATGCTTTGTGGTGAAGAGCACTTCATCAGCCCAGATCAGGACAGAACTGCTCTAGCAGCTGCTCACCTGTGCAGTCTCAGAGCTGTAACAGTGCCTAGGTGCAGGTAACAACCGTGCCCCTGTCCTCACTGAACTGGAAATTGTCACCTGTTCAGCTGCCCTTCTTTTTTTCTTATGATAAAACTGTTTGGTTTCCCTTTGCTTAGGTTGTCTGCTCTTTCTGTTCTCCTTTTGTAATGCAAGCAGGGTGGATAATTTAATCTTGGATGGATTGTTCACCCCACTGGCAACTTTTAAGTGTAGAAAGAGGCTTAATAGATAAGCAAAGGGACAAAACAAGGGACAGCTCTTGTCAGTGACAGTGTAAAGAATGTTCTAACATGTGGTGTTTGCTCAAGACCAATTCTGAAGAAATAAAGCCAACGTGTAGGCACTTGTACAAACGGCATCTTTCTTGCAGGAGTGCAAATGGAAACCAGACCAGTATACACCATTTGTTTTCAGTTGAGGGGTGACTACAGATGGCAAATAAACCTCAGCTCAGTCAGGTGAGAGGATGTTGCAGTTGAGCAGCTGCATGAACTAGCATTAACCTGAGGACTGACCTTGGATAATTATTTCATTCTCCTGTTGGGTGGGATAAACATGAGGATGTTTGTTTTGTGATTCAAAATTGATAATAATTGACAACTGAACTGCAACCTTGTCTGGCGTGTTGTAACTGCATTATGGTCAAACCATTAAAATACCAACTAATATGGGTCAAAACTAGAGGTGGGTTGATCCAGATTGGACAGTAGGAAGAATTTCTTCCCCATGAGGGTGGTGAGACACTGGAACAGGCTGCCCAGAGAGGTGGTGGAAGCCCCATCCCTGGAAGTGTTTAAGCCCAGGCTGGATGGGGCTCTGAGCACCCTGCTCTAGTGGGAGATGTCCCTGCCCATGGCAGGGGGGTGGGAACTGGATGATCTTTGAGGTCCCTTCCAACCCAGACCATTCTGTGGTTCTCCAGTATAAGCCAAACACTGGTGTGTGTTTATGGGAGCTGGAGCCAGGCCTGGTGACAGCTCTGTGTAAGGTGGATTGTGGAGTGGAACGGGACAGTTAGCCAATCCCTCCTGCCCTCTTCTGGGGATCGAAAGGTATATTGTTGTAAAATTAATGTATTTATCCTTTGATTAATTCCCTCGGGAGAGGGCAAGCCCTAATGCCTTGTGAGCTGATGAACTGTTACCCTGTGCAGAAGGCTTTGGTTATGTGTTAGGCAACGTGCTGCTTCTGTTACTATGGGAAGGTTGGGCTAATGCCCAAGTTGTGCTAGGATTTTTCATTCTCTGGGTTGATCTGGATGTTGAAGTTCTGCGTGAGTCAGATGAGGCAGCAGAGATCTTGGGCTGTCTGGAGAAAAGTAGGCAAGGGTTTAAAATATTGTTTGCTTGCAAAACAGGGAGGAATAGTTCGTACTGTGTTGAAATCAGGGCAGTTTTGCTGGAAGAAACTCGAGTTAAGAGGCTAGTGAGTTTTGGGCTGTAATTCATCAGATGAGCGAGTGCTGATCTTTTGTGGACGAAGGATGGTACTCTCTGTTCGATGCAAGTATTTATACAGCCCTTGTTTGCCTCTGTGAAGCCTGAAACACATTTGGCCTTTTGTGCTCTGCTGGAAGTGGAAGAATCTTGTAGAAGTTACTGAAGATGCCTTTTTCACAGAGGTTGACTCAGTAAGGAAGTTCATCTTGGGTAGATGTGGAGTTGGTGGGACGAGTACGTAGTTTGTATGTTTATAAGCGTTTTCTGAAAGCACAAAGTTAATTCTTTTACTGCTGCCTCCAGGTGTTTTGGATTTTAAATACATTCTTTTTGTCATCTTGCCGATTCAAGAGAAGCTGATAATAAGTGAAGTTGTGTATTTTGCGGTCTCTGCTGACTTGTTTTTGCTGTCCTGCTTTTTCAAAGCTTATATTAAGTTAAGACATGAAGCTCTCATGTCTTTCAAGTAGTGCCTACACCAACGAGTGCAGGTTTTCAAAGGCTTTTTAGTAAACGCAGCGAAAGAACCCTCAAAAACTTTAATTATTTTTATTTTTCCCCCCCCTCTTTAAGGTTCGGACCCCACGGAATCCCTGTGACTATATTTCCTAAAAGGGAATACAAGGATAAACCCGAAGCCATGCAGCTCCAAAGTAAACCATTCCAAGACGAGGCCCAGGTGAAGTGTGAATCTAATGCTGCAGTCCCCGATGACTCTTCTCTCACGCAGCCATCAGAACCCAGCATAGCTAAAAGCCTATGGACTTCTAAACCTCCTCCTCTCTTTCACGAGGGAGCACCGTATCCTCCTCCTTTGTTTATCAGGGACACGTATAACCAGTCAATACCTCAGCCTCCACCTCGGAAAATTAAGCGGCCCAAGCGTAAGATGTACAGGGAGGAACCCACTTCTATCATGAATGCTATCAAACTACGGCCCCGGCAGGTCTTATGTGACAAGTGCAAAAACAGTGTTGTTGCAGAAAAAAAGGAAATAAAAAAAGGTGGCAATGCAAGTGACTCTTCCAAATACGAGGATAGTAAAAAACGAAGAAACGAGAGCGTGACTACTGTGAATAAAAAACTTAAGACTGATCATAAAGTGGATGGAAAAAGCCAAAATGAAAGCCAGAAAAGGAATGCTGTGGTCAAGGTTTCAAATATTGCCCACGGCAGAAGCAGAGTAGTGAAAGTTTCCGCACAAGCAAATACTTCAAAAGCGCAGTTAAGTACAAAAAAAGTTCTCCAGAGCAAAAACATGGATCATGCGAAAGCTCGGGAAGTCTTGAAAATGGCCAAAGAAAAGGCACAAAAGAAGCAGAGTGCAACCTCCTCTTCCAAAAATGCACATTCAAAGGTCCACTTCACACGGCGTCTTCAGAACACCAGCTCAGGTTCCCTCCCACCCCGATTGCGTTTAAAGCCACAAAGGTATCGGAACGAAGAAAATGACTCTTCTCTCAAGACAGGACTTGAGAAAATACGCAGTGGCAAGATGGCAACTAAGCCCCAGTCTCGCTGCTCCTCCACCCGCTCAGCAGGTGAGGCCCCTTCAGAAAATCAGAGCCCCTCAGAAGGCCCTGAAGAGGCCAGCAGTGAGGTTCAGGACACGAGTGAAATGCATGTAACTGTTGATCAGGATGAACACCAGACACTGGGCAAGAGAGGCAGCAAAAGCAATATAACGGTTTACATGGCCCTTAATCAAAAGAAATCTGACTCTTCCAGTGCGTCAGTTTGTAGTAGCGATAGCACAGATGATTTGAAATCTACCAACTCTGAGTGTAGCTCTACCGAAAGCTTTGATTTTCCTCCAGGCAGCATGCATGCACCTTCCTCCTCCTCCTCTTCCTCCTCAAAGGAAGAGAAAAAGCTCAGTAATTCCTTGAAAGCGGAAGTCTTTTCCAAAAACGTCTCTAAATGTGTCACACCAGATGGCAGGACCGTATGCGTAGGGGACATTGTTTGGGCCAAAATTTATGGCTTCCCTTGGTGGCCAGCCCGCATTCTTACTATAACTGTGAGCCGGAAAGATAACGGCCTTTTAGTTCGACAGGAGGCTCGTATCTCGTGGTTTGGCTCCACGACAACATCTTTTCTTGCTCTTGCACAACTCTCCCCCTTCTTAGAAAGCTTCCAGTTGCGCTTTAATAAGAAGAGAAAGGGTCTTTACCGCAAGGCCGTCACGGAGGCGGCCAAGGCTGCTAAGCAGTTGACTCCCGAAGTTCGGGCCCTGCTGACCCAGTTTGAAACGTGAATGTGGAGAGTAAGGTAGGCGAGAAATCTGGAGGCTCCACGAAATTCCTAGCCTAGTTAGAGAACTGCCGTCAAGGACTTGCCAAGTCAGAAGTTGCACTCGGTTGACTGCTCTTTTTATATTCAAGTTGTTCCGTTCGTAGCGGTTTCTTGACAGTGAAACGAATTGAACATGCAATCGAAATTAGCCTAAAGTGAGAACTTCAGTATTTTTCAAGTGAGAGGGTTTTTTTAAGAGAAAAATTACTCCTCCAACACCCAATGCATAGGAGCCATAGCCTCAGCTGAAAGGCAGCTTATTTGCAGGGAATTTTTTTAGTAGTTTCTACCCAGTATATAACTAGTTGCTGTGTGGCAAAGGGTTAACACAAGGGATGAAAGTAGTAGCTGTGACTTTTATTTTATTTCATTTTTTTTCTTAGGTGGCCCATCAGGGAAGTGTAGAAACGTAAGCCTTGTCTAAATGGTCTTTAAAGATTATTTTCAGTAGTCTCTAATGTATTTAGCCTGGCCGGTGCGGGTTGGTTCAGAGCATGCTTACCCATCTGGAGGAGGCGTGCCCCAGTCGCAGAGGCCGGTTTAAAGGGCATTGGAAGACTCCCTGACGTTTTGAAGGAAGAAGAACTCGTGTAACTTAAAGACCAGATTAAATGGGCTTTTTTAATTGTAGTGACCACTTAAACACTCAGCCTTTCTATGCACATGGGGGCACAAATATAACACTTCAGGGTCTGAGAAGCTGAGAGGGATGCCTGTAGCTCTAAGACAAATCTGAGCAGTTGCTCAGTATTTGGGATCAAGGGCTGTTAATGCTGCATAGGTGTGAATCAGAACTTCTGGTCTTTCTTCCTGAAGAAATCTTTCAGGCCGTTTGCCTGGAGGTTTAGCTTAAGAGAGGCTTTGTTTTGAATGTGTAAATAATTGATTGCTGAAATTGGTCAGATTTTCTCCTGACTGGTTGTTCCTAAATTCTTAGGATACGTCCTAGTAAATTACACTTTGTGAATTGTCAGATGTGTAATTGTTGCATTTTGGATGTATCTAACTTCTTTTTTTTTTTTTTAATATTTCCGTTTAAGGTATCTGTTTGCAGGTCAGAAAATGAGAATATGTAATTGTGTAATGCTCTGAAATGTAAAAAAAACAAACTGTAAATAAAATTGACTAAATCTGAATTATTTGTGTGTGTTTCTCAAAAAGCTTTGAAAAAAAAAAAACCAAAAAACCCCAAAACAAAAAAATCCAGGATGTTAGAGGACCTCCTGTGTGTACCATATTTAGAGGACACCCTTTTAAAAAGCAAATTGTCCTTTGCACGCATTCTTAAAAGAGAACTGCTTGATGTAAACTACTATTGGTATACTTGAGTCTTAGTCTTGAGATCAAACGATTACCTGTCCCCTTTTGTTTCCAAACTGGCTCTGCAGAGGGCTTTCTCTAAAGTTTATCAAATTTCTCCCTGAATTAGATTTTGTTCCCTAGATCTGAATGCAGACTGTGGATGATGGCACTGGTACAGTGGGGAAATGCTTTCAGTTTTCTCCATCTATTAAAACCTAAGCAGATCCACTCTCCACTGCTACTTCAGCTTTTCTTGCATGTCTTTTGCTCGATGTTGGGGCATTTTCATGCAACTGACTTTATTTATTTATTTATTTTTGTTTTCTTCTAGTCTTGGTCCTTATCTGGCCATGTGAATTACTGTCTCTTCTCCAGCCCACTCCTGTTTCAGCCTTGCAATGCCTTGTGAAGAATCTCTTGGTGTTCATCCCAAAGCAATTTTCATCCTGTTTTTTTTCCATAATTGCCCATGCTGGCAATCAAGACAGATGTAAAAATTTAAGCTTAGACTGAAATCAGATTTTAAACAGACAGGAAAACGGGGGTAAGGATTTAATCATCAAACCCTTAAAATCTTTTTGATTGAAGATCAAATTTCCTACGTTCACGATAGCGTTTGGTCTTTCCAAAGCATTCGGTTTCTTTTAACCATTGAAAATTACTCTGTTGCACCCACAGAAAGATTGGAAATCTAAAGTGTCGAATACATGGCCGTTCCAATTTTTTTTCTGAGTTTACTGTTACCTCTGCTAGGTGGTAATTCAGCTACCCAATATATCAGCCTTATCTTGGCAGTCTACCAGGTACCAAAAAACCCCACTGGTCAATGCTTTTTGAACGTGATAAACACACAATAAATTTCATAATGTGAAAAAAACAAACAAAAAAAAGAATTGGAAGCAATCCTGTTTCACTTCTATGTGTTCTTTCCTGCAAACAGTTACTCTCTATAAGTAAATAAGCCGTACTTTGTTATTAAAGCAGACTGCTTTTTGGAGTTGAGAACCCATACAACACTGGTTTAGGTGTCTACACGAGTTCCTTGGGGTGTAGAAACACAAGCAAAGCTGCTTGTAAGTCAGCTGTTCTCAGCCAAGTGGCTGTGGAAACCATATTTGCTTTTGTTACTTTAAGACCTGGAAGCTTTGTACTTGTATCTTACTATAGAGTTAGAAGAGTAGTAAAGCATAAGTTTGCTCAGGTGTTCACTGGTAAGATGGGAGGGCAACAGGTATGACAGGAGTTTCTTTAGGTTGTTCTATGTTCCAGAGAACTCTTTCTGAAAGGCATTTAAAGAGAGGTTAGTTTTGATTTGTAGTTGATCCCTCCGTTCAGGAGTCTTCCCTGCAGAGTTTTGTAACAAATGTGCATTATCACTGTAGACTTAACAGGTCTCAAAACAAGAAACTCTTTTCTTTTTTTATATAACACCACGTTCCATTAGCTTAAAAAAAAAAATAACCTTTTTATCCCCAACCCCGATTCTCCTTTTACTCCCGTCGCTAAGGCTCTAGATCGAGTAGTTCACGTTTGTGATGGTTTTACAAACATCAGCACCAAGAGTACTGTTAGTCTTCCAGCAGCTTAATATTATGACTTGCAAACGTTGTCTTTCTGAATGAACTTTTGCTCTAGGGTGGAAACCAGGCCAGGTGGTGAGAAGTTTCTCCCAGGAGCCTGCGTTTACAGCTTTAGCTTCAGTTAAAACGTTTTGGGAGAGAGTAGTTATTGCAAAGCTAAAGATTTCCTTTAACAGGAGCACTGGAAGGTGGGATTGCTTCGGGTATAAAGGCAGAAGATGCTTGTATGCCTCAAGTGGAATTCTACAGGAAATGGAACAAATATTTGTTGTGGTTTTTTCTACAATTTAATGTCAACACGTAAATGAGATCATTGTCTCAGATTGCATGGTCTTTTCCTTTAGAGAGTGCTATCTGTAGTTGGAACCCTCCACAACTACCAGCTTCCTCACCAGGAGGGCTGTGTTTAGTGTGGGGAATGCAGGGCAACTGCAAGGCTGACAAGACCTTTTTTCTTATTTTTATTGGCATGTTGTAATTTCTTTGTTTTTAAAAGTGATTAGGTCTAAGAAATGTATCTGTGGGAGTGAGGAAGTAGGTAAGAGTTGCTTTTTGCATTGCCAGCCTTAGGTTTGCTTCTAGCTAACTTTCTTAGGTCCTGAAACTGTTTTCTGTTTGTCTCTCCTATAAACTCATGCTAAAGTTGCCAGAGTAGAACGGGAGCATGAGTTTGGGAAAATAAATCTTAATAGTTGGTCCTCGGTAGCGTTCTCGTCTGTTCATCATCACAGCGCGTGCTGGGAAGACCAGTGAAAAAATAGAGCTGCCTTCTTAGCTGAAGAATGAGGCTGCCAGTCAGCGAAAGGCTCTTTCAGTTCATCTCTTTCTTTACGACTGTATTGTAATAAAAGCCTGCAGGGGTAAGCAAACTCAGCCAGTGCAGTGGCATCACCACACTAACTTGTAGGTAAAGACCATGAACTGGAAGCTGAGTGATGAAAAGGGCAGTACGGTGACGGTATTTTGTGTCGTGAGCCATTTAGTAAAAGCATAGGCATGCTCTTTAAAACCAAACTTGAAAGGGATCTTGCAGGACTGAGTTTCTAGTGGTTGAAGGCAGACGTGCTCTCTGTTCTTATTTTTCAGTTTACTTTTCAAGGGTATAAATAGAAAGGTTGTAGGGAACCTGAAGGAAAAGAGAGGAACTTGGTGTATTGAGCTAGATGTGATAGTGGAAGGGGAACTCTGAGGTGGCTGAGAGCAATACCTTAGTCTGCAAGTTCAGCAGAGGGGAGTAGTGATGTCCTATCACAGAGAGCTCGGAGGAGAATTTTTCTGCACTTCCTCTAGAACCTTGCTTGTGGAAATGGAGGGACTTGCTACAGTATTTTGTCACTTTAGGCTGTACACATGAAGTGCGTATGTCTTTTTTTAGGGTTGGATATAGTAGCATATCTTTTGGGGTTATAGAGAGGCTATACCTTCAATAGTGTGGTAAAATCATCCCTATAAATAAAACACAAGTATCATAGAATGGTAAGCATCAATAACAGCATAACTAACTTCCTTAAGGAGTCTTCTGACATGACTCTTTGATGTCAGAGATGTGAATGGTGTCAGAGATGTGAATGATGTCAGAGATCATCCACATTTAACATCAGGATGGGTAGAGGCATGTAGCACTGAAAACTTTTGTAGCAGATGTGAAGTCATCCAAAGATCCATTAGATCCAAGCTTGTGAGATGTGGATGTTAGGAATCAGCTTCAAATTACTCTTTTAATCTGTAATGGGCAGAACCTCTGGTTTGACACACGTCCTTCACAATTATGCTGGCAAGTTGCTCTTTAACATTGAAAATACTGTTCTTTGTGATAACTTGGAGTTTAGTTTAACTAGTTCCCTCCTGGGGAGTCACCCTGTTGGTGTATTTAGAGTGCCCATTTAACTAGATCAATTAAGATCCCCTTGTAAGATGGCTTTTCTATTCCCTGCTCATCTTGCTGACATTTCTGTTCACCTGCTCTAGTTTGAACTCCTCTTTCTCTGCCATCAGTGGCAAGAACTGTTCCTGGGACTTTAGGTGGGGTTTTATGAAACTTCCCTAAGTCAGAAATACCTCTGCTTACTGCTTTTTAATTGTTAGATCCTAATAACAGCCGATCATTTCCTATGATTTACTCAGTTCAGCCTTTCTTCTGTAATACCTGGGATGTCTATACCAATCCAGACTGGATTTTGGATTCATTTCTAGATTTTCATTTCTTTTCTTCCTCTTTTTAAACTGTGAGCACAAGGCAAACAGCAGTGCCCAGGCATGGCTCTGGAGGCAGCGATACGGTGCCTGACTGGCTAGCCTGGTTTTTTCCCTTGCCCAGCTTTGTTGTTGCTACCAGATTGAGCAGCTGGGGACAACGCTCCCTGGGGCAGCACTGGCAGGATTAGTGCCAGCTATTGATTGTCGAAGGAAATTTGGATCCATGGCTTCATTCCCCCCCAACACACACACAAAAAAAGCAATCAATGTCACGGGCATAAAGTAGGATCAGCAGCAGTGTGGAAAATGAATGGCATTGATAAGACCAGGGCTGTTACACCTCAGAAGGCCTGAGCCACCTTGCACATCCAATAGGAAGAGGAATGGGACTCAAAGATGGTCTTGCATACCTGCAGAACCTGCCCAGGGAGCTTCTTGTACCCAGCCAGCCATGGTGTCAGGGGGTAACAGAACCCGACAGGACGCAGGGAGCCAAATCAGGAAGACAAGCTGTCCTGTGGGATTTCTTTGGGCTATTGGAGAAGTTCTTCTCAAAATCAGGACTATGCATACTTTGAACAACTGTAAAGCAGTTTCTATGGTAATGATTTTATTCCTCATCCCAGAGAAGGGGAAAAAACCCAACAACTGGATCTGAGGATATTCAAGGTCCATGGATACCTGCAGAGGCAAAGGGGAAATGTGCTTCTGTTTAGTTGCAGCTGGGACAAGAAATAATACTTCAAATTATAAAATGGGGAGTTAAGATTAGGCACAAGAATATTTATTTCATTTGTTACAGAGAAACCCTGGGTGGTGTTTGCAGAGGGGCGTAGTTTTCATAACTAAAAACATTGGATTAGGGTAAACTCTGCCAGGATCCTGCATTTGAGTATGGGATAGGGTAAGTGATCTATCCTGACCCTGTCACAGCTCTGTTTTCCATAATTCTGTTATTAACAATTCTGATTTTGATAAAAAAACCCCAGAATCATTGTAGAAACAGGTAGAAAAATGATTCTGCCTTGTGCATCCCGGTCGGGCATGCAGGTGGAAGCACAGCCTTTAAACAATAGAGCCTTAGCTTCCACACACATGGAGTAAACCTGCTGCCAGGGACCTCTTCTGTGCAGAATCCTGCTTGGATGACATCATTTCTATAGCACATCAACTTCAAATGAGAGTTGGCTTTGGTTTCTTTCTTAAAAAATAAATATCAAGGTTAGTTTGCGTGTTTGCTTACTAATAGTTCTGATGTCAAATGTGCCAAATGAATAAGAAATATTCTTACCCCGTGCCAACCACGTGCTATGAATCTGTGATTTGGAAGGCAAGCTGTGTTCTCACTTGCTTGTTACCATCACTAAAAGACTCAGAAACAGAGCATGATTCCGGTGACAGAATTGTCCTCGGCTGCTTCTTACAGATACATAACGGGTGAAAGGGTGCTTGCTTTGTCAGTGAAGCAAGCAGACAGAATTCCAAGCAAATATTTACTTCAATGCTAATTTTGCATCTTTGTAGTCACGTTCAGGGGTTTTTCTTTGGCTTTGGGAAACACTGGCGCTTAACCGTGCTTCGTTAAAGCGCCTGCTGCCAGCTTTGGCAATTAGCTCTGGTGAAAAGAAACTAAATCCCTCAAACCTGGATTTTTCAAAGAAGTTCAGTCAGGATTAGAACCTCAAAGTGCTCTGCGTGACCTGATGAAATGCTTCCGCTGACACGCAGGTATCCGCACTTCACACAGAATTGCCAACTGTTTCACGTAGTCTGGTTCCTTACTCAGCGACAACCGAGTCGCCTTAAGACCACTTTTAGGAAGGGGGGTATCATGTCAGCTTTTCTAAGACCTTGCCACGAAAATCAGCCCTAAACCCAGGCAGTACTTCATACAGGAACACAGATGGTAAGGAACGTGTCCCTATGTTTGCTAGGACGAGAAATGGTCTCATTATTTGTGCTCTCCTCTTGGAGACACGTGTGGAACCTCGACTGGAAGGTGACTGATGACAAAGTTGTGTTCTTACTGAGCTTTCAGGAGGGATAAAATTTGATTCTGGTACCAGACCTTTTTTTTTGTACATTGTTGTAAAAATATCAGGAAATGGGTTTGCTAGGGGTTGTAATAACTGTCTGAAGTCTGAGCGACAGGAGGAAGAAATTGTTATAAGGTTGCTCTTAACTGGTTTCATGATGCTCGTTAGCTTGAGTGTGTTTGTGAAAGCTCCCAAACCCCTCCCAATTCCTGTGTCCTTCAAGAAAAACAAGAGAGAGAAGACTCAGTACTAAAAATAGCTTTTCTGTCTACCTTTGCTCCGTCCCACCCCCCAAAAAAAGAAAAGCAAACCTGTTTTCCTGTGTTTTTGCAGGGGAGAGCAACAAAACAGATAAACCCAGACTTTTCTTCTTTCTATAGATTGCTGTTAAAATCATAGCTGAAGGTTTGGAGCACTGAATATTTTTTTTGGTTGGAGTATCGCATGAGCAAAACGGCATTATTTTGGGGGAGAAATTTCCTTGAGGTTTCTCAAGCGTTGAGGGATTTAGGGACCTAATTTCTTCTGACACGAAAAAGCTGGTTTGGGCTAAATTCTTGGTAGTGTGTTACATATCTCAGGGAATTAGGTTATGTAAACTAAAGTGTGTGTTACTGCTCTCGGTTCTCCTTGCAGCGGGTGCCCTGTTGTCGTTGAACATCGTCTTGGGCTGTAGGAATGTAGCAGTTCTGCTTGCTGTTTGGTAATTCATTAGCTGGAAGAGAAGCCCATTTTAACCCTTGCTAACTAGTTATTTGAATCTGTAGCAAGAAAATAACATGTGCTCTTTCTTCTGGTACATAGTATTGCATATAGGCAAACTTAGTCCCCTAAGAAGTCGCATATATGTTGCTGAAACCGTTTCTAAATTTGGGCTCTCCAATTGCTGTCTATCTCCTTCAGGACATGAGATGGGAGATACTGCTATTTTTACTTTCCTTGTCCTTCTGGGAGCCTTTTCATCTTCTTGATGGCTGCCTGTTTCCTTTGAAGAGAGAAAGAATTTCAAAGGCAGTGCTTCTCTTTGGACATTAACGAATACACAGGATCGTCACGATTCTCATGTTGCAAAAACCCTCGGAACCCACGTGCTGGCAGTGACTCCCAGGAGAGAGGCTGAGGAAAACGCTCTGGGTTGGGGCAGACGTTCACAACATCAGTGGTGAGAGGCCAACGAGCCACCTCCGTGCTTGCCCTACCGCGTGTCCTTACGTTTCTTACCGGTGGCAATTTTTATGATGCCTCCGTGGTCGCCAGCAGTTGAATGAACCCGCTTCAAGGAGAGCCCGGGCTGCTGTGAGCGGTACTGGACGTGGCTGGAGGGCTGTGCCCTCAGGGTTAGGCTTTGCTGTCGGTCACCTACAGCTCGTGGGTCTCGTGATGAACCCCCCGAGAGGTTGGTAGAGCAGGCAGCTTGCTGCGGCCGCGCGGGCTGGGGGCTTTAACGACCGAGATATTGAGCTGACGTGGGTGGCTTGGAAGCGTAGGAGCCCGGTCTGTGGGCATCCAGGGACACTTCATCCTTGGTGGCAGCTCTGCTCTTTCTGCCTTCTGTTCTCTGGGTCCCCAGCCCCTGCTCTGCATGGTTCACACCAGGGAAATCCACAGGGTAAGAAACATTCCTCCACGGTACCAGGCGAGTAAGATGATTGCACATGTGTGACTTCTTTACTCACTAGATCATAGAATCATAGAATGCTTTGGGTTGGAAGGGACCTCTAAAGGTCCTCTAGAGGTCCAGCCAGGGCTGGACACAGCCCTCACTCCAGGTGAGGTGAGGGGCAGGATCCCCTCTCTCAACCTTCCGGCCACGCTCCTTTCGATGCAGCCCAGGATTCCATTGGCCTCCTGGGCTGCCAGGATTGCAGAATACAGAACACTGCTATTGATCCAAATAAAACAACTTCACCCAGTTAGATTTTAACTGGCCAGATCAGACATCCTCTCATCAGTTTTCATACCTTATGGCAAGCCAGCCCAAGGTTATTCCTTGCTTTCCTGGGCTGCATCCGCGTGCAGCGTTCTCAAGTCCCCTTCAGTGTGAGGATGCCAAGGTTCCCGTACAAAAAACGTGCCAGTCATGAATCTTGGCACCAGTGTGGGTAACCAGCAGGTGCTCAGCGCGTGGAGGAATAGCCAGCTTCTGCAATAGCTGGCAACACTCTCTTAAAATCAAGAAACCTGCATTTTAAAATTCATTTTTACACTGGATTTCTGCGTCCCGATCACAACATCCGTGAGAGCAACCGGTCCAGTTGCTCTTTCACCTTCTGTTGTCTCAGTTTTCTTCTACCCTGTAATCCCTTCAACAGAGATTACGATGCCACTGGCAAGAAGGCTTTGAATTTCAGTTTGAAGACTGTGAGCAACCAAATGGGAACAGTTTTTGTAGGACCTGTAGTAATGAATGAGAAGCACAATACAAAGAAACTCCCGACATACTCCACAGCTGTGAGTCATCTCATTCTCTTTTCAGCAAATTTAATTATTATTAATAAATTCTTGACCAGAACGAACGCGGTGTACGCACGCGGTCCTGCGTGAAGATACGAAGCCAAAAGAATCTCATCCTTGTGGTTTTAACCTGGAGGGGAAAAGCGGTGTCTCATCTTGAGTCATGCCCTAAAAAGGGGAGGAATAGCTGATGGTTTTCACATTCCAACAAGCAAGGCAAATGTCGAGACGTGGAAGAAAGTCCTGCCGAGCTGGGTTTGGCTGCGAGTTGTGTTGCTGCCCTGGCAAGCTGTCTGCCTCACTGGCACACTTGTTTGCATTTCTCAGGAGATGAAAAACTCTGGTTTATCCCCAGGCTGCATCGCACCACAGATGTAAAATGCTGTCGATATTGAGTGGATGGTGCTCAGGCTTTGCTTTTTTTTTGTCACTCTAAAATACAGAAAGGTCCTGGCCACCGTGAACTGTAATCAGTCGCTTCAGTTTCCACTTATTGCAGGTAGTTACTTAGTCCAGCAAAACTGATACCTGATTTTTCTGTGAGTTTTTAGCACCTTTTCATGATATCCCGCTTTCTGGAAAGCAAAAGTATCAGACCCAGTAAGAATTCAGGCAGGCAAGGAGGTTAATTTTTTTTCCTTAAGCCATCATCAGTTCTTCCCTCCCGTTAAGTGGATTTTTTTCTATCATAGGTCTCAAGAACTGGCAGCATTTCACACCAGCCTGGCCAGTCCTGCTGCTCCCTTACAGTGTCTGACAGGCCACTGGGGAGTCAGACTGGGGCCCTGAAGTTATCAGTGACATTGCCAGCTCTGGTTTAAGCCCAGCCTTAAGTGAAGGGGTGCACTATGCTATCAGCTAATCATATGCAAAGCAGGTTAGGACAGAGGTAATGAGCTACCTGTTATTTTATTCTCTCTTCAGCTAGAGCTGATCTCCCTGACCTAACCTGATGTCAGGACCAATACAGGTTTTGCTGGCAAGATCCACACCAAGTTTCTCTTCAGGCTGGCTTCTTGACATTCATATAAGATGATCACATTAAATAACTTGACAGGTATCATGTAAGGGTAAAAAAAAAAAAAACCTAAAAGTCAAGAATTTGTTTTGGTTTTGTCTCCTACATCAGCATTCCTCAAACATTTTTGCTGTGTTGCTATCACATCTTAGTAGCACGTACCTGGTGGGCAGTTCAGTCTGCTGCTAGTGATGGTAGGCACGGCTTCCTGCCTTTGATAATGCACAAAAGTAAAATCAGGGAAGAAATTAGTAGCATTTTTAGTATTTTAAAAGAAGTTTAGTACCTAAAAAAAGAAAAAAAATTGAAAATGAAACCTGCAGATGACATATGGACCAGGGATAGGGAGCCACTCTCTTTTCTTCTTCAGGTTTTTTTTTTTTTCCTTCTCCCTTTCCAAACCCCTCACCCGGGGGAGTAACATTTAACAAGTGTGCTTAACTGCCAGCGGGTGCCTAAGGAGATTCCAAGTCAAGCAGATCCTGAGCATTATTGGGAATTCTGGCCCAGATCTGAACCAAATCCTTGTCTTGTTTATTCTTTTGTAGATCACAGAAGTTTGCTGGCTAGTAATAGTGTCACCGAGGCTTGAATTTGGAAGTGGGGCTGCTGGGACATGCTGGCTGAACTGTCATCCAGCTTTTTGGGGGGTTTTTTGGACTCTGCTTCTCTGACACACTATAAAACCTTCTCTTTGCAAGACATCGTGGATACCTGATGCTAATTTAATAGTAATCTTATTTTGGAGAGCTTCTTATGCTTTAATACCCAACCTTGGTTGTTTTGCAGCCTGGAATACTGTGGTGTTTGGTTCCCTGCACCAACAGTAAGTACTGCTGAGCACACTGGAATTTTATCTAGCATACCTCTCCTTGTAGAGGCTCTGCAGGTTTATCTCATGCATCTGGGAGGGGACCATAGCTAAAATAGCTTCAAATATAGATCAGGGCTGAATCTTACACCCAAATGAGGACCTCTGGGTCCTCTGCGCTACCCCAACTGGTTACTGGCTGCTGGTGGCCTCCTGGACTGCTCCTGCTCTCTGCTTTATCTTTGGTTTATCTCTGGATGCTGAAACCAGGGGAGATAAAACACAAGCTCCAGTCACCTGAGGCATCAGTTCACTTGTGTATGTCTTGTGATAATGTAAATGAATTTATTTATATTCCCTCCCCCCCTTCTGCACACAATGCACAAAGCAGGTGAACTGGTAACTTTTCTGGCCACCTCAGATTTTCCTTGCCTACTTTTGTGCTCTACAGTGGAAGGCATATAACCATTTTCCCTTTCTCTCCCCTTTTCAGCTCAGAGACACTAGTCAACTGCTGCTTTTATGGAACCTCACTACACTGCCACGAAGAGCACCAGCTCATCAGGACTGAAAGAGATCTGAGACTCAATTGTCCTATTTTTCCTCTGAAACCTTCACCAAGTAGTAAAGAGTTTTCTTTGAAGGGGAGAGGGGTGAATATGCTCAAGGTCCCCCCTCTCACCCTGTTAGGGCACCTGTACCTAATGTACATTTTCTGGAAAATTTAAAAAGATGCTAGGAAATATTTTATAAAACTTTTTTTGCAATAAATGACGCATGAAATTACGAAAGACTATAAGACACGTGCAAGGAACCACTTGAATTATTGGTCTGAAGAGTCACTGCAAAGAACTGGGGGTGTTTTTTTTTGGTAATGTGACAGTCACATCTGTATTTTTCGGTGGGTGCCAGTGATGGAGCCAATTGCCTGGGAAGTTGACTGTAACTTTGGAACTTTTCTTTTAACTCTTTACCTTTAGCGTTGCAATTTTCCATTCTATTGAGGCTTAGTTAGTAGTTAGTGCAGGTGTTAGCAGAGCTGTGATCTGTGATCAAAAGCATGTCCCAACCCAGTCGTGTTGTAAAATATGAACAGTCCTGCTATACGAGACCAAGTATTCCCCATAATAACGGAAGGGACGGTGACCGCAGACTCCTCCTCTCTCCGTGCTATGGGAAAGCTCCTTCTGTGTGAATATGGTTGCATTTTATTTATGCTTTTGTACCACTTCAGGAATTGAGGATTGTGGAGGGTGACAACGCAGAGAGCAGCATTTTGCTTCTGGTACTGTAAGGAGATGGCAAGCACCGGTGGAGAGCGATTAAATGGAATGGCGTTTCGATTTCAAGTCATGGGTTGATTTTTTTTTTTCCTTTGGACATAATATTTTTCAGCTAGAGCAAAGGCTCTAGTAGTGTTTCTGATGGTTGAGCTGAGTTGCATTGACTTCTTTGAATAGCTGTAATTCAAAAAAAAAGGAAAAGGAAAAGAAAAAAAAGAAAAAGAAAAAGAAAAAGAAAAGGAAAAGAAAAAGAAAAAGAAAAAAGAAAAAGAAAAAAAGGAAAAGGAAAAGGAAAAGAAGGAAAAGGAAAAGGAAAAGGAAAAGGAAAAGGAAAAGGAAAAGGAAAAGGAAAAGGAAAAGGAAAAGGAAAAGGAAAAGGAAAAGGAAAAGGAAAAGCAAGCCAGTGGGTTTTATCCATTTCATCCCTCTCCCCCCAAAAAGGTGTTTTGGTAAGGCTTGTTTCAGTGGAGCTTGCGAATGCTAAACACGCTGCTGAAATATTGAGTTATTAAATATTAATTTATTTGTCTCCCTAATCGTTTGACATTGTGTGCACACTTTCTCAGCGGTCTCATTCCTTACAGAGTCCTTAGCAGAGGATCCACCGGATGACCTGGGAAAATAAGTACTCGGTTTGGAGAAAAGAAAATGTGCACATAATCTACGACAAGTCAAATTTGTGTTCCTGCAGAAGTGAAAAGACTCGTAGCAAACTCTTTTCCTCCTTGCTAATATCCCGATGGGACTGGAGAAGACAAGAGTGTCTTTGTCTGGGTCATGCACACCCCTTTCCGAGAGGCACCTGCAGCAGCAGCAAGGCAGTTTCACAGCCTTCCTCTGGGGAGCCTGAATCAATCACAGAGGATTTGAAGCTAGGACAGCTCCGTCCTTTGGCTTTGGTATGGGCGACAGGTTTATCCTTGTTAAACAGCTGGGGAGGGGGGGAAGTGAGAGGCTGGGGCAGGAATCCAGATCCAGGATAGGTTTCTCTGCCTGTTCACACGTCCCGAGGCACTTCGTGCTTCCTGCTGCTTCACTTTCTATTTTTCAGAGGTAAATTCTTCACCGAGCTAGAAATTGAGTATTTAACTGCCTACACCTTAAAAACGAGCTGTCTAATGCTGTACAGCAGGTTCCAGTTGTACCACTTTTCATAATAAACGATGAATTTTTATATATTTTTTTTTAATTTGAGAATAACGTTTTCTCAACAGTGCTTTTCCTTTCCACCAGGCAAAGAGGATCAGCAGTCTGGTCCTGTTTGCTGCCCGAGGTTTGACTGTACCTTAGAACTACAAAGAAGACATCAGATTTGGGGAAAGAAGCAGCACTCTGATGTCCCCTCTCACCTCAGAGACCAAACCCCCGTTGTGTCCACAATGAATGAGGGTCTTGGCCTAGGAAATGACATTTTGACATCCCCCCCACCCCAAAAAAAAAAAACCAAACAGAAAAAAACAAAAGCAAAGAAAAAAGAAGCCACCAAACACCACGGCACAAACCAGTTTCTGCTCAGGAATAAGGCCCAGGTCTGTAATAGCAGGGTTATTGCACATGGGATTGGAACCTGGTGGATGTTGTAAGTAGAAGCCAGCAGTGCCTGCCCGCGCGACATCGGACTCTTCACCGGTGCTCTCGTCTCCTCACCCTCACGAGCACTTGTGCACAGCAGCTGGAACAGAGAACATAGCCTTCAGAGAGCTCTGCACTGGAGAATATGGGTATATCAGCAAACAGCCTAAAAATAGAGAGGGTAGCTGACCGTATTTGCGTTGGTCTTCACCCGAGGTATCGCAGCCAGGTTGGTTGAAACCCGAGTTTCATTCTGCAACGAAGTTGTCAGGGATATTCTAACGATAGAGACTTCCAACAATGTATCTGCTTTTTCACTTTTTTGCTTTAGTTGCTTAATATTTAAGCTTTGCTCCGTGCTACCTTCTTGTCTGTATATTGAATGGTCACTATGCCTCTTTCATTTTGTAGACTTGAATGAGGAGAATATGAATTCACCCTTTTTTGCTGAGAAGTAAATGATAAAGAATGTTGTGTAACATTTATTCCAATAAAGCCTTGATTTTTTTTTCAGTGCTCTTTTAAAGGGAAACAACGTTGAACCATGTTTTGATGTCTTCACTTTCTTGTTTTAGTGGCTCTTGATACAAAGGCCTTCAATTTATGATTTCTCCAAATTAAAGATAAAACTGAGGTTTCCTAGTCTGCTTTGAACGCCGTGCGCTGCCTGCCCGTCCTTGCTCGTGCTGGTTTTTACTGCAGCCCAGCCTGTCCATCACAGGTAAGTGCAGCTGGGCATTTCTCCACCTCTCTGGTGCTTTGAAAGCTGTTGGTGCCTCTGTGACTGTGAGGAACGTCCACATCTGCCTGTTGCTCAGAGCAGAGCTCCAATGGGTCTGTTTTTCTGCTCCTTCGAGGGGTTGTTCCTTACTCTGGCCGGATTACGGGGACTCCCCTCTTCTCCCTCTGGTTATTCGGTCACTCTGGCAGCAGCTCCTCTGGAGTTGGTTATCCTCATTAGGCTGCCGTGGAGAGGGGAAATCCTGCTGAACTGTAATTGCTCACTAATGGCTTCTCCTTTGTGACATCGTCTCGGGTAGCGTGGGGCTGTGGGAGCCTGCTGGATTTGCCTGCTGGATTTGCCTGCTGGATTTGCCGCGTGACTGCGAAGCCGGCGAGAGAGGTTGCCCGGGCAGGTTTCAGAGTCCTGCAATTACCCCGCTGATCAACCTTCACGCCGGGGAGTTCGGGGACCGCAGTAACCCAACCTTCAGCGCCGAGGCGGGCCCTGCACATGCGGCTGGGTGACGGTGTTTGCTGCTGCCCTGAAGCATCAAAAGGGCCACGCTTAATGAGGGCAAAAGGGCAGGGAGCAGCTGCTCCGGAGGCTTTTGGCAGAGCTTGCCAGCGGAAACCTCCCTCAATGGGTGCGGAGAAATAAGGTTTCTCTTAGGGGGAGACCAAGGGGCGAGATTTCTCCAGGAAAGGAAATAGATGAGATGATGCAGTGAACGCAGAGGCTGCCGCACGCTCGTCGTTTTGTGGCGAGGGGCAGAGGGGGAGGATGCAGCCGCCGGCCCGAAGCCACATCTGCTGGGGGGGAAAATCACACAAGGGATGCTCCCCCGTTACCTCTGTGCTCCCTGGGCTCATCTCCCTGGCCGGCAGCATCCAGCCAAGAGCGAGAGGGGCTGCCGAGGTTTGCACGGCGAGGCCCTCCTCGTGCTTTCGCACTTTCCGGCGAGTTGGGGCTGCCAGCAGGCTGGGGGGTTCCCTGCCCAGGAGCACCCCGAGTGCAGCAGAGAACCTGAGCCGCTTCGCAAGGCAGCTCATCCCTCTGCTCGATCGAAGGTGAAGCGATGCTCAAATTGCCAGATGCTAAGGAGCGCGCGGAGAGGCTGCCAGCAGCACCAGCGGGTCTCTAGGCAACTGCCAGGGCAGAAGCAAGCTGATGTGCACATGGCCTTGGTAGCAACTCGACTCGCTGTCATCATTTTTTTTTTGCTTTTTTTCTCCTGTTCCCTCGTCCTTGCTCAAGTCTTCGAAGGGGGATTTGTCATCCTCCCTCTCCCTGCAGCAGAGTCGGGGCGTTGGGAAGGCACCGACCGCGTGGTGAGCAGCAGGAAAAGGACGGAGGCGTTTGCTGGTTCAGAGGGCACTGGCAGCTGGTTTTAGTCCCCTTCTGTGGCCTGTGTTTGTGACTCTGCTCCTGCTGTTCCCTGGAGCCTTTCTGGGGGTCTTTGTTTTTACTCACTTGCTGGGTTCCGAGCACAAGCTATGGGCTCTCACGCTGGGCAGGCTGAACACCCCTGCGGATGTGACTTTGGGGTAACTATTCAAAGCCCAGGAGGGGCACCTCTAATTTTGACATCTGGCTTTTCAGCTAAGAGCTCCACATCTTAAGAGCTTAAGGACTGGAATTTCCAACCGTGGTTTGTCTTGGTCATTAAATATTCAAGTGAGGCAGTGCCTGCTGAAGGGCTGCCTCAAACCTTGCAGCCATCAGCAGGTGGGGCTGGGGCATTTCAAAGGCTGAATACAGGGCCACACTAAAGATAAGATTCCTGAAATACAACTAGTGCTCAGATAGGTGTTGATAATCCTCCCGCCATTCCCTCTTTGCCGTTGGTAGGACACCCCTGGGAAGGAGCTGCGCCGGGGTAGCTGCACGCTGGACGCATTCAGCACCACTGCAGAATGGGATCAGCAGCCACCGGGTGCTTCTTGGCTTAGGAATCTTGCTGCTGGCTGCAAGTGCTGTGGCCTCAGCTGTATGCGAGCTTGGAGCAGGGACACACAAGTACAGCTGGGCACGGAGAGAGCTGGCGCTTCAGGGGCTGTAGCCACAGGCAGTAAATCTGGCAGCTTCCAGCATTCTCCCTTCCCAGTTTCCAAATGCCTTGGGTAGAAGAGCTGCCCGCCATGGAGGGCCACAGCCAAAGAAGCCCATGGAAACGCGGTGGTCTTGGCTAAGATAAAGACAGGCACGCTCCTGGGAAGCTGCTGTGCTGAAATGCAATGAAGCCAGCGGAGCCCACAGCCCTGCTGCCTCGCCAGGGGCCCGTTCTGTTGCCTGGTGCTCACCGGGGCCGCTCCGGGAGTCCATGTAGGAGGCTATTCCAGCAGCCAGGCACGAAGCTACTGCCCAGACTGGCTAAAAACCCTCTCCCTGCCTCTTCCCGGCGTCTCGAGTCACCGGCGCGCCAGTCTGCAGGGAGGGTGTTGCTCACAACACCCCAGGCACGGCCGTGCTCCGGGCTGGAGCCGGGACGGGCTGCGTGCCGCCGGGCAGAGGTAGAAATGGGACAGAAGAAAACGGCCCCACCGCGCGCGCTTGTCCCGGCTGAACGGGCACAGCCAAGGCCCTGGCACGCCAGCTCTATTTCCCGTGGCTGGCAGAGGCTCAGCTTTGTGGATGGCAGCCCCCAAGGTGTGTGCCCAGGGACCAGTGCCCACCCAGTCACTGCAGGGAGCTGTGCTGCAGGCAGTACTGGGAGTCAGGATCAGAGTCTCAGGCTGGGGAAGGCAAACCTGTATCTGCTGCATCAGCCTGAGGAATAGTGGCTGTGGACGTGACCTTCTCGAGAGCCGGCGGCTGAGAAGCAGGCAGGTCCGGGCACTCCGGGCTGGAGCTGCGGGTGCTGAAGGTTCCAAGGCAGGGGGCTGCCACTAAACATGTGGAATCAGAAAAAGGTGGTTCATCGTTTTCAGGTGGTTTAGGACCTTCCATCTACAAAGGACTTTGTCAGGGTAGGCTGTAATGACTCTGGCTTAGCGCCACAGCAGCCGAGAGCCCGACAATTTGCTGTGCCTCGGCAGACAAATGGGCTGACCAGAGCCTCTGCTGATAAAAGCTACTCCCCAGCAATTACAGCCTTTCAAGCAGGAGGCTGCACAGGTCTAAAAAAAAATAAATTTGAGCCGCTGAACAAGAAAATACTGGGATTCTTCCAAGTGGGGAAAGCTCCTGAATGAGCAGTGCATCAATGCTGCATGGTAAATGTGCCCCTGCACATCTTTACCTAATGTTAAAAAGAGGTGGCACTTTGATATAATTGGTTCTTGGCTGCAGCAGCCAGCAGCAGAGCTTGGCTGTTGCAATAATCCCTTGGGAACAACACAGCTAATTAAAGCCTAGGAGCTGGTAACCAGCAGCATCTCCTTTCTCTCCAGCCACGTCTGTGCTAATCAGAGGTGGGTAGATCCCAAGGAGGTTTTGTGCTGACACGTGCTAAGCGGGGGAAGGAAGGATTTGCCTTCAGAGCTTTGTGCTTTAGCAAATCCTAACTATCCCAGCATCCCTCTGCCTGCTGGGTTTGCTCACAAGGGTACGTGGCAAGATGCGTCAGGGTGAGCGTTTGGGGGGAGACACCTCCTCAGAGCATCCCCCCTTCCCACTGCATCAAAGCAATATCCAATAGAACAAGACTCGGACAAGGTTTGCGGAGCCCTTCTCCGCAAGAGCCGGGTGGGCAGCTGTGCTGAGGTGGGAAGACCAGGCTGCTTCAGGGCGCAGAGAGCGTGTGCTGGCTCAGGAACCCCTCGTAGGCACCGCGGAGTTGGGTGAGAGCCAATCCAGAAGCCCTGCCCCTTGCTACTGCCGGGCACGGCGCTGCAAGGCCCGGGGGGTTACAGAGACCTGGCAAGGGTCTGCTGCTGGGGACAAGCACGGGAAGAACAGATGGAATTACTGAGCATGGGACACGACAGGGAGCCTGGAAAGTTGGTAAAACCTCACTGATTCTTCCAGACCCTTGAATAAAGGGAGAGGCTGGAAATGGCTGTGCTGCAGCGCGCAGCTTGGGTTCAGGGCACGGAGGGTTCCCGTGGGGGGAAGGTCATCCTGAGTGGGCCGAGTCCTGCAGGAAACTCCTCCGGGGCAGCTCCACAGCTGGATTTTTAGTAACTTTGCTTTTTGTGCTAACCTGAGCATTCACTCTGCCCTTTCTCTGTGTCCAGGTTTGATTCAGGATGTGGAGCTGGCTTCGGTGGCAGCAGAGAAGTGGAGAGTGAAGACGTCTCTCTTGGGTATCCCACTCCCAGCACACGGGAAGAAGATGATGTAAAGGCAACAAAAGGGCTAAAATCTGAAATGCAGCGTTGTAAGTAACCCACAGTGGATTGTCAGAGAGCACGCGGAGCTTTCTGCTTCCTCCTTCTTCCTCCTAACATCCCTGTGCAATAGGAACATTTGTGCCACCTCACAAATAAGAAACAAAGAATGATCCAAACTTTAGAGCACGGGAGTGCAGGGGAATGACTGAAATGACTGGGCTGGCAATTGCTGGGTATTACCTACTCAGGAAGGGCAGAGTGAGTAGAGGAAGAGCAGCAGGAATTTTCAATAGCCCAAAGCAGCTACTGAGCACCGATGGAGGAGCGTGATGGGAAAGCTCTGGAACCAGGACTAATGGGCCCACCACAAAACAGATGGGCTACTTTCAAGTGCCTTTGCAATGAGAAGCTGAAACTGCTGGAGGCATACCGAGCACTCCTGAGTTCCCTAGAATTACTTCTGGAGTGGGTTTCTACTCTGAGCTCCTGGATGTGTGACTTTGAGCCATACTAGAAGAGACAAACAATCAGTCTCCTGGAAGTTGGCGGTTGCAGACCAACCAAGGCTGTGCTTACCCACGTTACCCACTTAGAAAAGTACAAAATATTTCCATTCCTACCCCTGCTTTAAAAAAACCCTAAAACTAGGAGGAAGAATTGAGTAAACGTGTCTAGATAGAAGACAATGGAAAAAAAAAATCTAAAATGCTAGGCAACATGAGGTCACCTTTGGCTGGACAGCCAGGAGGTTCAACAGTGATACGGAGGCAGCAGTTTGAAATAAAACAACGTAGATGGGCAGAACAAATGTGACTAACTATCAAAAATAGACCTTGTCATCCTACCAGGCTTAGGAAGCCTGATTAGAAAGGCACAGCCCAGTATCTCTGGAGGACTATGGAGATAATGTCTCTTCAGCTGATGGAGAAGAGCAGCAGGGCCCTTCATGACTACTCAAAGATGGTGAGGGAACTAAAAAGTCTCTGTTATTTTGCAGGCAGAGTAAGGAGGAAGAAAGGCTGGGAGTTGAGCAGAGTGGCCCCAGAGTGGGAAAAAGGCACGTGCTCGTTACGCTAAGGGTGAGTAACCACTGGAACAAATTAGCAAGGAGCTTGTCGGTGAAAGAGCACTTGTATTTAAAAGATTATGTTTCATATAACATTTTTTTCCTCCTAGAGGGTGCAAGCCCAACACGTGTGACTCAAAACACTCTGGCACTTTTCTTTGTTGTAATTGTGGCTGGTGACAGCGGGAGGAAGTGCCCATTGCCCACCTCTACTGACTAGTCTAGATAGAAAAAAGAATCCCTTAAAAATAAAAAGCAACATAAATGCAATTGGTCAGGATTTGGACAGTGCCAGAGGACTTCAGGCAACTGCTTGGAATTTGACCTAAAAAGAACTTGCTGGAACAGCAGATAACAAAGAATCATAGGAATGTTTAGAGTGGAAAAGACCTGAATGATCATCCAGTCCCATCATCAGCCGAACACAACCAAGTCTACCCTGTATCCCTCAGCAGCCCACCTAATTGGCTCAGGTTGGGGACTCCACCCAGAGCTTTCTGGTTTAGCTGGAGACTGGCATTTTGAGCAGATGTGACCTATGGATCTGAGTCCCCAGTACCAGTGTGCCCAACCTCCAGGGATGGTGCCCAACCTCCAGCATCAGTGTGCCCAACCTCTAGTGATGGTGCCCAACCTCCAGGGATGGTGTGCCCAACCTCCAGTACCAATGGGCCCAACCTCCAGGGATGATGCCCAACCTCCAGTACCAATGTGCCCAACCTCCAGGGATGATGCCCAACCTCCAGTACCAGTGTGCCCAACCTGCAGTGATGGTGCCCAACCTGCAGTGATGCTGTGCCCAGCCTCCAGCGACACTAACCCTCGTCTTTCACACAACACAAATGACAAGCGTGGCAAGCAAACTGGCTCCAACGGCTTCGTGTCACTTGTTCCACGTGTTCTTGGCCTTTACAGTGGTCCCAAGACTCTGCCCAGCCCCATCAGCCTGCCCCGAGCCCGAGGAGCCCAGTTCAGCAGCAGAGTGCTTTCTGCAGCCCCCTGGGATGCCAGTCGGGCCCTGGCTGGCACCCCCCCCCACCCCTCTTCTTTTGACCATGACATTTTAATTCCCACAGACTCAATACCCCCTCCCTGTAGACTTGAGATAGTTTTGACCGTGGGTTACCCGAGAGTTTGCAAACTAAAGATGCAGCAGGACAGAGTTAAACAACAGTCAAAAAAATCCCTGCCCAGAGGAAAATGAAAATAAAGCGCCGAGAATGCCTCAGCTGGAGACAGGTCCTCTTGGGCATGAGAGTGTAAAGACTGGAGCTCCGTAATTCCAGTCCCTAAGTACACGCAAAGAGACTTCCTGAAATAAACTCCAGCTGACAGCCAGTAGCCAACAGGCAGCCACCAGTAATTATTTCATTAACTCGTGTATTGCAATCTGCACGCGGACAACTGAAAAGCCTGCCCCCAGTGCAAACACTTCAGCATCAATACCACCCCAGTTCAGCTGTGATTACAAAAGACACCCCTTCTCCAAAATCTGAAGGAACTACTTCAACAGCATCTCCCTCTTCAAAGTCTTCCAGGTCTAGTGTATGATGATCTTTTGCAATCCATTTTTAAGACCACTCCTTTGCTTGCTGTTCTGGGTATCTGCAATAGGAATGCTTCTCAGGCAAAAAGTGGAACTACAGGTATGGTACCGCTACAAAGCACGCAGAGAGAGAGAGACAGGCACAACATTTCCTTGCTGCCTTTGTAAAAATGGATAAAAAGTAAACAAGCTGTGGTGCAGGGGTTAATCTTCTGATACTGCTATACTACCACCCCAGGAAGGACTCAGATAAGGCAAGAACTTCACAAACCAAACCAGTGGAAAGACCAAGCCTTTATTACCAAGAAAACTGACTCCACAGCCAAGGCTGGCTTGCTTCCATGCATGCTGTCACTCGGAGGCACCCGCTGAGCATGGAGAAGTGCTCCTGATAGCTTCATTAATTCCCCAAGACACCATTAGGCTTTGTTCTTGCTGTGCTGGTTGTGGCTGGGATAGAGTTAATTCTCTTCACAGCAGCTCACAGGGGGCTAGGTTTGGGGTTTGTGCTGACAAGTGTTGCTAACACGGGGATGTTTCAGCTGCAGCCGAGCAGCGCTCACGCCGAGGCAAGGTCTTCTGCTCTCACACCACCCACCAGTGCATAGTCCAGGGGTGCACAAGCAGCTGGGAGGGGACACGGCTGACCCCAGCTGGCCAGAGGGCTATTCCAGAGGAGAGGATGTCAAGCTCAGCACACAAAGCTGGGGGAAAAAGGAGGAAGCAGGACTTTGGGAGCGTTGGCCTTCGTCTTCCCACGGCACCACTCCAGACGCCCGGAGAGGGCTGAGCATCTGCCTGCCCTGGGGAAGTGCTCAGGGAATTCCTGCTGCTGCTTGGCTTGTGCACACGGATTTGTTTCACTTATTCAACTGGATCTCCACACTCAAGTTTGCTCACCTCCCCTCCCCCTGTGCCACCAAGGGGCTGTGTGGGCATGAGTCTCTGGCTGGGGTCAAACCATGAACCTTGGCTGCAGCTGCCCGCTCAGCACTTTGATTCAGATGAAAGGTTTGCCAGAGTCGTGTTGCCAGCACTGGAGAGGCCAGAAGAATCCACCTGACTGGTGGATAAGCCAAACACCACAAGGGAATTAAAAGAGAAATAAAAAAAAACCTCACATACTGGACAGTTATCACTAAGGGAAGTCAAATGACTTGCTTTACATCCACAGTGTAAATAATTTCACAAGCAGGAAAATGATTATGCTCGAGTCTTATCTTCACTTGGGGCGCGTGAAGAACGTTTGCTGAATCCTTTTATTGGTACGTGCAAGCACACGATCACAAAGCCTGAAAGGCAGCAGGAGGAGACAGAATGACTGTTATCTATTATTGTTTGGATTTTGAACAAAATTGATGGAGTAGGAACCAGTTGATGAATCCTGTTTTATCTGGAAATTTTCTGTTGACAGGCCAAACGGGCGGAGAACCAAATTCCCAAGATCCTTCAGTTTGCCTACAATGAAAAGGAGAGAACGTGTTAAGTAGAGGGGAAAACTCCCACTGAATTATGGCCAACTGCACAGTCCAGCTCGAACCATTTCTCTGCGAATTCAAGGTAAATGCTGTGGAAATCTCTGCAGCCTGGGAACAGCTCGACTCTCAACAGGAACTTCAGAAAATCCCAGTGGTGATGTAGTCACTGGCCAGGTTACTCTGGGCTTGAGAACAGATCATCATGCTGGTTCTGAAGGGTTTGTCAGGCAGCCCTGATGAAGCCAGTGGCTGCAGGCTGTCGTGACTCTGTGGTTATAGTTACCCAGAAGCTCCTTATTTTCTCTGTTGCAGGCTCCTGAGACACGAGTGTCAAACAACTCACAGCAAAGCACCGGTCTCCCCTGTACTTATGCGTGGGCATAGCTGTGGTAGCTGCCAACGTTCAATCTTCTAATACAAATGTTTCAGTTCTGGTCATTTTTGAACCCCTAAAACCAATCAAGTGCATTATAACAACCCAGTTTCCTTGGCTACTGAAAGGCAAAGCTCAAACTGCTCATCTGTAATTATTAAAAATCCCTAAGTCTGTATAGATAAATAAATTCATCCTTCCAACAGTGTTTGCACCGTTGAACTAAGCACTTAGACCTGAAGCATGCACCTTCACAGCCTTTTTGCCCGAAAAGAAGCCTCAGCATGACACCTTGTGACATGACATCATTAACTCCACCTCAAAACTACAGCTCTCTAGGATTAACTTACCCCTAAGATCTCTAAACTATTACTTAGCAAACATTGTTAAATATATATAGGGTATGACAGTTAACTTCTCAAGGCTTCTATCAGTGTGTGTATCATACATGTCTTCTGACTCTAGAAAATTAAGCTTGCTACCACCTGCAGAAGGGAAGAGGCAACAAAAGGCCAAACTTCCAAAAAAATTTGTACCTCTGCAGAGATGACAAAATAGATTAAATACATATAATTAAACAAGAAGCAGAGGTAACAACTTCAGTGTTGGCTAAACACAAGCTGACTGAGCCTCTGGCGTGACAAGACAAAGGAGGAGGACGGTCTGTTCTCCAAGAAAAACATTCTTTTCCTCCTGGCTCCAATGCAGAATTGTTGACTAATTTCCCAAAGAACAAAGAGGAGAAGTTTGGACAAGTTGAAGCCTACCCTAGGTCTGCATCCACGGGCTACGCGCTAGGTTCTTCAAGGCAACCCATTCTGTTTTGCTCTTGAGTTTCGTGGTGGGGGGGAAAAGTGAAGATGACAGCCACCATGGCTGGCACCCAGGAAATCCAACTGTGCAGCTGGAGGAGTCACAGCCACGCACCTAAAACCTGCAAATGCCCCAGCTCTTCCTACTCTGAGCAGGCCCTGCTAAGGCAGCGGGAGAAACACGGCTGGTTTTCTAGTTATTGTCACCTCTATTTCTAAACTACCCCAGGAGAATCTTACTGCAAGAGGGTATGAACACTCCTCACGTGGTTCCTTTGCTTTTTCCCAACCTTTTCTATTTGTTTGAAAACCTGTTTTCAAAATAAAGTGTAAGTGAGAGGCGTTTTCTGGTCGGAGTCAGTAGGATGGCTCCTTTCTGGTCACACCAGAGCCAATAAACACAGAACAGCTGCCTTGGTATTCCTGCCTGTAGCCAGGCCAGCTCTCTGAGAGAAGCTAAAGACTGCAGGGTATGTGTAATACTTTATTCTTCATATCACCGTGATCGAATGATTAAAACAATACAGTCATAGGTCACCTTCCTGTTCTATCAGATAAATCCATCCAGCAATGCCTTGCGGTGCAGCCACGTTTAGTAAATTGTTAATGAACCAGAAGAAAGCCTTGCCTTTTCCAGGAACTCCAGCCCAAGCGCTGCTCCTGCTGTCCTGGCACACACAAACCCATCATTGTAGGAAAGCACTATTTCCTCCTCCCCCACTCTCCTTTCATCCCTAAATTAAGATCTGTAGTTAAGTCCAACGTCCCCCTCCCCCCCAAAGAAAAGCTCTCTTAAAACAGAGACTGTGCTTGGAGGAAGGAAAACGGCACGTGGAGCTGTGACTCAGCTCCAAGGAGTTCTCAGCAATCAAACACTCACTTGTCCCAGAGCAGGGTCACGTTCTCCTCTCTGAGGCTGTATTTTCATAGCTGTTGCTCTTTGTATTTTAGAGAGCCTATGTCTGCTTTTCCCCTGGAACTCCAGCACGTTAGGTTTCTTCAGCAAAGCAATATTCAGAGGTTAACAAGAAAACTACCTGGTAAAAATCAATTTAGGGCTGAGAAGTCTGTGATCCGTTACTCAGCCAAAGTGCAGACTAACATCCCATTGCAAGTGGCAGATGCACAAAAAGCTCTCTCACAATTTACATTAAGATGTAACACCCAAAATAATCACCGCTCGCTCGTGGTGGCGATGATTCTCGTAGGGCTGCTCGTGTTAGCGTGGTGGTGGGAAAGTGAAAAGCTAGGTATTGTTTGTGTGAGGACATTTTTGGATAAAAGATGGATTTCTAGAGGAGCTCTCATCTTTGTAGAAAAATTTTTAACATTTTCTTAATTAAAAGAGCAAGGGCAAATCCTCTCCCTTCCCTAAACAGTGAGGACTGAACTAAAAGCTGCTGTCTATTAGCTCTTAAACTATTTAAAGTGACCTCCCTATATATGGTATTGGGGTTTGGCAGGTTAGCGTGAATACAACACACCCTTCAGCATCAACCCCCCCCTAATTCTTTAGGCACTAAGCTGAGGAAGTATCTTTGCTGATCTGAAGTGGCTGGAAAAATCTCTTCTTGGTGGAAAAGTGCAGGTGACCTGCTCTGGTAGGCCTTCCCACTAATCACACTGATAATTAAGTACCTTTCACTATTTGCAGGAATGCACTCGTTACTTAAGCAGAAGGTCCCAACAGTTCTTAATTAGATTTGGTAAAATCTGTGTATGGAAGATGGGAGGAGCTCCCCAGAGGAGCTGGTCCTGCTTATCACAACAACTACAGCTTCTCCAAACGAGATTACTTGTTGCACAACAGCTGGAAATCTCTGGCTTTAAAGTCAGAAGTGAAATACAAAAGAACACAGAAAATGGTCAGTGTGCGTTCATGCGCTGGGCAGTTACTAAGGCAGGGGACACCTGCATTATGAAAGCATAAAGAACCACATGGATTTAAAAGCTCCTTTCTGAGTGTGCTGTAAGTTAAGCTTTCTTTACAGTGAAACTCAAAAGGTTAGTTCCTTACTGAGCAAACTTAAGCGGCAGCACGAACCCGCAAAGCCGAACGGGAGATAGGAAATTATTTCAATAAAGATGCCAGCCTGGGAAGAGTTAGACCCTTGCAGAACACACAGCAAAAAATGGACTTGGTTTAGCAACAAAACCTGCTTTTTCTAGCAACAAAACCTGCTTTTTCTAGTGACATCAACTTCATCACTCACAGGCGCACAAAAGAATTCGTAGTTTGGTAGTCTGGAAGAAAAATCCAGTCAGGAATGTGTGCCCTGATTTATTTACACACAATCACTTAAGAAGTGGTTTCAGCATCTGACAGACTATGTGGTAATGAGCTGTAGCACTGGAAACAGGAAGCACTCTGGGGGAAGGAGGAAGATGCACTCCATTTATTTTGGTTTGTTTGTAAACAGCTTCAGTTTTCACGACAGAATTAGTTAGTTACACCAGGACTCAGCTCTGGTTGAAAGAATAAAAGCCTAGAAAAACAATGTTACTGGCACATTCAGTAACTAAAATAAAAATCCAATTCATAGCCAGGCTCAAGCATGAGCTGTGACATTCTTTCTACAGATTTTGTTGGTGATGGAGTGTCAGTGCTCCTGGACCAGGCCTAGCCTGGAACTATTATGATGTATCTGACTTGCTCTCCTGGAACCAAAAAATTCTAGGGTACAACCCAGACCTGAGCTGGCTTCAAGAATGAATCTTTGTGTAGCTGGCACTGTTCTGTGGGTAGTCAGATAATCTCCCAGCGAGGAATTGTCCATTCTGTCACAGTGCTCAGCTGGTAATTAGTGGAAACAGTTTAAAACGGATACGGCGCACGACAAAAACAATCCAAAGAAATCTCCTCACCCCCACACTATATAGTTTGTCTCTGGCACTCTTTCCCATCTAACCCTCCTTCCTCAATAGGAAGTGTTTTTCCTTGGCCTCAGACAGACCAGCAGTATTTTGTAAACCTTAGCAGGTATTTCCTCCCCAGGCCTTCACTGGGAGATCCAGGGCATCACTGCTATCCCTCTCACCAACAAGAGACAGGGAATTCTAGAACAAGTAAAAAAAATGAGTCTGGTTACTGCCCATATCCCTGACTTACCTTCTCTTAATAGGAAACTTGAAGTCCTTACAGAAAAAAGCCCTCAATTTGTGTTCCACTAGTGGTCACAAGCAGTGCTAAGAATATAGTCTGCCCAGTTGATGCCATGTGGTGTAAGTGACACAGGTGACAAGGAATCCTGTCACGTGCAGAGGTGGTGGATGGAGAGAAGAGTTCAGTGCTGCCCTGCTCCACTCTTAGCTGCGTTCCCCTGGCCGTTTACAGCAGCAAACAGCAGTGTCTCTCCTTGCATTCAGAAGGGAGACTCCTTTCCTGAGGATCCCAATATAAACAGCCTGAACTGGTTCCCAAAGGACCAGTTCAGTTCTGAAATCCCAACTGCCACTGGAATGATGCTTTTTAAAATGTAGATAAAAGCAGCAGTGTAGAAGTAGGTTTGTAATGACAGTTTTTAAAGCTGGATTTATGGATTCGGCGCAGTCCCTTGTGATCAGTGAGGCCCTTTAGACACTGGTGACAAAGGGAGAGCTCAGAAAACGATCAGCAGTTGCTTTCATATTACCTTGTGCTGCAGCTCTCCCATGTCCTACAAATGAGCATGATCCTTCTGGAGATTTTCTGCATTTGCCATTTATTTATAGCACTATCACACTTAACCTTCTTTATTTATGGCTTGTTCTAAGTACAATGGTGGAATCAGAATCTGATGACGTGAAGCTCTAGAAAGCCTCACTGCAGCTTTGCTAGATCAAACCAGGTACAAAGCAAGAGCAAAGCAGCCTCCCTGCACAGCAAGAAAAGGCAAAAGAAATAAATAAATAAAAGTGAAGACATCAGCTGCAACATAATATTTTAAGAAATATGGTTACAGTATACAAGACAGACCGAGTTTATTTAACCTGATTCTCTGCAGAACAGCAAAACACTGTCTTCCCCTTTCTCATCCCAAAGCCTCAAAGCCTATTCATCTTAAAACAGCATTTCATCTACTACTTGTCACACCTAGGATGAGTAAACAGGTGACTACTGGAAGCTATTTCTGAAACAGGTTAGGTACAGTTAATTTCTTTTTATCTTCTCCTGTCATTTGTCCTTGCTCTTTTGTGTGGATTTTCCATAAAGTACAAATGAAAAGATTAAATCAACACAAAAACTCATTTTAAAAAGCACCAGAAAGTCAGATTTGCTCAGGTAGTGGCTGAACCTATAGGAATTAACAAACCCTCTTAACTGGGAGACAGTAGGCAGTGTTGACAGCAGTCTTTTTGGGGGCAGGAGGTTCTCCCCCAAACTGTGAGTTTACCCATGACACTGAGGAGTGCAAGGAAATGCTTTACAGTTCATGTTACACATGAAAATCAATCTTGCTTCCGCAATCTTATTTCAGTAGTTATGCTTTTGAAACACATCAATCCAGTTAAGATTTTATCTGAGCAATACCATACAACGCAATGATGGGGGCACACACACCCATGACTCCCAGAGGGGTTTGGGCTGGAAAGGACCTTAAAGATCATCTGGTTCCAACCCCCCTGCCATGGGCAGGGACACCTCCCACTAGAGCAGGGTGCTCAGAGCCCCATCCAGCCTGGCCTTGAACACTTCTAGGGATGGTCCATCTACAACCAGCCCAGGCAACCCATTCCAGTGTCTCACCACCCTCAATTCAAACGAGAGAGATGAATTAAATTCTCTCTTCTACAAACAAGCATAGTCAAGAGCATCCTTGAGTAAAGAACTGCTATTTACATCAAAGTAAACATGCAGACTTAGAGGTCTATAGGTTGGAAGTGCTACAAAAACAACCCCCCCTCCCAAAATTACTTCTTCAGACAGAAGCCCAAACATGCTCAGTTATTACAGCTGGTTGACTTTCACGTGACGGTTTAGTGGAAACCCTGTTTTATCCCTTCATGGCAATGTTTCCTTTGAAGGTTTCCTTGCAGAGAGAAGGGGCAGAGCAGCTGGTCCCTCTCAACCCATTTTGCCCTGCTCTCACATGCCTCAATAGTAATTTGGTTTAGAAGGTCCTGAATATTCTTTCCTTAAATTTAACTGACAGCCTTTTCTGTAGGGCAGAATTATTTGGCTGGAACATACTTTAGATGAAACCAAGTGATAGAGACCTATGAAGAAATCAGGAGTTTTGTTTAACACAGAACAAGCATTTTCATGAAGACTGACCTTCTTTAAATTTCATACAAGAGATTCTACTCACGCCTTTTTGCTGTTCTAGTAGACTGTGAAAACTATTATGCAGGGTATATATGTACACACTACTTACCTAACATTTCTTTCTTCAGTTTTTCATTCCTCTCTTCAATTTGTCTAGGTAATCGCTGTGGAGAGAGAGAAAAAGTGGAGTCAAACCCCTGCTTTCAAAAATACTGTAGGCTAAGCTGAGGGAAATTTTCAAACACATACCCAGGATACACTGTTTATGGATTAAAAGGAATCCTTCTATCAAAACACACTGTCATCTTACTTTGGAAACCTGTAATTCATTGTATGTCATCAGTTCACAAACTTAAACTATTTAAAGTTGGAACAGCTGGCTCATCTTCCATCCTGACACAGTACTGGTGTTTGTAATTGGTCATTTTTAATGAGAATTTTATACTCACTACAACTACATTTACTCTTGGATCATTTCTGGTTTGCATTCTCTATACATCAGTGAAATACAATGTTAAACCAAAATATATTACAAACGACAACCACTTTTTATACATTCTTTTCTTTTCCTATTTTTCAGAGGTACTATCTGAAGCTTTTATACTATGCTTATTGCTGTATAATTCTGGCAGGTCAGCATGCAATTATCTATCTCTTCTTCTGGAGGTCACAGCCAATAAGACAGATCTGCTGTAATGGTGCTATCAGTAAATTAATTACAGTTGCAGACTGTGGTACGGAGCGTGGAATACACTCCTGATACACATCCCTTGTGCTAATTGGCTTCTGAACATAGTTAAAGAATTCAGTTCATATTCTTGTCCTTTCCTGTCGTTTACAGCTCCAGTCATCATGGACAGGTTTAGTCATCCTCTAAGTAAAATAAGATATTCACCTCAAGAAAAAGCCCACTGACAAGGCTGCCTGGCTGTTCCTCTCCTCTTCAATGCAGAAGACAAAGTAGAGTAGATTTTCTAGAGTGATGGGGAAGAGCTGGTACACCCCAGTGGAAAAAAAAACCCCAACCAAATAAAAAACACCCCAAAAACCCCAGGAAAAAACCCGAGCACTATGCAACAGAATGCAGATATACATGGATGGCTAGGCTTGAAACCAGCCCAGGCCCAGCATCACTACCAGTGAGCCAGATCTAATTAGCCCAGTCAGACCTCATCTGATTCCTGCTGACCCAGAGGGGCTTATTAAGTTGGGTGCAGATCTGGACCTAAGCTGCCCGCACGAAACCATGTGTGGATATCCCCAGGCTCTAAATTCAGTTTGCATTGTGGCTGAGAGACGTGCTGAATCTTGGATGAGTTTGGCATGGATGGCTCGTGTCTCTCACGTTTGGGCATCAGGCTTTAGCAGGAAACGAAGACACAAATCCTTGATCTGAAATACGTACTCCATGTTTTGTCTGTCCCAACACTGCTGTTCCAGAGACTCAGCATTTCTCACGCCAGAAATGTATTTGCAAGGTTAGTTATCTATAGAAAGGTGTCTGTAAGGACAGCTATTTATCTGGTGTCTACAGTATTTATCTCAAAGCACAGCTTCTTTTGGTACAGAAGTTTATCTGCCTCGCCAACCCCATAAAAACTGCGCTGGAGCCAAAACTCCCCCAGCACTGGTACACACCTGCTAGAAACAAAAACCTATAGATTTACACCATATAATTAAACACTTCCTGAGAAAGCAGCAATAGGGATTATCTGAGCACAAAACACCATTTCAAAACTGTTTAATCTGGCTTTGAAGACGTCAGAAATAACTGAAGTGTGTGGCACTGGAGTTTAAATCAAAACACGAGCACCGTTCTCCTGAGATGTTAGCAGTGCTGAATTTCCAGAGCAGCTACCAAATCAGGAACCAAAGTAAAGAACTACTGTGTATTTAATATTTGTAAACTGCCATTTAACAAGACCACGACATTCCCCAAAGCAGCATGTGAAATATTTTCTGTGTGCAGGAAGGAGAAAGCTTTGCTCTAACAGTGGACGGGGCTAATTTGCAGCTTCTCTTGCTGCATCATTTTCATTATGTGGGGAAAAGATGCTGTAATATTTCTGCAAAGAAATATGAAAAAGCAGAGCTTTAGTCTCCTACATATTAGACATGTGAAGCACATGTGTGGAGTCAAGGTTACAGCTGGAATTGGTTTCTCATTACATAATTTAGAGATTTATTATGAGTAATTAAAAGAAGTGTAAAACCAGCTGTCAGTATTTCTTCAGCAATTTTTTTTTCAGGAGGGGAGTTTTAAGCTTCAGTCTCAAAAAAATTGCTTCTACTCTGAAATCTGACAAAGAACAGGACCAGCTCAGGGCAGAATGTCCTAAATCCCAGCACGGTGTAAATCGAGGGCACTTGGTACAAAGTGTTCCGCACCACGCACGAGCCTGCAGCCTCCGTCTACAAAAATCAGGTCAAGGAGCAGAAGGTAGAACCACACAGCCTCTGTTACAGTCAAACTCTGTACTCTCCAGCTACAAAAATTAAGACTAAATTACTGATTGTTCTAAAACATTCCTGAAAACTGTCCAGGAAGGACAGCAGCACTGTCTGTGGTTCTCTTCTAGCCCAAATCTCCACTGGTGACTGAGCGTGGGCTCTTTTGTGAGGTTATTGGAGATGTACTCATGGAAAGAAAACAAGGGGCAGAATCTACACTCCCAGGGGGTTCCAATCAGCCAAAATATATGTAGTATAAAATGTAAAGAGTTTAAAATAACTACTGACAGTAATCCCCAGTGTTTGGTATTAGGAAGAAATTCTTTCCTGTGAGGCTGGTGAGACACTGGACCCAGTTGTTTGTTCTGGAGAGGCTGTGGATGCCCCATCCCTGGAAGGGTTCAAGGCAAAGGTTCAAGCAACCAGGTCTAGCAGAAGATGTTCCTGCCCGTGGCATTGGCACTGAAACTAGATGATCTCTAAGGTCCCTTCCACCCCAAACCACTTTGTGAGTCTACGATCTGTAGAGTCCTGACTGGTGGTTCATAACAATCTGTTGGCCTTTACAGTTGTTATGAGCTGCTAAAAACCACTCCTACATTAGGACAGGGTTTAACTGGCTAGCTTGCACTAGACCTCCCTCACTCTGGAGCTAGTCTAATGCTAGAAGACTACAAGGTCCAGAAACTAAACCCCTTCAGAAAGCTCAGCAGACTGCTTGGCTGAATTCCTGGATGAAATAAGGCACGGTTTCGGCTAGAAGGCTACGCGCAAGGCCAACGCAAACACTCTCTGCTAGACTGCGATGGACCCATCACGGTCACTACCCATGAAGTAATACAGTTTGACAGGCTTGTCATTTATTGAGCCATTGCCAAGAGCCAGGTGATAAAGTGCTCTCCTTGTGACAAAGCAACCAGACACGTGCAGCAAGCACTGGGGGGGGGGGGGGGGGCTGCAAACTGACCTTGGCAGCGCGTGCTGACAAAAGGGACGGCCCCGATTCCTGCACCGCCCCGACCGCGTCCCCTTTCTCTCTCGCTGGCATTTGCAGCAGGGCTTGTCTGACTGCAAACAGCCAACATAGAAGTATTTTCTTACACCATAGTATGGGGAGAAGCGGGGGGGGGAAATAACTACTACTGATTTATTTTCCCAAATGGGAGACTTAAAACAATTAAAACTAAGCCTTTCCGAAGTATTTCTGCATCAACATATTCAAACTGGTTTTAGAGATAATCCTGGGGGTGAAGCAAATGATTGTGGCTTTTTTCCTCTCTGGGGCAGAATAAGTTGCAGGTTCACTGACATGAAGCTGAACTAAAATAATGATGCCCTTTGAAAATCTAACCAGATATAAACAAACTGACTGGCCTATGGATTTGGGTGCCCAAGTAAGAAAAAAAAATCTTTTAAAATTGCATCCATTTACCTTAAAAGAATAGTTCAGCTGCTGTTTTCCCTGCAGAGGATGGGCAGCTCTTTCTGGCCTCTCTGCTCTTTGCAAACCATTCACCCACCACGATCTAAAGCTCCCCCTTTATTAAAGTCACCACCACTGTACTTTTTATAGCGGCTACCTTTCGTTGGCACATCCAAACCACAGGCTGTCTGGCTACATCTCTACCACATTTGTCTTTCCACGGTCTTCATAACATCTTTTCAAAACTGAGAGCAGAGAACAGCCTGTAAGAGGAGCTTTCTGCACAAAAGAACATTTCCCTTCTTGCTAACCCTTGTGAAAAGGCCCTCGGAACTTGTCAAATCCACAGGTATTCTCCACGCTGAGCATTAACGTAATAACTATCACTAGAAAAACCACTTCCTGTTGGTATTTTACACAAAGAGTTTCTTAAAGCTTCAAATCAGCAGGCTGTGTCTGTGCCTTGAAATCCCCATTGAGTAGGGATTATTTATGTGTTAGATTGGGGGTTCAGGAATTGCTGGGGGTTTGCCTTTTTCCATCCAAGCTGACACAACCCAAAGGCCAATGGAGCTTTTATAGCATTTCCTTGGACTTACTGAGAAATGGCAGAGATGCTGCAAGAAATGTTTAATCCTGAAGTATTTGTAATTTGATTGAAACTGGTGAGAGCAGACTTGGGAACACAGTAAGCTGCAGAATCTATTTTTATTTCTTTTAGAACAAAGACATTAACTGAATCAGGAGTGCTGTTTGCAACCACGAGGTGCCTTTTTCTTCAAGTGAAAGGCAAGTTTTTGAAGAGTAATAGCAGAGTTCAGTCAGTATTAGTAAGATAACATGGCCAATACACACAGAGGACAGAAAATGGCTACATCGAGAAACAAAAAGTACATAAAAATGTAGATACAGACTGAGAGAATCCTGCCTCTTTGCCATTCTAGTCATCAAAACCAGTAATTACTTTATAATTATGCTGTAAAGGCATGTGAGTGTAAACTTACCCATCAGAAAAATAATTCCACTGAAAGGAAACCAGACTCCCACTAATGAAACAGCTAGCAAGAACTGTATTATATAGGGTGCTTGTATTCTGACCTCCAAACTCCAGACCCATATTGAAAGGATGGTTACCAAAATGCAGTAGTGGTTCAGAAAAGCATTTCTAGGACATGCAGAACTAAAACTATCAGCCTCAACCAAAAAAAACTAGAATGAAGTGTGTGTGTATGTGTGTGAGCACGTGCAATTCAACAGCTCAGAACACACGTTTTTCACGTGTTTCGACTATGCTTTATGGACCCAAGACTTGTCATGGAAGCTGTGGCAGTTCAGGTAATCTTTCCTATGTAAAACCAGGTGAAAAAAAACACTTGGAAAAAACCAGAATTATCACCACCGTGTAGGAAGCTGCTTGTATAAACAGCACTGAATATTCAGGACAGGAAAGAAAAGACCTTGGTTTCAAGTTAGGCTGAAGTATAGTAAAAAAGCTTACCATGCAAGCTTCCCTGGCTTGATGAACTGATGGGTCTTTTTCTAGGACTGCCTTGTAATCTTCCAGAGCTTCATCTAGTTTTTCTGTTTTTTCATATAGTTCTGCTCTCCTCAGCAAAGCTCTAATATAGTTAGGATCTAATTCCACTGCTAGAAAACAAAAGCAAAGCACAGTATTTTACTTGAAACATAACTTCAAATGAGTTCTTGTGTATCAATAGTTATCTTTATGGTGTGGCTTAGAATCAAGCAGAATCACAGCTCTGACTCAGAAGAGAATCTCCAGCTTTTGTCTATTTAATGTGTATATTATTAGATTATTGCTAAGGTTAAATAAAGTTTCCCATAGCAGGGAAAATAAGCATTTCCCTGCTTATCTCAGTTCAAGTGGAGACAAACTCCAGGAGAACTTGCTGGTGTTCTTCTAAATTTAATACGAAACGGGCAAAATTGGGTTGGGAATCCACAAATGGTTAGATTAGCTCTACAAGTTAGCAGACAGGCACACTGACTGAATTTCAGATTTTTCCTCTCCTTATTCCCTTGGCAGCCATGACTGTGTTTACAGATGCACTAAAGACTGAATGGTAAACTTAACAGTTACTGGCAAACAGTAATTTCTCAAGAATTTCTTCATCCATTTTTCATGGCAGAAAGAGGGCTGCCCATTTTATAATTACTAACCCATTAAAATGGTGCTCAGGACAATTTAATCTAGGATTTTTGAGCTAAACGTTCTACCTTATTTCTTCTGGAAGGACAAAGACAATGCTACAGTCAGCAAGTTGCAGGTTAGAGTGAATTGCTCTGCTGTGCTTCAAGTGTTGCATTGCAGTTTGTAAGCCAAGTCCCTGGGGAGCATCAAGCGATGGCAGGTTTAAGTCTCACTGCTGCAAAGCAGCCTGATTCCCTTTCAGCCATGAAAATCAGCAGAAGTGGCTTTTCCAAATGCACCCACCACCAAAACAAGGCAAACCCCCAAAGGGACAGAGACCAGAGAGAATTTGTACCTTCAAGGATCCTTTTTAGCACGTACGACTCCTGTTTACCGTACAAACGGCACTGGCACACAGCCACTGGATTAGTTTTCTGATTGGCAATTTGGACCCCCCCCCAGCTGTCATGGGGAGTTTAACAAATATTCCAGCACGGGTGAGTGGGTGGAAGCAATAAAGCAATGCACAGCTGAAATGATTTCACCAGAAGTTGCAGAGAGAAAACTCGGCAGGACAAGAACAAGAGAGCGTAAGCCCTTGTGACAAAGCAAAAGCCTCGCATAAAAGGGACTTGATAATGCTTTTAGTTCTGTAAGGCCTCACAGCTCTTTGGAACTTGGGATTAAACTGACATTTGGGGGGGAATGGCAGGTGGAAGTGGGTTTAAAGTAGTAGGTGTAAGGAAACAGCTTCTATAATACACAGATTTTCCTATTGGAAAGTACAAACAGCAGTCTTAGGGGCACAGGAGAATGGAAAGAAAATTATTACAGACAGGAGAAGTTTGATAGATATTTTGCAAAGAAATAATATAAATCATTTTAGATTCAGGTGTCTTCCACCACAGCTTTTCTTTAAATTCTTTAAAGACCCTGTTGCCTAAAATTACAGATCTGCATGAAGGCACTAAATGGCATAACTGAGGCATGAAAGATCTGGCACAAGAGCAGCACACAGGAAAAAAAACCCAAAGCACAACATACCTTTGCTGCAGTCAGTTAGGGCAGCTTCTGTCTTGTCCTAGAACACAAAATAGTTTTGGTGTATTTAAGCCATGCTTCTTGGGAAACGGATTACTTACAATTGCAAGCAAAAAAGGTTTTCCTGGAGTTCCAAGGAACTGGCACGTCCAAGCGATCGAGGCTTTTTGTACCATTGCTCCTGATGTCAAGCTCCTCACCAGCAATGAGCTTGCTGGACACATCAATGGGTGTGTGCTCCTCAGCAGTACCCGACAGTTGGAAGGCTGAGCAACATCTGCAGGCCTTGGCTTAACTGAGGTACAGCTTTTCTACCTGTGTCAGTTAGTAAAGGTGTTGGAATAGATGGTTCCCAAGAGCGCCAGAGAAATTCTGTCTGTAGGAGCTAAGGCACTGGGGAGCAGATACTGCCTCTGGCACTAACGTGGCTTTCTCTACAAGGGACAATGCAGAAGTGTTAGGGACAAGATTTTAGTGCACCCAGACAACCACGCTTAGAAGACAAGAGCCAGGCAATCTGCTTATAATGAAACAGGAAAAAAAAAAGGGAGAGATGAAATGGAGATCCTATTCTCACCCAAACCGAAAGGGCTTTAAAATAAATTAAAAAAATCAGTCTGCTCTGTGCTTGTATCGTTGCTCTAAGTAGTATCATAGAATGGCAGGGGGTGGAAGGGACCTCTGGAGCTCATCGAGTCCAACCCCCCTGTCAGAGCAGGGTCACCCAGGGCAGCCTACGCAGGAACAGATCCAGGTGGGGCTGGAAAGTCTCCAGAGAAGGAGACTCCACAGCCTCTCTGGGCAGCCCAGGCCAGGCTGTCCTGGTTTGAGTGAGAACAGAACTAATTCTGTTCAGAGATTTTAATTTCCAGCCCAGTTCTAACTCCCTGCCCTGCCTGCAGTCAGCAGCCTGTTTTCCCAGGCAGAGTCTGCTCCCAGCAGTGAGAACACCCCATGGTTAAAGTTGCTGCCCAGGGCTGGGGTGCAGACCAAGGCCACTGCTGGGTCTTGTGCACCACATTGGGGGGTGCAGAAAGGGAAAGGCGGCACCTGCAGGGAGGGGAGGACAGAACAGGGGACCCCAAACTGCCCAGCGAGGGATCCCAGCCCACAGATGGCATCTTTGGTATAGAGCTGAGGGATCTGGAGGGTCTGGGGCTCTTCTCCCCTCTTGGACCATTTTGCCAGCTCTGCTTGGCTCAGGTCTTCTTTTGGTTCCTTCCTCGGGGCCCAGTCTGGGACTCTCCCAGTGCCTGCTCCACAGCAACAGTGGTGATGGAATTACCATCAGGGGGGTTGGGTTCCATACTGGTTTTGTACATATTTGTGCATATTCGATTTTATTATTATTATTTTCATTGTCATTGAAGCTGTTCCAGCTCCCTTCTCTACTGGCTGAGTCTCTCTCCCTCATTCCCTTTCTGTTCCCCTCTGGGGAAGGAGGGGGGTTAACAGAGAGTGGCTGTTACAGGTCTGAGGGGCCACCCTGACCCTAAACCCTGACACAGGATCTGTCCCTCTCACAGGGAAGAAGTTTCTCCTCCTGTTGAGGTGGCACTTCCTGTGTTTCCCCTTGCTACCAGTGCCTCTCGTCCTATCCCAGGGCACCACTGACAAGAGCCTGGACCCTTCTCCTTGACCCTGCAGAGATTTGTAACCACTCATAAGATCCCCATAAACAAGATCCCCAAGTAGTAACAGATCCCCCTAGTAATAATCTTTCTACATCCAAGGAACTATTTTCCCCTCCATAAAACAGAAGCTGTCTCAGAAGAACACCTCACAAGCTTTTATTGTAGTGCAAAGCAAATGTGTGAGCAGGTAGAAGGAACAAACTTAACGGGGCAGTTATTAGTACCAAGAACCTGTTTTCACAGCAGAGTATCAGTCTGTCAGGTTCCACTGATCTATCCTGGTGAGATACACTAGCTTGTGCACAGTTCTTCTATCATCTTGGGTTCCTTTGAGGACTTTTGGATTAGTTTCCCAGTGACATGAATAGTTAACATCTGGATTATGAGGAGGTTTTTCAGTTTACAGCTTTCATATTTGAAAGGTTCCAGTGTCTGTTATTACAGATGTAATTCCATTTTCTCCTTGTCTGCTCAAACAATTCAATATCCCAACAGCAAGTTAGACAATGCTAGCTGAACAAGATGACTTTATACCGAGTGAGAATTTATTTATTTATGCCTAAATATGGCTGCAAGGTACATTTCTAACCAGAGCTGCATCTGTCTTCATACTGGAGAAAAACTGCAAGCAAGTTCCCTTTTCAGGAAGGTAAACTGAGGATAGGAATTACTGTGCTATTTTTCTATAATAATTCAACTTCAGAAACAAAGGCAAAAATAGGGAGTAACTTCTCCTGAATTCTTACTGTTTCCTCTTTCTAAAGAGGTCAATGTTTCTGCTCAGACAAAGCACGTTCTATGCCTTCCACGCTACCTAAGTATTGCTGATTCTGGTACAACCTGGGCACTGGTCCTTGGTCAAGGAATAGAAACCATATGAAGAAAGCTGCAGCCATTCCATCAAGACCGTGCTCTGCTATACAGCTCTGTCCTAGAACATAACTGCGGAGGAAGCAGAACTGCATTTGTAAAGCCCTCCTTTGGAAGTCCTGCTTCTGCCTCAAACTGTTAAGAGACAATTCAGTGAAGACAAGCATATGACAACTGAGGCTTCTAGAAAAAAACACTAACTGGCTACAACTCCAACCAGTCTCAAACATGGTCTGCATACACTAACTATGCTTAAGGACATCTGCTCCCCATGAACTTTCATTAAAAGAGAGAGGATGAAAGACAAATCAGTGTTTTAAACATAATGCAGCAGAACAACTTTGAACAGCTGTTCCAACTGCAACTTTCAGGTTTGTGTTCATCCCCAGTAAAGCCAAGCATAGCAGCATTTCTACTGGGAGCATGACAGACTGAGCAAGCAGCAAAACCTGGAACAGCTTTATTCCTTTGCCCTCCCTTATGCACCCCTAACGACTTCATTATTGCATTTGTCATATAATCAATACATGGTTTTAAGAAATAAAAAGAATATTCACCTGTTTCATTTTTGCAGCAGCTCTGTTTGAAAATAAGACAGCCCTATCTTTTTGGAAGCATGCTGGACAAATCTGTAGAGCCTTCGTGTAAGAATCTTCTGCCTCTCCATAGTCTGCAGATGGAACAGCAAAAAATCCCAAAGAGATCATTTATTTCAAAGCAGTACAGTCAGTGAGCGACATGGATCAGGTTTCTTTGGAAACATTTCTCAATATATGATGCAATATTAAGCCAGAATTGGTAGCTGCTCTCAGACAAAGGGCATTATCTGAGTAGTACACAGATCAATGACAATTAATTATTTTTTAAATCATCACCCTTGTAAAAGCAGAAATATAGTCCCAAGCAACAAGTGCAGTACAATGTGCATATAATTCCCATCCCCAAAATTGTTTCCTACTATTTGAGTACCAGCCTTAAAGGTAGAATCTCTGTAGATTAAGTATATCCTTGATCTGCAAGGAAGCATGTGCCAAAACAAGTTAGCCAATGCACCGAGACCTGTTCAAAGCAGCTCAGAGATATTTTATTTGCCACATCAAAGGTCAGTCAGCAAAAACCCTTTCTCACCTGAAGGTCAGCTGTCATCAAGTCTGGTCTAAAGCAAGGACCAGTGGTAAATCACACGGGATTATCAAGTTATTCTTTTTCTAATAAAGCTGGAGTCGAGAGTGAGAAGGCTACACTGACTCTGAACAATGCCCTGCCAGCTGACAGGTGCCCTGGCCTTCAAACCAGCAGCTCTTTCCGTGCACAGAAGCTGGTGACCATTCAGGAGCTTAAAGCATTGTGTATTACTGGTTAGTTAGGACTCTGAGCAACCTGCTCTAGGGGGAGGAGGTGTCCCTGCCCACGGCAGGGGGGCTGGAACCAGGTCATCTTTAAGGCCCCTTCCAACCCTGACAGTTCTATGATTCTGTGACTTTGGCAGGCACACTGAACAGATCTGCCAAAGAATTTGTCAACAGCCGCCTATGGGCGAGACTTCACAAGATGATTCAGCCAGCATCACAGGTTTGCTGCTTTCATGGTCTGAGCAGTTTCCTCCTGCCTGCTCTGACACTTGCCTGAATTGGTAAATCATTCCCCAGGAATCCTGCTCTCTTAGCACACAATAAGAGACTGCCAACAGGAAGGCCACTGTCTGGTTATCAGGGTATACTTCTGGGAAGAGGAAATTACTTGTTTGTGTCCCCGCTGACCGAGGAAAGTACAAACCTGCATTTCTTGGTTTCTTTGCACTAAACATTAACTGAAAGGTAGGAGTCAAACTCATTTCCCTCTTTATGTTTAATTGGTACAATTACTTATTACTGGCCTCGACCCCGTTGCTGTCTATTAACTATTTGCAGAACACATCCAGTTCTGGCACAAGCTAGAAATTCACATACACCTAGATTTTTTAATCTATGTGTGTGTACATGTATGTCTATATATACACACGTGTGTACTTTTCTGCATACACGTGTGCACACATACATGTATATCTATAAGTACATATGTGTACAGAGATGTCTGGCTGTATATATGTGTACACACACACACAAAATGTGTAAAGAAGCCAGTGGATAAAAAGAAACACACAAATGCACCGTGGCATGAGAGGGCTACTGAGCCATGGAGTCCTGCATCAGTTCTAAGCAGATGCATTAGCAGAACTCTGAGCCTAGTGGAAGCCTTTTTTGATCAGCAAAAGAAACCACGCCCTCGGGAGACAGGCAGCTCTCTGTCATGTTCTCACATTTAAACACTTGGCTTTCATGAGACTCCTGCTTTAGTAATCCCCCAAGTCTTTGTGATTTAAACTTAACTCTTCAGGAAGTCTGCTCTTTCTTTTCTCTAGAGCTGGATGACAAGTGATACAGATAATAAATATGAAAAGTGACAGGTGAGAGATCTTTCTATGAGTTTGGCAACATCACCATGATGGCTAAGGATTAATTTAAGATTCTCTAGTGTCCATTTGGTGTTAAAAGATTACCAACGCACCTCCTTTCTTGAACTGCTCATTTCCTTTCTCCTTCAGTGTTGTGCTCTCCTTCCTTCTCTTCTACAAAAGAAAAGACAACGTCTCAAAGTATTTAATTGAAATGAACAAGTAGGTCAGCTGCAGTTCCAAATAAAGTATGAATGGAAATCAGAATAGAAAATAACTTGAAGAACGTTAAGTAGTACCAAGATGGCTTGCTTGTAGTCACTGTGACATGGACACGAAACACTGGATTGTAACAGAAAGGCAATTAAAAAAAAGCACCAAGTGATGGACAACAGTCAGTATGCAGAAAGAGCATTCAGTGAATTACATGATTTAGACCATACATTAGCTTTCTAGCTGGCTGTTTGCTTCTCCTTTCTGACTATATTTAACTCAATCAGTGCAGGTCAACTATAGAGAATATATTTGAGATGCAAAGTCTTGCTTGAAACAATTCCCCCTCAGAAATTCATAGTTACGTTCCGAGAAGTACAAAGCACATTGAGCTGTCTGCATTAGCAACAGGACCACGGCTAATACAGCCCTGAAAGATCTCTTATGCAGGGTGACTAAACCATTAAAGCTCCCGAGACAGGAAGATTGTTCTGTTATACAGTGAAAATTGCACACGCTGAGCAGAGTTGTGTTTTCAACCATGAATATCTTAATAGTACTCTTGGCACAAGTGAAGTTGACGTGCACGCTCTTAGCCTTTGACACAGAAAACACAGGATGTCACCAAGCCATCTCTGCAGCCTATTTACAATGGAAGTCTTTCACATGCAGACATACCTCACACGAGTAAAACCAAGGCCACACAAGGCAGGCAGGAACATCGAGAAGCAGTGGTCGTGTTTGAGAGTCATTTTTATGGGAGAAAAATGATAATCTGACCGCTGATTTTGCGTGCGTACAAAAAGGACTTAGATCAAGGTGGCTGTAAGTTACAGATCCTTGAGCAATTAAAAAGCCAACAGTAGGAAAAGGAGCAGTTCCCTTTCCTGCAGATAGTGTAAATCAAGGATTAATGCAATTATCAATATCGCAGAGAACATCTCCTTGGAAACAGCTAAATATAGTGCTCTTTGTGGAGCGCTGCACCATCTCGCAGCTCTGCCAAGTAGCTGACAAACAATGCAAAAATCAGAGCTTCTCTCCTCTTGCTTTTATTGGTTTTGGAAAGTAATTCACTTGCCCATTGTCACCATCTTAGTAAGAACAGATCACAACGCTCTGAAAACTTCCAGTTGGTGCTTTCCAAGGGGATGAACGCAGCCCAATTTCGGCACGTAAGACATAAGCTGTCTTAAAAAGCACAGATTCTTTCTGTTGATGCAGGATTCTGCTGCTCAGCACATGGGGTATGCAATTGCATTTGAAAGCTGCACCCAAACTGTTGAAACACCAAGCCAAACAGCTCCAGCAAGGTCACTGCCACACGCACAGCTGGCCCTTCAAATAAAGCAATTTTTTAAGCATCTTGGATGCGAGAGGGAAAGCTAGCACAACAGGAGTCATTTTCATACCAGTGAATAAAGCAGAGGGATTTTGGCACAGAACAGGTTTGGAGATGATGATCCTGCTGGAAAAATCCTAGAGATCTACATAGGCAACCCTCATTCAAGAAAAGGGATGCTTGAAACACTGGCCATACTGACTTCATTGCTCATGACCTATTTAGATCTGGCCTTTAAGTGCCATTAACTGATTCACTCTTGCATAAGGTAGAGTTACAACACTACGATAACAAAAGAAGATCTACAGCCATGATACTCCTGATGCAAAACCCCCAAGAATCAAGGAATACTGGATGAAAACCTTTCCCTGTTTCATTTTGTTAAAATTATCACAAAATATTACCCATTCGCCCCAGTTAAGTGTTAAACATTAATATAAAAAGTGATTTGCAGCAAGAAGGCTTCAGGAGAACCAATATTCTGGGGAATATCAAATATTTGTAAAATATTAGAGAAAAAAAGAAGAGTAAAAGGAGCAAAGAATTTCCTTTTTTGGGTAGCCAAGAGGATTGTGGCCTAGAGTCTCAACAGCACAGAAGAAAGACCAAAATGGCCATGCTGCCTGGGGAAACGTGGACAGATAAAAGTTCTGAGCAACTGAAGAGCCTAAGGACCACCACACCAGAGACGACACAGCTCTCCTCCTCCAAAAAGCCTGGCCCTTGGCACATCCTCTTGTCTAAACTGCACAAACTCAAGGGACAGAGGACTATTAGTCACATAACTACGCATGCCAGTGGCAGTCTTGTGGTCACTTCTGCCTGTCTGCCCCAAAAGGTGTTGCCTAAGCATGTTTCAGAAGCCAGCAGCATTGTTAAGAACACTGTAGATGGTTTTGCAGCTTACTCAGCTCCCTGGAAAGCAGCAATGCAAACACCATGGTCCTGGTTCAAAACTGGTACTTCTGTTACAGCTTGACCAACGTTTTCAAGATACCCCTTTAGTACAGGTTTCTGACTGCCCCTTAAGTTCCAAACTGCATTTTTCAAAGGAGTAAAAAATCCATAGGGTACTTCATGCATCATTCTGGATCTGCATTTAAAGTGTGACCCAGAAGTGCCACACAGTAGTGGACTATCCCCAAAAGCAAATCCCTCTGGCTGTTTCACAGAAGGCAATAGCATCCATTTCAGGCTGCCACACCCTCAACGCATCGCCCTCTAAAGCACACCAGGCATTTGTGAAACAAATATGGAATTTATTCCTCCACGTATACATTTCTTGAACAGAAAAGCAGTGGGAAGTCAACTATTTTGGCTGGATTTAACCTGAAAGGACTGCTCCAATGGATGCTGCTAGAATCTGTCTCCTATTCAAATTCAGGGTAAAAAAACTAAACAAAACAACAAAAAAAAAACCCATAAACCAATAGAAAACTAAGCCACTGTTAGAAGACCTCTTCACTCAGTATGCTAAATTTACAGCTTCAACAGACAATAGTAAATTGACTGGTCATCAGTTTACTGTGATCATATCAGCCTAGAGTGAAAAAATCATAAGTGACTTGTCCTTGGGACAAATTTTGCACAATGTCATTTCAGTGTCCCTACCCAATCATTTTTCAGAAGAAGATTTAAGTAGCTGCAGGGCAGGCTACCCTTTCCTCAGCGAGGGAAGTAGGTCAGGCTGAACTCCTAGAATGCTCTGCCTAAGGAAAAAGATATCTTGACCCACTACATTCCCTGAGCCTGCTCATAGATGATGCTGGGGCCAGTCACAACTTCCCCAGCTTACACCCCAGCGTGCTTTTCTGCTATTCAAAGTCTGCAAAACCTCAAGGGTTTGGGGTTTTTTTGTTTTTTTTTTTGCAAATTTTATTAACACAAAGGTGAGAAAAAATCCAAGTGGCAGGCGTTAGGTTTTGATGTGCAAAGTAAAAAAAAATTATGTTTGAAGTCCAGAAGTAATCACTGCATTTAACTAGCTATATGATTGTTAAAGGATCCCATGAGAAATGCTTCCAGATTTGAATACTGAATTCCAATTGTCCCTATTCTGAAGAAATTAGGATCATAACATAAACCTGCCTGGCAAGCAAGAGGTACCAAAGATTAAGGCCTGAGCTGAAGTAATGAGAAAATACAGCTTGGCCTTCAGACAGTAAAGTATAACAATTCAAAAGAAAGGCCATCAAATACAAGCCCTGTATCTCAGCCACTCTGTCAAAAAAACCCTCAGGGTCAAAAATAAAAGCATTAAAACATTGTTCTGCTACTAGGGAAGAAAGCAGCCTACACATTTCCACTCTGTTTCGGAAGCAACCAATGTAACAAAAGCGCTGGAAGTGAAATCCTTAACATAGCTGGTGAGAGCTGAAGGACGAACGCTGTCTGTTTGCAGTGCTTCCAAGTGTGCCTCCCCTGGCTGTTCTTATGCATTCCGTTTGATCAATTCATTTAACTTTGCTAGAGAACTGTTCTTGGCTCCAGTTTTGTCAAGAGAGCAAATGTGAGCTCTCTTCTCCGCACGGCTATTTATACAGCGTGACAACGCACATCTGCCCCTCCCGTACCCTTTCGTAAGGTCACCAAGTAGCAGTCAATTTAAAATTACTGGAGTTCAAAGGGTTCACAGAAGCAAGGAATTTAAACAGATCAAGAATCTATTTTTCAGCTTCAAATACAAGCTGTTTCCAAGTCTTCCACCAGCAGCCATCTGCTTCCCCCTGCAGTTTTGTGAAGCGATTGCCGTTATCACGCAGTCAAGGATTTGAATTTCAATTTAAGGTCGGTAGTCACTCAAAAGGATCCTTTTGCAAACCTTGCTAGAGTTGCCCCTTGAAAAGTGTCCTACATCTGCCCTCTCCACTCAAGAGCTAGAGTGGAGTCTGGCCAGTATCTGCTCATTCATTGCAGCTCCACTGTAAAGATGCCTTAATCTCTCTCCTGACAGATCACAATTTTCTCCTGAAATTGTGAGCAGCGCTTCCAGAGACAATCAGTCACATCCACTCATGAAAGTCAGTTGAAGTTAGCACGCCAGACCGACTGTGCCTGACTATTCCCGAGCGACAATACCTGCCATTCAGTCCTTCCTGGTTCAGAGGCAACAGCCTCAGGCAGAAAAAGTGGAGCTGACCCCTTAATCCATCATCGCCACAAGTCCGAAAGGTCTCCATTTGACATGAGTGACTTTCAGAGGAAAGCAAAAATTAATGTAAGACTAAAATCAGACAACGGCACTGACAGAAGGTGGACTTTCAGTCTTTCCATTACATTGACATCCAGTTTTTGATACTTGTTTAAAAAACTTGACTCAAAGAGCAACAAATCACACGGTGAGATTACAACTCGGGTTTTATCCACGTTCTTCTCACCAGCACCTGGAATTACTCTAGCAGATACAGATGCACTTCCCAAATGTACTTCTTCAAGCTTTGATTAACTCAGGAAATGTGCCAGGATATTTTGGTCCATTTTACAAGCCAGAAGACAGGGCAGTTTTAGCCTAGCAATCTCTTTTCCTCTAGTTTGACCCAATCAGTAACATATTTAACACTGGTGCTGTATACAGGATGCAGGTTGTTGAAGTAGGTCATTTGAATGAGGGGATCACCTTGTATTACACTGCCCAAGATTGCATCCTGACACCTCCAAAACCTAATTGCCTTGCAAGTTTTATTGCTATACAAAATCATTTTGAATGCTGAGGAGAAAATAGATCTGTTCCTTATTGGTATTTGTCAGCAATTTACACAGTAAGTCTTACTGCTGTGCAGTCAGGTGGATTATGTGTTAATAATATGGGGTTTTTTTTTGTTTGATCCCATAATTCTTCCTGGAAACAGTTCTGAGACCATCTCCAAGTGATCAACACCCGAGGACTGCTCCAAAATATGACTCACTTTGCTGTACCCCGTATCTTCCATTTTGTACCTCAGCTTTTATTTTCTAAAGACAGCAGATCTGACAGAGCTGAGTTTACTGTACTTTATCGGACAGATGGAACTAGGAAAACCACCAAATGCTGAAATGAATGACTACACCTGAGAAGCCATCTCAGAAGAACTCTCAGATCAGTTCTTCGACCCCTTGAGATGCAAATTCTATACAGAAGCCAGAATTTATCAAAGAACAATGGCATGGACCTAAAGCATGGGAAAGAGTGAGGAGAGGAGCAGTTTAAAGAAATTTCTTGCTTAAGACAATGTTCTCTAACACATTGCAGAGCTTCTGGAGAAAACAGAAAAAAGGAAAGAAAAGAAGTTTAATTGTTTTACCCCAAACTGAAGAAATCTCAGTTGTAACTCAAAAATACTCTTTCAATGATCAGCTTCACTTAACTCTGTAAGAGTGGCCAACAAGATACTGATCAAGAATCTCCACTACTAGAGCTGCATTCCTTGTCCTGCTGACACATTTTCTAGTGTGGAAACAGAAGCTGAGCACGATTACAACCAGCGTAGCTCAAATGCACACCTAATAGCCCAAAGAAGGGAACTACTGCCAAGGAACATTATTCCAGGGTCTTAAAGCAGCCTGAAAGAAGTGTTCTATATCCAAAATAAGAGATTACTAAGTCAGGTGCTTAAGTCTTTGCCAGACAATGCCCAAAGAACAAGACAACATCTGTCACGATGGAAGAGCACGAGGGATTCTGAATCTTGCTGTTGGATAAGCTCATAATTAATGGATGCCTCTCCATAAGAGGACCAGGTCAGAGCGAAACAATTACCATGGAACAGCTGTTGGGTGTCTTCTGATTAATTCTGCAGACTAGCCCAATGTCAAAGCCATCACTGTCAATGACAACTAACCAGAAAAATCTGTTTGTAATGCATCAAAAGCAATTTACTGCTCAGTGCCTCTGCTGAGACAGCACTCAGCATGCTTTTGAAACAATTAAATCTTATAAAAAATGAATTTTGTTTCAGGCTGCTTAATTCTTAGCAAGCTGAGAGTTGCAATTCCAGGTTCTATGCTACAACTGTTTTTAAGAATATTCCTTGCAGGTTTGTGTTCTTACTTTGCTTCATCGTGCAGAGAAGACTTCTTAGGGTATCGGTACCTTTTCCCTGCAAGTAGTTCCTGTTGCTTAAAGAGAATCTCACTGTATGGGGCTCTGGAAAGATAACAGAGAAAAGAGACAACCACTTGCTTCTTTACTTTGATCTCTGCAGCAGCTTCTGCATGGCTAAGAACTTCTGCCACGAAAGCTTGCACATAGGATACACATAAATACACAGAGAGAGGACTTGAATCTGTCTTTGCAACTCCAAAATAAATCAGAGACTTTCTTTTCTACAGCTGAGTTACATCACTCAAAATAACTTATTTATTAAAGCTGCTAAAAGATAACAACAGGCTTAGGCTAAAAAACAAAGCAAAACAAACCAACTATTAAGGTGTAGATTAGATTTAAGCAGGGCTATCACCCATAGCTCCACATGACTTGAGTGCATAGATCATGGCTGGTGCAGCAACCATAGCTCCCAGGAAGTTTTTCTTATTTAGGCAAGTAGTCTAATTGCAGAAAATCCATCTACCCCTGTGTGCCATCATGAGGCTGCCATCTGACGTCTGCTTTTACCAGCACTGCCCTTGATCTAAAAATACAGCATTATTTTTCACCTGAATCATTCCCCTAACTGGTTCACGGCGCATTCAGGGGAGAGGTGTGCTAGCACCATGAAGGGCTGAGAACAACTGATCAAAGACTGAACAGCAAGCACAGCACCGCTGCCGAGTGTCTGGTCACAACCAAAACAGTCAAATAAACAAGTTGGAATATTTCTGCCTCATTTTCTCCAGCTGCAAAATAAAATATAATGAAAAAAAAGGAAAAAACCCAATCATGGTGCCCTTCTCAAAAATGTCCTTTTGAGTAACTGGAAGGAGGTTTCAAGTGTTTGAAAAACTCTGAATAAGTAGAGCAGCTGTTTTCTGGCTGTAACTGCCACATTTTTTTCTTAAAAGCTGATCATTTAGCAGATTTTCATAATCAAAATATACAGAACATCCCTTTTAAAAATAAAGATAAAATAACATTTGTAGCCATCAGTTCCAAGTACTATGAGGAAGGTCAGACTGTCAATTCAGGAAGGACTCATCCCCATGCTTTTATTACACAGAGAAGGTAAGGTGATGCAGGGCAAAAGGGGCTACTTCAATAGTTACAGCAACTGCTGTAAGCTTCTAATTCCCCTCTAGTTTCTGGATTTCTCAAGTTCTACTTATAAGGGATACCAACAATATTTTGTTAGAGGAAAAAAATAGCTATATTTTAAAAACTACTTATATAATCCACTCAGGAAGCCCTCTATGGAACATAAACAAAGTTCACAGTGTAGTAATACTTATGGTGACACCAAGAGATGGAATCCCTTCGTTTCATTTGGTAGAATCGTAAACCAAGCTGAAGGGCACAATTGCTCAATACCACTGGAAATAAACCTGCAGAAAGATGAGAACTGCAGCTGTCTCAATACTTTCTCCGTGGAAATCTTTCTGGCTTCAAACAGTTCTTATTTTGTACTCCTGTAGCACCTTCCAATGGAGTTCCACAAAGCCGAATGCGAGTATTCAATATTCGTCAATCTTTTGCTCATTTTACAGAAGGCAAAAGAAAAATGTGGGCAAAATTAAATGATAATAATACAACAACAAGAGCAGCATGAAAAGACACCCAGTTTCCAGGCTTGCTGCTCTTTCTAGAGCTTATTTCTATGACACAATTTCCCCTCAGCTTTTAGCATTTTCTCTCTGAAACTCTCGAGCTGCGTCCAAATCGCAGGCTGCTGCAGAACCCTCACTGTTACTCACAAGGACAATGCTCCTTGTTGTACATGTGACAAATACAAACAGAAAAAAATGGACTCTTCAGTCTAAACTGGAGAAAACACAAGGACAGTGTGAAGTTTTTTTCCTGTGTAGTGAGTACTTCAAGGAAAGTAAGTATTGCCCTCTGTTCAGCACCTGAGAATGCATTCGGAGAATTCACAGTTTTGGTGTTCCCCCCATACAAAAAAAAAAAAAACCACAAAAACCAACAAAACACAAATAAACCCAAACATTGACTTCCCAGGGAGGGTCCAGCACAGGGCCCCCAGGGTGGTCAGGATGCTGGAGACCACGACCTGAGCAGACAGCCTTGGAGAACCGAGTTTGTTCAGCCTTAGGAAAAGGTAGCTGAGGGGAGACTTCATAGCTAGAGAAAAGGAAGGTGGACTTGTCCTGCAGGGATGCAGAAGAAGGGCCAGTGGTCACAAGCTGCAACAAAGGGGATTCTAATTAAATATAAGGAAAAAAATTTCCACCGTGAGGGTAATTAAACACGAGAATAGGGGCCCAGAGAGGCTGCACAGTCTCCAGACTCTCAGATGCGTATCTGGCTCTGGGCAGGCTGAGCTATTTGATCTAATTTGGAGCAGGGGGTTGGACTAGGCCTCCAGAGGGCCTTTTGGGGTAAAGGATGCATCAGATAAACTCCTGAAATTGCCCCCCATCCCATCCTGTTATTCAGTACTAGATCTCAGAGTACTGCAACTGGCAAGCACCATATGGGCATTTTACAGAGGTGCAAACTGAGAGGCAGAGATGAAGTGATTTCCACAAGGTCAAAGAGCAGAAAACCGTAACATTTAGTTTCATACCTACTTCAGAAATTATATTCTGAATTCCCTTTCCCCACAAGTCCCATATTGCTTTTCTACCTCAAAGAACTTCTACATTAACATAATAATCTGAACTACAGATGAAAACCTATTTTTTGCTTTTGCTGATGTATTTTGGTCAGAAATCCCACCCTACCAGCAAGGGAACTATTGGAGCCACAACTGGATTAAATTTCTGTATACTGGTTTGTAACAAAAGTTTTAGGTGTTTGGTTGCCTCTGGAGTCCTAGCTCTGCATATTTCTGCCCCTCAGCTTCTATTTACAGTAGCTGACAGTAAGACCATGGCACATTCGAGTTACTGCCGAGTTCCCCCCTCATTCCAGCTTTTTTGGGCCAGATGTAGCCAGCATTTCTTTGCTTATCCAACACAGACAGGGCTGGCCATCAGTTAAGAAAGTGTGGCCCAGCTTTACCAAGTCAGATGAATTAGAAAACATCAGTCTGCCTGTATTGAAGAGCAATAACTCCCCATAAAACCACTGAAACATTCATACTATTGTAAGCACTTTAAAAAAATTAACTTCATGTGACCATTCATTTCTTCTCTTTCATCAAATGCCTCATTTTAGCAGTACTTGTCCATTACGTGGTAATTTCTTCTGCTGCTCCTGATGATTTGGGAGTTTCCACAATAAAAACTATACAGCATGTTGTCTTCCTCCACAAAGTAATATTTTCCTAAGATGCTACCCACCTCTTCCTGTCACCTGCCTTTCCTCTCTCCCTCCCTCATCATAGTCACTTTGACCCATCACCTATGACCCAAACTGCACCAATAGCCTTTCAGCAAGGAATCCATTTCCTTTATTAAATTAAGATCTAATTCATGCCTACAGAATAAAATAAAGTTTGCTGAAGTCTTCACTTCAGTTACAACATGTCAGAATTCCATCTTCTTCCCCAACTGCCAAATACAGTATCACTTTTCATCACTACTTCCATTTTCAGTACAAGTAACTGCTCGTTTGGATAATTAAACCAGATTTTAAGAGGCTGGATCTGTTCTTTGAAACATGATCTGTTCAAGAGGCCAAGCTACATAACTTGTCAAAACCACAGTGTTTTAAATAAACAAAGAAAGATAATTACAAGGTTTTTTTATGTTGGGACACAGATTTGAGTTCAGTATCTTTACTTCCCCAACATTTGCAAAACTAAAGTTGAAAAAAATTAGGAATAAAATGATAATCCATAATGAGTAGAAAGCCTTCATCATTTCCTGTGAGAACAAAAGTACCAGCAGTGACTTAAGAAGGCTTTTTTTTTTTCTTCTAACTTCAAGAAAAGTTCAGTCTTTTTTGTCTAACTTGACCATAATATCTCAGAACACTGAAAACTAACTGCAGTCAAGTGACACCACTGACTGAGGGTCAAAAAAGCTCATTCACAGACTTACAGGGGAGTAAACATGGTTACAGGAGCTGCTGGACTTCCTTTAAGACCCATTTCATTACTTCCCACAACATTATCCAGTTTGTTACCCAAACATTTTGTCCAGTGTAACTGCACTGAAAGCAAACAGGACCACACATTTAACGTGTTTTGTTTCATTAAATATTCAGTAATCTATAGGAATATTTTAAGATCTAATCCCAATTAGTTCTATTTCATAAACCAGCCTTTCAGATATGAAAGCTGTCCTGAAACCTGCTCTCAGTTTTGAAAAAGCACCTTGCTGATTAGCTAATTGGGTGAAAACAATAAATGCATACAACCTAAACAACATGCAACAGGGAGATTTTTGTTTCTCATCATCTCTCTGAGTCACAATAACCTTACACACGCGTGAAGTTAGACAAAAATCTGCAAAGGTGATTAAGAACAAGGAGGAAAGCTAACAAAAATATCTGCTACCTAAAAGAAGAGATTAAGAACCATAAAACTTGACACACAACAGAAGTTTTCAATGTTCGTTTTCATGCCAGTCACAGACCACTCAGGAACATGACACTGAAATGTATCTTTTTATATTCAACACTGGTACTTTGGATTACCTGTTTTTCCTCCTCTGGCATATTTTTTTCCAGTTCTAGTAAGTATTCTTCATCTAGTTCTGTCTGCTTCCTTGAGCTAGCCTCATCATTCTGTACATTCCCTTCATCATCCAGCACAGGTTCTTTTGCCTCAAAGGAGTCACGACAGTCATGGAAATACTCATCTGTTGTTGCAGGGTCTTTGACTGAAGATGGTGGATATCCACTTTCGGGGTTCTGGGGATTCTGTGCATCTTTGGGGACAGTCTCTGAAGACTCCTGATCAGAGAGCTTTAAGTCATCAAGTAATTTTTCAGGTGAACTTGCATCTTTAAACTCTTCCATGCTGGACTTCTTGAAGGGGCTGGCTTTTTAGAAATGAGAAAGAAACAACCCTCAGTAAGCACAATAGAAACACCTCGCCGGCAAACAAACCCCTAAAGTACTTTAAGTATCACTGACATCACCTGAGGGAAGCTATAATCTCCCAGGGGAGAGAGCCGCTTCTGCAAGCTTCTCTGCGCTACACAGCGACACGGGGGCCACTCCGCCCTTCCCAGAAGCAAGTTCACTCACAAGCTCGGGTTCCCAGGGTTCCCCTGCGGTCGCACCGAAGCTACACACGCTGCCCAGCCCGCAGGCCTCAGCGCCCCCCCCCCCCCAGACCGACCATGGCCCCCTAGAGCCAGGCCCCAGGCAGCCGTTCCCGGCCCTGCCATCTCGGCCCTCCCCTTGGGACAAGGGGCCGGACTGCGGCCAGCGCGCCTCATGGCACCCCCCACTCCGCCGGGCCCGGGCCGGGCCCACCCCGCGCAGACCCCGCCGGGCCCCGGGCAGACCTGCGCCGTCTCTTCCGGCCGCCGCGCGCTCCTCACCCTTCCCCTCTCACCCTTGCCCCGCTGACCGCTTCCTGCCGGCGCCAGCCAATAGGAGGCGGCCGCGCGCAGGCTGCCGGGGGCTGTAGTCCCGGGAGGGCTCCCCGCGGGCTGAAGGCGGGAGCGGGGCGGCTGCGGCCTCCGCCTGCGGCTTCCGCCTGGGGCGCCGAGGTTGGGATTTGCAGGGCAGGCCGTGCTTCCCAGGATCAGCTTAAGGAGGAAAGGAGAACAGGGAAGCCTTCATAAACGGGCAGAAAGGCCCCGTGTCCAGCAGCAAGTTGGTGATGCTGTGTGAGGTTCAGTTGAGGCCTGCACCGTGGCTCGGTTGCCGGGTCAGTGGCTGCTCGGCGTGCGTGCGGTAGCCGTTAGCACTGCCCAGGCACCGTGAGTTGGTAGTTCCCAATTCAGAGCGCTGCTTCCAAAGTGCAGACTTCGGTTTTAGTGACCCCAGTGACGTGAAAACAGTTTTGTTTTTATCAAGCGCTGGAATAAAACTCCCTTTCATCTTGTTTTTTGCATGCATCCCTTTGGTACCCTGCAAATGTGAATCCCCTACTTTTGAAACAAAACACTGTTTTCACAAGTTTTGAGGCCAAAAGCATACGAAACAGTGCTTTTTATTGAGAATAGCTATGCTGAGCCTTGACGTAGTTAGGGCGTACTCTTACGAGATTTTCCCTGCTTTAAACAACTGTTCAGTAACCCAAGTTCTGATGAAAGATAAAGTTGAAAATGTTCCTCTATATTAAAATTCCTAAATATTCAAATTTAAGAAAAAACTCCAATATCAAAACCTAACAACAATCAAACCCCCCCCCCCCTCCCACACACACACACTGTACAGGGCCATTGCAGATTCAGGTTCTATAAAATCTTTTCTAAGCAGTAGGACATGGTCAAGGATTATCTTCAGACAACGTGGGCTCTTAGAAGGTCATCTTTTATTGAGAGGGTGGTTCTCTTTCTTCTTTTCCTTCATCGTGTGTGGAAATATCTTGCGGTGTTGCCAGCTACCATTGTTAAAATACCAAGGAAATACTGAATCTGGCAGAACCCCATGAGTGGACTGAAGAGTATCTGTCTCGTATGAGGGTGCTGAGGAGGAGATGCATCTGCAGAAAAACTTTCAGGTATGGCTTGACTTCTGAACTTCTGACTGACATCACCAGGCTTTGGTTGAAGCCTGAAGGGCCTGTGGGCTGTTTGGCAGTTCAAAGTTGGGGTAGAAATTGTAGGTTTGGATGCCAGATGCGTTTTTGGTTTTAATTTGCTTGATCACTGCTTCTAAAGGAACATTTCTGGTGGCTGAGTCTGTTGATGTTAGCGGTGGATGTAGGTTTTGATGAGGGATTGGAACACTGTGCGTTAAGTTGGCAAGAGCATGGCTAACAACAGGAGCTCTATGGATGATTCTTTTTCCTCTCTCTTTGGTTAAAAAAGCAGGTTCGGCACTCTGCGACATCCCAGCTGCTATGGTTTAGCCCACAAAAACTTGCCTTTCTGCTGTTCTACTGGCACTGTGTCATTTACTCTGATTTACAGGAAATATCTCTGAACCTTCACACTGTCCTGTTAAATATCATGCTATTTGAAAAGGGAGAAGAAAATTAGAGCTGTGGCACAAAATCAATCCACGCAGTTTTGAATTAGCCGAAATTTTTTTAACTCTCCTTTGGCTGTGCAGAGAGCACAGGGGTTTGAATAAGTTACAGAGTGTCCTCCCCAGGAGGAACTGAACTGGTAAGAATAATATTGGACATTGGGGTCAGCAACCCACCCAGGGTGGTGGACTAGTCTTTGTTGTATTTTTTCAAAAGAGGGTGGGGTTTTTTCCATCAAAAAGTCTCTGGGAATTGGACCTGCTTAGAAGTTTTGAGCTGATGGTGTGTTTATCCAACTGGCAGCAGGTCACACGTGGTGTTCCTCAGGGCTCAGTGCTGGGGCCGTTTCTATTTAACATCTTTATTGATGATCTTGATGAGGACATAGAGTCTGCCAGCAGTAAACTGGCAGATGACACCAAGTTAGGCAGGTGTGTGGATCTGTGTGAGGATAGAGAGGCTCTCCAGAGAGACTGGGATAGACTGGATCGCTGGGGCACTGCTAATGGTATGAGTTTCAACAAGGCCAAGTGCCAGGTCCTGCACTTGGGCCACAGCAACCCCATGCAAAGATACAGGCCTGGGGAAGTGTGTGTCTCACGAAGAGGGATCTGGGGGTTCTAACTGACAAGGGAATGAACATGAGCCAGCAGTGTGCCCAGGTGGCCAAGAAGGCCAACAGCATCCTGGCCTGTGACCAGCAGAAGTAGGGAGGTGATTGTCCCCCTGTGCTCAGCACTGGGGAGGCCTCACCTCGAGTGCTGTGTCCACCTCAGTCCAAGAGAGATCTTGAGGTGTTGGAGTGGGTGCAGAGGAGGCAACGAAGCTGGTGAAGCAATTGGAGAAGAGATCGTATGAGGATCGTTTGAAGGAGCTGGGCCTGTTTAGTTTGAGGAAGAGGAGGCTGAGGGGAGACCTCATCACTCTCTACAACTACCTGAAAGGACATTGTAGAGAGGCTGGTGCTGGGCTCTTCTCTCAGGTAATTAGGGGCAGAACCAGAGGGAATGGCCTAAAGCTGAAACAAGATAGGTTTAGACTGGACACTAGGAAAAAATTCTTCAGAGAAAGTGTTGTGAGAGATTGGAATGGGCTGCCCAGGGAGGGGGTTGAGTCCCCATCCCTGGATGTGTTTAAGCATCGTTGAGTTGTGGTGCTGGGGGACATGGTCTAGGGGTGAACTTGTAGAGTAGGGCTAATGGTTGGACACGATGATCCCAAGGGTCTTTTCCAATCTAAATGATTCTGTGATTCTGCTGCTGATCCGTGGCAGGATAGAAACTTCCCTCCACGTGAGGCAGGGGTTTCCAGCTTCCACACACCTCTGAACCTTCCTGGTGGAAGCCAGGACTAGGAACGTTTGCTTTTCAGGAATGCTGTGGTTCCCAGTTCCAGTGCCTGGCCAGCCCTGTTGTGCATCATCCAAAATGTATCTGCTGCCTTGGGCTCCTATCCCCTGGGGTTATTATTCCAAAACGAATGACAATTTTCCCCTACCATCACATATTTCTAAATGGAGCTCCTTAACTTTGATAAAACATGCCATCTTACTGACTTCAGAAACAGAAGTGTGAGAAAAATGAGCAGATTTTACCATATAAATTTTCTACCTGTGTCTCCTCTGATCTGGAGCAGGTCTTCCTGAACTTTATAACTGGAGTCTCTTCAGCATTTGTTTCTTCCAACACAACATGGGAAAAGATGCAGCTCTGCAGAACCCCAATTCCCTTCTCTTATTTAGGGGTGACTATTCCTTTATGAATCTTTACCCTAGATCTAACAAGAAGGGCAAGCTTTCCCATGAACCTACTTTATTAAAAATGGGAGTGTCCTCAGGAGTCCCTTTTAGCAGAGTGACCTTTGAGCCTCATGGCTGCTGTTTAGGATTGTTGGTTCCCCCTGAGGTTAGCCCTGGGCAAGCTGCAGCTTAGTGAAAGTCTCTCAATCTCTCTTCTGTGGAACTGCTTTTTCAGTGCCACTATGAAGTAAAATCCTAAAGGCTTCACTGGTATTCAGGGAAGAGATGCCCACCAGAACTGGAGGTTTCTCTGCCCACCCTCAGGGTAGCAATCCTCCAGCTAGTAAATGAAGAGACAGAGACTTTCTAACCCCTCATTAGGCATCACCATGGCCAGTGTGTATGACTTCTGTCTCCAGGGCTCCCAAGTGCTAACTTAACTGTCTGTATGTCTCACTTTCTCTTCTTTATGCTTTAACTTACAGGAGTGTTGTGTCCATGGCTTCCTTTATGTTTGGCAAACCCAAGAACAAGTGTCTTACTTAGGTGTTGCTGTTGACTACGGTCCTGTGCAGCACTGCAGCCTGAGCTGCAGCAACTCCAGTTTCTGGTACTGACCCGCTCACACCCCAGCATCTCCACACACCCCCTGTTCCAGCAGCTGACCAGGACACCCCAGTCCCTCTGGTAGCCAGTTTTTCCTGTAGTCTTACCTCCAGAGAGACACACACCCCACTGGCTCCCAGGACCTTCACCTACTTCCCGATTAGTCCGGCTTGGTGTTTGCTGGTGATCACACACCAGCCCCTGCTCCCAGACCCCATCCACACAGGCACTCAGAAGAGAGTCCCTCACCCAGGAAAAGAGGTGGACATGAAGTTTGATAACAGGTAGGACAGACTGCTCTCATCACACCCAGGGCATGGCTGGACAAGCGGATCGAGCAGCACTGTTTACGTAGGGATGACCCTTTCTATCTCCTTGTCCTCATATCTCCTTGTCCTTCCTTTTTGGAGGAGCATAGGTTCCTCCCAAAACCATCTCCATCCCTCCCTTCCCCCGCTGTGGTTCTTTCCCTAAACACGCTATTGCAAGTCTGGTGCAATCCCCAAATGCCCTTCCCCTGCATCCTGTGTGTCCCACATCCTCTCCTTCCCAAAGAAGCTCCAGTTGACTCATTTGACTGGGTTTCACAACTGCATCCTGGGGCTGTAGCTCTCCTGGGATGACTCTGGGAGGAGCCAGGCATGATGTCCCTTCCTCTGAGACCATAGTTTGGTTCTCTGCTGGCCATTTAGGTTGGATATCAGGAAGCACTTCCTGACAGAGGGTTGATCAGCCATTGGAATGGGCTGCCCAGGGAGGTGGTGGAGTCACCATCCCTGGACGTGTTTAAAGAAAGGCTGGATGTGGCACTGAGTGCCATGGTCTGGCCGATGTGGTGGCCTTAGGTCATAGGCTGGACTCGATGATCTCAGAGGTCTTGTCCAGCCTCAGTAATTCTGTGATGCAGTATCTTCAAACATACAGATTTTAGTCAGAAACACCCCAGAGGTTATAGGGCAGTTGCCAGTTTTCACCACTGAACCTGACTTGTTTAAACACAGAACACGTAATTTTAATCAGTCCTTCAGAACCTCTGATTTCATGGCTGTAAGTGTCTGTGAATAGCTGAAGATTCTGCACATACAAAAGATGAGAAGTCAGTATCAATTGTTTCATCTTTTTGCTGCTAAGGGATTTTTCAGAGCATTGCTCTTTGTTTAAGTGAGCACCTGGTGAAAAAATTGTGTTCCTGAATAAGTAGTTATGTTTGGATAAGAGCTTGGTGATGGAAGCCTTAGCTTGTGTTGTTGGGATTTACTCCCTGTTTTTAAGGGGCTTACCTCTCTGGGTGAGCACGCAGCAGAATCCAGGGTCACGGGGTATCTCAAGTAGAACACTTTAATGCTACCACACTTTTATTGAGCCAGCTGTAAGCTGAAGAGGTAAAGTCAGAGAAAGAGTCTATGTCTCAATACTTCCCTCCAGCAAGAATTTCACCCTTCCAGTTTTTTTTCCTGTTTCTTCCCAAACCCCCAGCACGATGCTGGTGATGTTATCCGGCATCATCAGGAGACTCAAGTGCGATGCAGCGTGCCGAAAGAAAAAGCTGCCAGAAGCAGAGGCTGTTTTATTGGCTTGAGCTTTCTCAGTAGTACTGAAAGAAATAAAGAGAACACCAGCATGAAAGTTGGTTTATATCCTTTTGCTTCCGACATGAAAGTTTTCTTGTATACAAGTGCTTTTTTCTTACGGCTTTCAAGGTAGATTTTGCCTGCCTTTTCTAACCATGATTGCTCCTGAATACAGGAGGGCAGCTGGGAGAAGGAGAACATTTTATTCAAATTGTTAAAAGCAGGTTTTTTAAAAACTCGTGGTAGTTACTCCCTGTTTTGCAGCAACACCTAACTGGCAGTTGCTGAAATGGCTCTGCTCTTTTCATAAAGTGGTGGAAATTCATAGCCTAACATCCTCAAGTTCACTAAAACATCTGACAAGACCGAAAACAAGGAGCATTTCTCCTATTTCCAAGTGTAAAACATTCATAAAATGGTTTCATTATTACAGGCCAGCTGATTTTGTGCTGAACAAACTCCTGAGCAACTAAACCTCACGCTGGCAGTTTGTAGCTCTGGTATTTATGGTCACACTTTCAAGACAGCTCTGCACACAATCAGGCAGCTGATCTGTGTGATTCCAGGGACGCACTGGGTAACTACTGCTGAATTTCATGTGCTTGCTCACTGGCTTTATTCATATGAGAAAGTAAGAAAGCAGAGTGTTAAGAAGAAAGTTGTACCTGCATTTAAAAAGAAATAATCCTTAAAGCATTCTGGATCTCATGATAAATAGATCATAGAGTGGTTTGGGTTGGAATGGACCTTAAAGATCGCCTAGCTCAAATAAAAGCAGTTCCTTCCTTGTTGAAGCTTGCGCTCCCTCCTGCAGAGCGTGGTACCCACTGATTTCATTTGCCTTTGTGGATAACAGTTTTCTAATATTTCATCCCAGCATTGTTTTCCTAAATGTTCCCATTTAGTTATTCCAGTTCTGAGCTCCCCTTCTGAGCATCTCGTGTTTATCTATCTCAGGAACATGGGGATTTTCCCATGTAACTTTAAGATGATCCTACACTTGTTCAGTCTCACATACCTTGCTGGTTTCATTCGTTTTGCCAGCAGACAGAACTAAACCCCTGGAATCAAACAGCAAGAAACTGTGAGGAAATGCAGTTGAGTTTTGCTGGTTTCAGACATTCTTAACTACTGATATTTATGGCAGAAGGTGCACAAAGTAGAGTCAATGCGAGGCCCACAAACGGAGCAATGCATATGCATGCTTCTTGTTCTTCTTGTCTAAGCTTTGCAGGAGAAGCACATCAGGGCTGGAGCAAATTTGGGTTATGAATTCTGTGTGTTAAAAGCATCTTTTCTCTGTAGCCTGTTTTGGTCTTGCCTCATTGCTCACCTGAGTGCAGCTCTCTATTTTTACCTGAAAGCAGGAGCTGTTAGGTGACAGTGGCTAATTTATACTCACACATTGCCTGCTGCTCATAACTGCTGATCTACTATAAAAGGATGAGCAAAAAAATCAGGCTTGTGCTGCTTAAGTCACAACTAATGAAATGTAAATAAAATGCAACAGGAGTTTGTTAATGTGGATGTTAAGGTGCTTCAGGGCACGTTGGGTACAATACTGGTACAATACAAAGATGCATGCAAATTATTGTGCTCACAGCTAGCGTACAGACAGCCTGGCTGGGGGTGCTCAGCACCCTAGGAAGTAGCTTATCTCATTATTATTATTATTATTATTATACGGATGTGTTTTGCACAAGAGGTGAATTATTTTAGAAATGAAGACTGAGTGAAAGAGCTTCTACTAACAGAATACAAGTTATATGTGGAAGCTTTCAGTCAAAGGAAGAGGTGCTTTTCACAGCTCTCCTTTCTTTTTATAGGTCTGGGGACAGAGTTGCCTGAACAGCATTCTCTCTTTTTTTAAAATAAACCGGTAAAACTTCAAGACACATGGATTTCTATGGAAACCAAAACGTTTCAGGAGGGGATTTTTAAAGGCATCTGCAAAATTTAGCTAATTAACTTATTTTTCTATAAGCTTGGCAATCAGCTTTACTTCACTGATTTTACTGCAAAAAAAAACCCAAACCCATCATTTCAACAAAGCAAACTGAGCTTTGGGAATTCATTGCTTCTGGAAGAGACTTAATTGAAATTGGAGGTAGGATATTGAAGTTCTCTTGCTGTCTTAAGAAAAAGTCTTCCCAATTTACCGTTAGAGAGGCTAAATTTGTGGTGTGTGAAATCCAGGGAACAGTTTGGCTGGATGAGAGTTGTTGGTGAGTCTCACCCAGAACAGCAATCCAATAGATGGCGACGTTGGATTTTCGAAGCCAGGTCCCCATTCATTTCCTTGTGAAACTGATACCAATTCTTACTGAAATCAGGGCTGGGGCACCCCTGTTCTACAACACTGCAGGAGGACCGGACTCTGAGCTAACTAGACGAGGGATGAACTGTTCCATAGTTACCTCAGGCTCCAGAGCACATGCTAATTTACTTTTTGGGACAGCTTTTTTGATCTTCACAGTGAAGAAGCCAAAGCTCGACAAATCAAGCAAAGAAAAAATAATTACTATTTTCCAGAGGTCATACAAAGTTCACGTTCTTTGCTAGAATTAAACATTTGCACACAAGTCTCAGTGGAATCAAATTATTGTGCTTCCCAAAGAACATTTTAAAGGAAATTGTGAAACAGGCAATTAAAGGCTCTTTAATCACAGCTATAAATTAAAGTTTTACTACATCCGCTTTTTTAGGTTGACTTATAAAAGAAACTGTGAAGGATTCTTATTAATTTTGAACATCCATGCTCCTTTTCTCCATGTCTTGGCCGGAGTCCTATAAAGATTATGGGAATTACTAGATAGGGAGCATGTGCTTCCTTGGTCAAGCTAATATATTTTGACCTAAAGAATTTCCAGTAACAGCACCAGATTTCCTTTCCCTGTCACCTCCCTCATATCTGAATGACCCTATCCTAGTGTTTTTTCAAGACTTACATTGTTTTCATCATTTTGATTCAAGTTCACAGCATATAAAATAAGTGAATTAAGACTGTTCTTCACCTTTATCACTCTTTACATGTTTTAGGAGGCAGGATGCTCATTGATCAGCCAGTGTAGATTAATTTGTCTCATTTGAGCTCAGAGCCGTGCCAATTCACATCATTGCAGTATCTAAAGCAGGATTTGCCATAGTGAGTTCTCTTGGTGGGATTGTGTGCCCTGCCAGTGACTTTTATTTGGGGCATGCTGCTTCTTTACAATGGTTTCAGGCGTACGCCCTCAACAATGCTAGTGGAAAAGTGAAGTGACAGAGATGTGTTTGTAATCTCTGTGGAGTTACAGGCATGGATAAAGAATGCAGCTTTAACATTAAGCCAGTGCTTGATTAAAATCAGCAATGGGGGTTTCGTTGTGAAGGACTAAAAAGCAGGAAAAAAATAGTTTCAGCTTAGTCTTGTTAAACTGTGTACTCAAATTTGAATGGGATGTTTCTAAAATTATGAATATTCTGGGAAAAAGCCAAACTGTAGATTACAACTGAGTATAAATTAAGGCTAGTAAGAAGAGGATGAGAAACAAAGCTGATGCATGGACAGACAGACTGATGTGTGAGCATCGTTTCCTTAAAATAGGGTAAAGATTCATGCCAGTTAAGGAGCAGTATGTTATTTGCAAGCTTTTCTATATATCCATATAGTTATCTGCCATTAAAGGCAAAAGCAACTTTGCATAATGTATTGGAATAAAGTCTTTGTTCCTAAATCCAGAGTTTTCTAGGAATAGGCTAAACCACATCTATTTTTATATCCAGATTTCATTCTGTTTCCCAGAAAATGTTACACACTGCCCAATATATATGAACTTTGTTGATGCCTTTCAAACGTCAGACTTGTTCTCAGCTAGCTGGCACAAATACCTCTGCACAGGCAGGAGACACGAGTGAAAAAAAATCCATACACTTTACCACAGAAAGCATGGATAATGGTGCTTTGATCCCTATGTGTTCAGAGAGAAATTTCTCTTCCATTTCATAGGCAGACCGATAATTGCACATCCCAAGAGAATAATGATGGAGTTTAGAGCTGTTTGCTTGTATAAGTATACAAACTTAAAATAGTAGATAATGGATGGAGAGAGCTTACAGAGCTCCACTGAGCCACTCTGGATGTAGAATAGCTGTTCCCCTTTCTTCTGTGAGCCTTTGGAGTTTTTCTTTCTTGACATATTTGCTGAACTCTATACATAGGTCTGCTAGAAAGCATTAAACTCTTGTAAGACAAGTCCGTGGAAAACTATTTGATAAAAAAAGAATACACCTGCATGAGTAAGGGTTATCTAGGATGATAACGAGAGACAACAAAATGTCTATGGATTGTGTGTAATGCATGGAGAGAGGTAGGTGTTTGAGAATGGGACTTGATCCAGACTGCCTGGGAGAAGCTAAGCTGAAAGCTGCCTGCTGGCATGTGCTAGGATGTTGCTGGGAGGACAGGAGGCGTCCTGAAGCCAAGTACCTGTCCGAAGACCTTGCTATATGATGCAGGAAGGTATCTCCAAACACTTGGGCTCCACAGTCCAGGTATATCTGCTGAGAGTAGGCACTTCCAGCTGTTCTTTGGAGGGACTCGTGGCTCCAGTTTTCTCTGCCCTCTAGAAACTGCTTTAAACTCTAGAGAGAAAGTTTTGCTGGATGTTTCCTGCAGAAGCCAAGCCCTACCACTGCCAGGATGGACTGGAAAAAAGATTGAGTGCACCCAAACAGAATCCAGTTTATTCCCACGGGAATGAGCTGGTCAGTTTGTGGCCACTAACAGGAGTAAGCAGCAGTAGTACACCAATGCTTTCCTACCATAGCTGCTGCGGATTCTCATCTCTGTGTTGTGCACTTTTACGCTCATTTGTATCAGGAAAGAGAGCAGAGAGCACATCTGTTGAATAGAAAGTTGCTATTTTTAACCAGAAGTGCACTTTATAACATTAATGTCTCCTCTTCTCTCCCTGTCACATTTGGAAAGGTGATAGAAAACTACATTTCCAAAGAGTGAAGAACGTAGAACGCTCTAGAGTTTCAGTCTCATTCAGCTGGGTTGATTTTCCCCTAACTCTTTTCAAAACCGAGAAGCACTTCTGGGCTAGCTGAGTGTGTTGAAGCCCAATGGGTTTAATTTATGTGCAGCTGGACTGTCACAACACTCTGTGAGCCCTTCCAGATGTGCCTCTCAACTGAATGGCTCTCTATAAGCCTCCAGTTAGCGATTACACTCCACATGGTAGCTTAACCTGGAGAAATTCAGTCTTTTATGAAGAACTTCTGTGCTAAATGGCAATGGCTTTTCTTTGGAGGCAAATCTATTTGCCCACAGAATGGGTTCATCAGAAGGTCTGTTAATTTGTGTAAAAATTATTCACGATGCATCTGATAGACCACAATTGACCACCAGTTGCCATTTCACTGGGCTGTGGGTGTTCTGCTTGTCAAATTAATCTTGGCTGTACTAAAAAAATGGGCTAATAGGAGCTTGTCCCACAAGGTTTGATGATGGTGCCCTGACCCAAATAGTTTTTCCTTTAAAGGAAAACATTTCAACAAATGAAGGACTAACAGAGGGAATAGGGTGATTTGTGTGGTTTCATTTGGGTCATAGAAGATTCTACTTGTAAAAGTAAAGATATTTAGAATACATTTGTTCTAGAGAGGTCAGGTGGCCTTGCAAGGGTTCCATGTTTCAAGGTGGCATATCCGACTTTCTCCTCCGTGACCTTTGTGGTCCCTCCTTCAGATCCATGTGGGTTGTTTTGGTTTTCTTTTGCTTTGTTTTCCATTTTTGCAATCAGTTTTATTGCCTGTACCTTCATTGAAGCTGTGGCTGGAGGTGTTTTTGACAGCTCATGAGCAGATGTGACATGACTCTCTTGAAGTCTTACCTAGTTTTAGTGTATTTGCGTGGATGGGACCCCAGCAATGTTGCTGGGACTGTATGGGACAAAACTGGGAGTTCACAAGACAAAAAGTAAAGAGCTTAGAAGAAGAGCACTCATCTATTTGTTCTTGGGAGGTCATGTAATATCATTCACTGCTGTGAAGAGCCTGGCATGGCAAAGTGAGTACGTGTCCTGGAAAAATTCTGAAGAAACGTATTTTGGAGAAATGTTAGGGGTCCTTCCATCTTGCGTTTGTTACGGCTACAAGTTGTACACTCTAGAGTCTTAAAATTTAATTGGGTAGTGACTAAGAATGAGACACAGTTTGTTAAAGTTGAATCTGAAGTGTATGTCAGTTATTGCCTGAACTTGTCCTCACTTCTCTCTTTTATCCCCGGTTGCTGTGCTGGAGCCTCCATCTGTCTGGTGCTCGGGATTGTATGAGATGATCCCTTAGGATGTGGCCTCATGAATATGCTAAGAAAAACGGCCCTGATATAAATGGCTGTTTCAGAAATGACAGAGGATATTTGTTTTGATTGCCTTCGATTATTTCCAACTTCTTGTTTTCCAACTTCAACATGGTGAATAAACTTTTTCCCCCTTCTTGTTTTCCCTAGCATCAGAACTCCCCAGGCAGAGCTTCTCTTAGTTTCCTGTTTTCTTGGCAAGGCAGCATAACCTTGTCATGTCCCCAGGGAGGCTGCTCTTAACAAACTTGCAGGACTTGGGCTTGAGGAGGGGAAGCACTACAGGGTAGAGACCTGGGGGTCTTTGGCCACGTTATGTTTTGCATGCAGTTCAAATGTGCGTCCCGTGCTCGGCAGGACCTGGGAAGAGCTGGCTGGGAGAGGAAGCAAGCTAAGAAAGGGTGGCTGAGTCTACGTTGCTGTCCCTGCAGAGTCCAGCAGCCTTCCCAGCTCAAACCTCCAGAAGAGCAGTGTAACTCATGGGGAAAAATATTACTGTATGTCTGTGGAAGACCTTCTTTCTCCACTCTTTCAGGCTTATGGAACATGTGTCTTGGGGGTTTTTGGCTCTCTTTTGGTATATGTTTCCTGAGGTTAGAGGCACTGGCTAGTCTAAATGGCATGAACTAGCATGATATTAGTGCATATCTTCTCCTGATCAACTACAGTGTTCACACAAAGCTATTTTTTCAGGACTGAGATGGATGAAACTCTCTTTTCTAGATTAAAAAAAAAAAGCAGTAAGGTAGCTTTCCTTGCAGTTTCTGTAACATTACATGGCAAAGTGTACGAAGATGCTAAGTACTCCTAGGTCACTTCAGTATGGGATAAAAGCCTATCTGATTTCTTAGGTAATTAGAGAATTATGTCGTTGTTTAAGGAGCTTAAATCAGAGTTCACACAGCCTTTGTTAGGACTAGAAACTAATTAAAAGAATGATTAGTCTTTGAGGTCTATATAGCTGAAGTCTTTAGAGCAATGGAATGCCATTTATTCTGAAACCTTACAGCAACACTTAGAAGTTCTCCAAACTGGACAATATTGCTTGGATCTATACAACGTGACTCAAAATGTAGCTAACTGTGCTGTGGGGTGGTTAGCACAGACAAATTTATTTGCCATTAACAGTCATTTTAAAGAAGCTTTGCAAAACCTGGCTGTGTTTGGACGGACTACTGGAAGTTCCCTCAAAAAATCACAACGCTAGGTTAGAAATGCCGTTCTTTGCCATTTAGAGGCCCGAAGAAGAGAGCTGCATGCTAGTGTACCACAGCTAAATGGAGTATTCCTTATGGAAACCTCAACGGATGAGAAAGAAGAGTTTGTTCATCTGTTTTATAATACTTTTAAATTTTATAAGTGTTGTGCCTTCCCCACAGTCAAAACTGAATTATTAAAATAGGGGATTGGCCATAACTTCAATCAGGGTAAGTCTTAAAATATACTTACGTGATTCTTACTATGACGTAGGACCATGGGAAGACCTTGGAACATGACTTTCCTATCGTTTCTCACTGAGCTGGGGGATATTTCATCTAACCACGAGCCACATCCATCCCTGTCAACTTAATGAGAGAGTACACATTGAAGGAAACAAAAGGAAATGGCTCTCCCTTGGGACCTAGCATTGTTAAATTGTCCCTAAGTGGGTTTAGTACATCTGTTTATGGTTCAGTCTCTGCTTCAAGCTTTAAAAACAGTCACTGCAATTCCTAAAAAGGAAAATCTCGTTTGGAGGAAGGAGCAAATCCGAATTTTCACAGTTTGTACCCCTTCACCTAAACAATTCTGTCATTAGTTTCGTGATTCATGCTTAATTGCAGGAGATGAAAATAACATCCAAACGTGACCTAAAATGTCGTGGAAGATATTCTGATTCTGTTCTGACTTTCTCCTCTTCTTATCTGAGTGGCAAAGTAAAATCCTTTAAATGTGCAATTCTGTTTTCAAAGTGTGCTTGAAGAACCAAGGGCTCAGTGTAGTTGTCCTAAGGCTGGGTTTTGGGCCCCCAGTGCTCTTTTGTGCTGTCCATGACACTGTTTATGAGGTATTTGGAGTGATTTACAAGTGTTGCTTTTGGAAATCAGCTCCTCTGGTAGCCTGTGTGTTTACAGGGCACTTACTAATGTGCTGAAATGTAGATTACGAGCTCTCATCATTGATGATATTTTCCAGCCTCCAAAAAAGAACACGGTGAAGTGTAGAGGAGTTACATATGTTGGTGAGAAGGGAATCATGGAAGGAAAGCAACTGCAGAGAGGTTCAAGAGCATCCTAGGAGTTAAAAAGGCACAGTTAACCCCTACGAGTGTTTTATTTTGATGAGAGAACTTAGCTGAATTCCAGTCCTATGGTGATAGGCGCAGGCGTTAAATTGTTGAGAAATTACTTTAATCTTTGACATCGTTTTCCATTTCTAAAGTGCTAATGTACAGTGAAGTACAACAACAAGAAGAATCTCCAGGGAGAATCAGCAGCAGCTAGTACCCTGGAGAGGTACAAACAGCACTGCATTGCTCAGTGCCACTCTCAGGCATCCATACGTGTGGCTAGCACACGTGTACACACCCATTCATACACATTCCCCCTACCCACCCCCCTAGCTATACATTCTTTGTATATACATATGTGTTTGGCTATTCCACAGCACTTCCACGACAGCTAAATAATAGGATGTGCACTTCCCTGGGTTTATGTGGCACCTTCCCTGCATTCTATTTTTGCTTCAGTAGTCTTTCTAGCAGTTGGCTGGGTTAGCCCCTACAGCTTGCTGCCCTTGGGACATAAATCTGCCTGTTCCTCGCTGGCTTCCTTCTAGTGCTATACTGAGAAACTATGCAAAGGTCCATTTCTTCACCTGGGCTAAATGACAGGCATGGTGCAGGAAGAGAACAGACCATTTAGAGCCTGTTCACTCCAGCGTCACATTTGCTCCGCAGCCGGTTCTGCCATTCAGCGTCTCGCAGATGGCCTCATGGTCCCCACTGCTGGAAGCTTGGCTGCCAGCTGGAACATGTCCATTGAGCTCTGTTAAGAGACTGAAGGTAAAGAACTGACTTGGCTCCTTTTCCCTGCTGCCTTCCTGTAAGGGGCTCAGGAAAGAGCTGGAGTTTTTCCATTCCTGGAATGTGCACATCTCCATATGTGGGTGAGTGATTTTGCTCAGGTAGCCAGGGCTGGGAGATGCTGAAGATAATGTCCTCTGACTGCCACTTAGGAAACTTCCGCTGTCTTCCAGAGAGTCTTTCCTAGGGTGTTCGAAGGAGCACCGATTCCAGTTTCTGTAGCTGTAGGCCCACCACCCCAGTTGCTTGCGACGGTGACACTGGCATTTTAGGATCTGTATAAAAGCCCTCTTGAATTCTTTGCTGGAGCAAGGGTAGATGATGGGATTCAAGCAGCTGTTAAAGTAGCCAAGCCAAAAAATGACCTTGAAGATTGTTTCAGGGGGCTTCAGGGCCGAAAACAGAGATCCTGTCCAGAAGAAACAAGCAGAGACAATATCTGAGATCATTGGTTAGTCTGCCTTTAGGAAGGATGTCTCATTAAATCACAGTCTGTCAAAAATCTGTACTGCATGTTTGCTTTCAGTTTTGGTAATAAAATGTTAGTTTTGTTATTTTTAAAGCTACTAAGAAAATACTTTCCACGATCTGAAAGCTAAAGGAGCACATAATTAATGTAGAAATAAAAAAAAACCCCAACGGTCCCTGTGTTTATATGTACACATGTATGTGTACACAACTTCAAACCTCCATTGTCCAAGCACAAGGCATGCGTGGGATGAGGTTCTGTCTTCTTCAAAGAGCTTTCACATGGCATTTTTGAAGGAAAGTGCTAACTGTTCTAGGCTTGTCAGAAGGAATGTGTCCAGACATACCTTGTAACTTCTGCTACATTCTCTGGCAGCTCCGAAATGTCACCCCATTTGTCAAGATTATTATGATGACACAAAGCTCTTGAAACCTGAAGCTAATCCTGGTACTTTCCACATCTCAGACATTCGTAAAAATGGTGTAACCCAAACAAAGAGGTTATTTTGTGAATACTTCCTCTTCCATTCACCACCAAAGCATTTCCCTGAAGAGGATACCCAAATGAAAAACTCATTCTGGGAAATCCATTGAATGTACTTTTAGTGTTAAAAACATGTGATTATCAGCTAAATGTAACAAATGGGGCTTTGTAAAATAACGTATGGCAGTTTAGAAACAAAACAGGCATTCAACAGTTACCCGTCTGGAGAGAATTCTTATGTCAAGAAACGGAGTTAAATTTGAAGAGTTTTTCAGATGGAAGGTGACACTCGAGCCTCAGTGTCACAGCTCTGAGGAGAGTGACCTTTTACACTGGAGTGCTTTCAGATTCCTTGCGCTGTGAAAGCATCTGAGTCAGTTGTGACTGTCAGGGTGCTTTAGTGGGGAGGGATATGATTCCAGGCATATTTCCCATCTCATAGCAATGTAGAGGCCATGGCTTGGACCTCAAAACTATGCTAGAGCATGTCCTAGCTTCTTGGGTAAATATCTCTTACGTGCCCCAGCAGATCCCGCGGTTTATCCGGATGACAGTGCTGGCCTGGTGCTGACGGTAGGGAACTGAGCCTCCTTAGGTCACAAGAAAGCCAAAGGGAGGAAAGCACAGGTCATTCCTCACACATCCACTGCCCTCAGCGTGTCAACTAGTCCTTGAGCTAGCTCAGAAGAGAACATAAGATCCTGGGATGGCAGCAGCTGTATGGAGAGATTCTTCCTTCCCCTCACTTGGAGGAGTCAGGGAAGATCCTGTGAATCCAGAGCTTTTCCTGGCATGTTTTGGGGTGGTGCCAGCTAGCACTGGCTCTATCCATTGCCTCAGAGCTAAGCAACATGCTGGTCCTTAAGGTTACAATGGAGGTTTCAAATGACAAGGTTCTTAGTATTTCTTTCATGACTCCGGCACTTCCCTGACTTTTACGCCATGCACAAGGCTCTTGGAAACTGAACCCGTGGCAGGGTTTGACCAATGCCTCTTCTGCCTACCCGATGGAGACCCTGCATCTGTCCTGATGGATACTACAGAAAGCATAGAGTACAACACGTCTAACATCAGAGAAACTATGAATTGTGATTGATAAATTTCCAGCAGATAAATCAAATCAATCAATGCAAGTAGCTAAAGCTGTGTCTTGCGTTACCTGTGTGTTGCAAAGAGTATTATCTCTTTGATGAGAGTCATGTTATTCTGTGGGATAAGGTGTTAAATAGGTGTCAGATTCTTACAAAGCTTTAGGAAGAGTTGATCTAAGCTTACAACTGCAGCCAGGATGAGGAATATGCTCCAAAATCTCCCACAGGCACAGCTGCAAAGCTTGACAGGATTCATTCGGTAAATGATGATTGCTAATATTTTCCCTTCAGTTGAGGGAAAAGAAGCTTTGTGACTTTACAAGACAAGGACAAAGCATTATTATGTACAATGAGGAACTTTTTGGAGCTCATACTGAAAAATTTCTTGACTTGTTTTCTGGAACTCCTTTAAAATAGAAATGATTTTTAGCTCTAAAAGCTGAGTAAAGTGACTAAAGAGCTTCCATTTTTCTTATGTGTGAATGTGGAATGAGCAGTGGTGAATTTTTTTCAGGTCACTTGGTTTGCGTTTCTCTCATACTGTAACAACTGAAAATTCACAACACATTCCTCTGCCAGATTTCAATATCCTTAGGTAGGTTAAATATGGACAGAGCAAATGCTGTAGTATAGCTTTTAATTCACAAAACCAAAACAAAACATAATCAAAACCAAAAACAACCAACCAACAAAAAAACCCCAAACCAAACCAACAACAACAAAACACACACACAAAAACCCACAAAAAAACCCCAAAACCCAAAGCCAACCGACCAAAAAAATTAAGGAAGTTTACTGACAAATTTTGTGAAATTCCCTAAGGACAAGTAAAATGAGCTCTGCTGTAGAGAAGAGAACTGGGAACCAATGCAGATAAATAAGTTGTGCTTGTAAATTTAAATTGCATGTGAACCAAATATAACTACGTACACTAAAGACCAAGATACCAAGTAGGGAAGAAGGTAAAAAGCTGAGGGCTGAAAAAAAGCTCCTTTATATTAAAAGGCAGTAAGAGAAAAAAAAAACCAGAGAGTTTCCTCATAGTAACCCTGGCTGATGCGTTCAGGCTGGATTTTAGAAAAATCACTCTGCCCTGATCAATGATTTAAAAGCTGTCCTGATGCCATTGAGTCATGATGTCACCGTCAGAAAATCTAGAAATAGATTAATAGGCAACAACAGAAAAAGGTGTGCGGTGGTGTAATTTAAAAGTAGAGATCAGCATTTAGTTACAAAGTAGAAATGTTTTGAAACTAAAAGATTCAGGAATAAGCGTCAAGGAGTTAATGAAAACACTGATCATTAACCACTCCTTCATTCTCCACTTTCTTCCTGTTCTGCAAACAGCACACTGCAAGTGTTGCTTCATTCTTTGATTACGTACAAATTAGCAGACTGAGTTTTCAGGAGAAGGCAAGGAAAGTAGGCTTTTCTGAACTTTATTAAATCATTTTCCATGTGGGATTGGAATTGCCGCAAGAAAAACTGAGAGTATGGATTGAGGAACACTCTCTGTCCTCCAAGACAGGACAATTCTGGAAAATACTGCCTCAGAAAGGTGTAAAAACCCAGCCCTGGAGGCTCTGCAAAACAGAGCAGACACACATCTGCTGATTTATGCATAGCTGATCCAGCCTTTGGGTTGGAGGATGCCGTGAACGACCTCTTCAGATCCCTTATAGTCCTTCTTTCTCTGATTAACCCTGCAGGTTACAACTGTTCATCAGCAAGACTTTATGGCTTCTGTTTTGGCAGCCCTGCAGAGTTTTACATTTATTTGCAGTACTGGAATCCCACTGACAGTCTTACACCCCCTCGGTAAATATATCCATTATTTAGGTTGAGGATTAACTGTTAGAAAAACGGAATGTCCGAGACAGATACTTATTTGGGCACTTACTCTCTCCAGTGGTTTGGAAAGTTTCTGAATGTTTGTGTTCAGTCCCTTCTCACTGGGTGGAATCTCAACCTGAGTTTTCTACAGAGAGAGAAGCAAAGCTGTTCTTTATTATCTAGAAGGTGGCTTAGATGGGTGTCACCATACATGCCATGTGCTTCTAAGTACAGTTTAATTTGTTGACTGTTCTGCAAAACTCCACTGCCTTTCAGCATGTAAAGACATGGCAAAATATTTTCATTAGCTTGAATATTTTTAACATTGCCCTTGTTTTTGGAATAAACAACAATTATTATTAACAGCTTCACTCTAAGGGAATGTGTATTTTCTACTCTCGTTTGGTTTCCTGTGATTTATTAAATGTAGTACCACAATCCTACCTCTGATCACACCGTTGACAGCAAGGAGGTTTTTGCAAAGTCGGTGTCCAGCACAGAGGGAGAACAGGAAATATTTCAGAAACTCAATCAACTTGTTTGGTGGTGATTGTTTTTTGACCGCGCTCACCAGACTTCACAGGGCCATTCAGTTTGGAAATACACTGACCAGCAAATACCGTAGAAAGGAATTAAGAATGATTTTATTTAGTAAAAGCTAATTTAATTTAGGGTCTGGCTGCTTCTTTATAATGAATGCACAGCAAGTATGCAAAGCACCCTCAATGAAATTAGGGGGTAGAAATTTGCCATGTTAATTGTCTTCACGTATTCTGCAGAATATCTGCCCAGAACTTCACTGAGACATTAGAATCCAGAGTCCGGTGGAGTCAGTGGGAGCCTTTGAAAGCCTTTGTAAAGGCTTGTAAGGACATCAGTGCACTTTGGAAGAGTCCTTAAAATAGCAGGGTGAGCAGCAGGTAAATCTTCTGGCCTGGCTTAATCCCAGTACTCTCAACTAACTAAGGAAAACTCTTCCTTGAAGGAGGTTTTGGTGCAGCCCTCTCCAGAGGAGAACCGTATGCACACGCACACGTGTACGTACACACGTGCTGCTCTCATATTATTTCCTGCTGTTGTTTTCCTTCAATCTAAACGTCTGCTCCTTTGCCTCTTCTCACATCTGACCACTTCATTTGTGGAGAAAGGAGAATAGGAAAGTTAAGACCTTCTATTTAAGGATTCTTAATGTAATAGTTGGCGAGCTTCTTGAAGAAAATGTAAGAGACAGGACATGTTTGAGCTTCCATTTCTATTTTATGGAAGAAAAAAACTTGCATCAAAATGAGACCCACCAGTCCAACCAACCAGACAAAACCCCCCTAAACTACTTCCAGAAGGCAGAAAACTTGTGGCTCCAATTGTGTGCCTGTGCAGGGTGATCAGATACTACAGTGATTAGCTGGAGCATAAATCTGAAAAATAGCACGTAAGAGCATGTTTATGAACTAAAACTTTTGAAATTGCCTCTGAAAGCTTTGTGCCGTTCCTATTCTGTGTGCTCCTTCCAGCCACCCAGAAGAAATAAACAACTGCATAAGTGACTGATAGCTGTTTGTGGTAACAGTGAGTTGTGAAATCTCTCTGGATTCTGCGGTGTGCTTGCATGTCCTCCCTTCATCCTTCACGCAAGGAACATATATATGTTCATACATGATGGGGCTGAAAGCCAAGAGCTTCATAGAATTACAGAATCCTGGGACAGGACGTAATGGGGTCTCTTCTTCAGCCCCTTGCTCATTGGAGGGGGCAACGCTGCATTAGGTCCCCTGAAGCCTTCCCTTCTCCAGGCTGAAGAAGTCCTGCTCCTTTACCCTTTCTTCACACCACATGCTCTAGCCTCCTGATTGTTCTGATTGCCTCCACCGGACGCATCCCAGCTTATCATCATCTTCCCTGCATGGGTGCAGTACTGCAGACAGAGTCGAAGGAGCGTTGGCTGAAATGGCATAACCCCTGTCCTGGATCTGCTGGCTCCGTTCCTGTGCTACAGGCCAATACACTGCAGCTTCCATCTGATCAGGACATTTGAATAGTTGTACGTCCTGCGTTAATGGTTGTGTGAGTCATCTTCATGGTATTCTACGTGGGTGTGTTTTCAAGAATGCCATATAGTTCTTATTTGTACCCGGTGGGAGGAAAATTTTAAATTATTAGTATTTTTTTTTTGGTCTAAAATTAACCACAGTCTCCTTCACTATCTGCCTTCTCTTTACTATCTCTGCTTTTTATTTTTCTCTCCAGGCATGTTCACTTTACAGTTACTCTTTTCTAACCACTTTTCTTGTGGTCATTGACTTTCTATTAATTAGGCATCCGTTTTTAATAAGTAGTGGATTTAATATCAATTAAGTATCTGAATTACGGAATCATCAGTTCTGTTCAGAATCAAGTATTTGATACTTAGATTAGATAATATTTAGGCAGGAATGTGCTCCCTGTTCCGTGTTCCTGGATTTGAGGAAAAAAGTGACTCTGGAGGAGTAACCAAGTGCTGTGTTTCTGCCTGTTGCAAAAAAAAAAAAAGCACATTTCAGAATCTTCTACATCCAGTTTTGCTTAGATGTGAGCCAGCCTAGGGTGAGTGTATGTTCCTGTTTACTGGAACCAATGTCTTTATTGAAACAAAATGGTCTGGAGTTGTTGAAGTACTTCCCTCTGTGTCAGTCGATATGCCAGCACTAGCTAACTGTCTACAGTAAAATGTGTTGTGAAACTATAGTGGGCTAGAAGCAAAGATTCACTGCACAGGTTTTTGTCATCGTTCTAAGACTGAAGAAAAGCCATAAAATTTGAAACTACTTCTCTTTATTTATAACAAGTAGAAAATTAAGTGTTTCAAAAGCTTTGAAACACTGAGTCAGGGCGTTCTAGAGAGAAAACAAGCTTCTTGTCTGAACACCATAAAATAGAAATAGAGAATTGCTGTTTGGCAGTTTTGTTACGGAGTCTGATCAAATTTAAGTAATCAGGGTAACCTTGGAAGGCAAGCGTATCCTCCGTCATGCAGGGGAGAGAATGATTCCATTTTGGTGTAGATTGGAGTCATTCAGACTGGATTAAATCTGAACTTTTCAACATTCCACAGGAGAGAAAATTCCAATGCTCTAAAATTGCTGCAGTGGTGAAAAGCATTGCAAAATACAAAATGATAACAAATGAATTCTGAATCATGACAAACAGGAAGCTTCCGCGATATCAAACCATGTCTCTCAATCTGTCCTCAAGAAGACAGCCTTTCAAAAAATGAGTATTGTTTTGCAAGAAATGTATTTTATGGTGGAACTCAGCCTCCCTGTGAAAAGGGATCGAATTTGGAACGTGATCAGCAGTGACTTCCCCAGTTCTGGGCAGTAGATGGCTGCTGGGGGCTGGACTAGATGATCTTTCTAGGTCCCTTCCAACCCCTAACATTCTATGACTCTATGATGGCCTGTCTGGGAACCTGGAATCATAGAATTGTCCGGGTTGGAAGGGACCTCAAAGATCACCCAGTTCCAACCCCCCTGCCATGGGCAGGCACATCTCCCACTAGAGCAGGTTGCTCACAGCCCCATCCAGCCTGGGCTTAAACACTTCCAGGGATGGGGCTTCCACCCCCTCTCTGGGCAACCTGGGCCAGTGTCTCACCACCCTCATGGGGAAGAAATTCTTCCTAATGTCTAATCTGAATTGACCCACGTCTAGCTTTAATCCATTCCCTCTAGTCCCACCGTTACCCAACATCCTAAAAAGTCCCTCCCCAGCTTTCTTGAAGCCCTCTTCAGATACTGGCAGGCCACAATAAGGTCTCCCCGGAGCCTTCTCTTCTCCAGGCTGAACAACCCCAACTCTCTCAGTCTGTCCCCATAGGAGAGGTGCTCCAGCCCTCTGAGCATCCTGGTGGCCCTTCTCTGGACACGTTCCAGCACAGCCACAGCCTTCCTGTAACAGGGGCTCCAGAACTGGACGCAGTGCTCCAGGTGGGGTCTCACCAGAGTGGAGTAGAGGGGGAGAATCCCTTGATGCAGCCCAGGATACGATTGGCCCTCTGGGCTGCAAGCACACGCTCCGATCCTGCCCCGCAGCTCACACTGTAATTTCTGCTGCAGCCTGAAGTGCTGAGTTATGGACACTTCCTAAGGAACAGGGAAAGCTCAAATGCTACATGTGTATAGCTAGTAAAATTCTCCCTGTAAAAGTAATAAGCTGCCTCTGACCAGAGCTGTTAGGAGTTTGGAGAATGCAGAAAGTGTTTGCCTTTAAGCTTCCTGTGGTCTTTTTTACCACATGCATCGCCAAGTCAGCATGCCAAGGTTTTAAAGCTAATTGGATTTCTGAAGCTCCTGATTTCTTTCCTTCCAGCATTCAGTGTTTGTTTACATTCCCCTGGACTTATTTAATATAGGAAAAAAAGCCCACAGTTTACAAACAGCAGAGGATGAAATAGAGAGTATGGTTATCAAATTGAGAGGCGATCGGTCGGGAGGGACTGCAGCCTCCTGGAGAAGAGGATTAAGATAACAGTTTAAAAACCCCTTGAGAAATAGGAAGAGCGTCCAAAACCAATGGAATAAAATTCAACAAAGGAAATGAAAGGTGGTTAAATTAGTACTACTACAAGCAAGTCACGACGGCTAAACATTTGGTTATGGTTTGCAAGTGTGTTGGTGCCTCTGTGGGGTTTCTTGGGATGCACATCCCAGCAGTGCCTGTGCTGCCAGGCTGGAGACACCGTGGAATCACGGCAACCCCAGTCACCAGCGTGGTGCAGAGCTGCACTCCTGTCTTTGGGGATAGTCTGTGTGCATGTGTTGGGGGACACCACTTTGCTACTAAGGAAGGAGAAGTATCAAATAGGGCATAACCAACTAGACAATGACATTGCAGAAGATAACGTGGAATAAATAGAAACACAAATATGATGCTGTATGAGTACATGATGCTGTATGAGTAGTTCTCATTCTTCACTGTATTAGCAATAGGAGCATTATGTGTATGTCCAAGGACCTAGGCCAGCTGTTAAGAGAAGTGTCCCAGTTGTGAGGAAATTATGTCCTAGAACTGTGGGATTCTCCTTCCTGGAGCCTTCTGGCCCTACACTGAGCAAGCTCTTGTTAGTGGCCATTGCCTCTCACAAGTGTAGAACATGAAGGTATCATTCAACCAGTCCTCAGCCCTTGATTCTTACATTTTTGACATGAACTGTCTATATCTTTGTCTATACCAGTCTGCTGCCTCTCAGTCCGGAATAGCTGTGATGGCTTGCACCATGGGAAGCATTCACTTGTGACTAAATTGTGTTGCCCTCATATAAATATGAGAAAATCAAGATCAAGTTTAGTAAGAATCTTGTTTGGTAGTCTAAAAACTGGCAATAGGTAGGGACAGAAACATGATATTATTGTTGTTATTATTATTTTGTCCGAAAGTTACAGCGTTTTGCAGCTTGCTAACTAGAAAGAGAATATGGGCCAAGTTTATGCTTGTTTTGCAAAGGATTAGCTGATTAAGGGAGCCTAGGAAAGTTAATCTAAGTCTGCTGACACTTCATTTATTATACTTAAATATCTTCAATTACTGGGCACACTTTTGTGTTTTTTCCCCCCCTTCTAGCTTCTGACTTAGAACTGAGGCAATTTGTCTTGGACATCGTTGGGAAATAACAGGACTCTAGGATGGAATTGGATAACACAGCTACAAAGATAGTGTATGAACTTCCATTGCATTTTTTCTCTGTTGTTACTTAACTAATGGTTATTGCTTTTCAGTTTCTAGGTATCACTTCGAAGCCCATCAAAATAGCTCAAAATCTTGCAGTGAACTATGGGAAAGGAGGGGGTTTTAGGGTCTTGACTAAAAATCTCATCACTTTTAGTTCACATCTGCATTACTCAGGTACACAAAAGAACATGTGACTGAGATCCTGAGGTATGGCCTCGATATATGTACATTTGTATGCTCTACATGCATTCATATAGAGGCACATGTATAACTTTACTCAATGCTTTCACCATCACTACCAAACTGAGCAATAGCATACGTGCTTGCAAATGCCTTTGGCGTAAGGACCTTGTGTCCACTGCCTTGCTGGATGTTGGGTGCTGAAAGCAGTCTTTCCTTTGAAATTACCACTTGTCTCCTGTCTTTGATTTCAACAGCTTTGAGATTTCCTATTGCTTCTCAGTCCTGACATTTTTTTTTCCTTAGAACTTTCTGATCACCTGAGATAGGAGTTGCTACCACCCCCGAGGCTGAATAGTCAACATGAAGTGATTTTCTTGTATTTCTTCTGTATTGCTGTGTGTATTTGTTTTTGTAAGGCTGTGCACTTTCAGATTTCCCTTTGTTTCTCTGACTTGCGGATGAAAAGCCTGCATAGGAAGCACCCCAGTATTTGTGCAGTTTTGTCTGTTTGATAACAACCAACTTTGTTCTGAAAAATAGAGGTCTGTAAGTAGCTGATGATTGGCATCCTTTGCAAACAAAACCACTTAAAACAGGGCCCAAAAAAGGCTATTTTAGTAGTAAAATGAACCACCTCAGAATTATCTAGTCCTCCACGTGTGACAAAACATGCCCTACTGGTCAAGAAATGCCCCTGTGATGTTTAGTTTTACAGGAATTGGCTGGAAAATAGGAGGAGCAGGTTCCTGCTATCAGCTGTGCAATTGAACATTGTACCAAAGACTGACCTGCAAGTGGAGGGAGGGTCAGATTGCCACATATATCATTAATTAGTCCAAATTCTGTGTAACTATTAACTTGAGAGCATCTAGAGAGCTAGGCTGGTTAAAGAGCAGAAGAGGGGAGGAGACCAGGATGAGATGGAAGACAAACCAGGCTTAAAGCTTTGGAGAAAGCAGAACCCAGTAGCATTGACAGCACTGGACCTAATGCCTAGAAGTGTTTCCCATGGGAAACTGGGTGGCCTAATTTGGTATTCTTGGTGCAGAGATGCAGAGGTTGGCCTGATGTAACATAAATCTACATACTGTACTTGAATAACATTTTATTTTAAGAAAAATTTTGTATTGGCTGACCTGTAGAATGCAGAATATTTTTATGCCTTTTTTTTTTTTTTTTTTTATGATTTTATAAAGAGGTTTCAAAGTCTAAATATATAAGGATATCCAAAAGAGTTGTATCTTCATTATGAGGCTTTGGGGACCTTAACCCACTGCCGGTTACGTTACAAGAATTTTGTTCCTGACTTCAGTGGATGTGCCCTGAACTGGCACATGAATAATGCTCTGCTCTCCACTGGAGCTAAGCAATAGTCTGGGGAAATGAATATGCTGTGTTTAAAGTACTGGAGGTGGTGAGTTTTCCCTCTGTGGGGTGTGAGGGGCTGCGTGTCTGGGAGAAGATTGTCAAGCCCACTCTGATATCTCAGTTAGCAGGAATGAGACTAAAATTCCTTCATTCTGGATTAATTTTTAAAATACCTTTGTATTGGCATAAAATTGAGTCCTCTTTTCTTTAAAGGAGGGAGTTTTAATGAGTGTTACTTTATTTCTGCAGGACTCTAGTCTTTAGATAAAACCCATCTATTTTACTCAGCAGGATTCAACAATGCATATTTAATATGGTCCCGATGCCTAAGAAAGGATTGGTATGAGGGGAAAGAAAAGAAACATTTATGTTAAAGAAGCAAGATATTTACTCTTCGTAGCTGAGTCACTGAATTTATGGCACAGGAAGTTGTCTCAGAAGATACACACATCTTCATCTTATTTTTTATGCTGTATCACATATAATTTTGAGTGGCAACACAACTGTTTACAAAGGCACGCTGCATTTGTGAGTGTGTGGCACGAGGACATTCTATAGCTCTGCTGCTATCTGCAAAGAATAGCTACTATTCTAAACTAAATATTCTATATTATTCTATATTATTATATAAAATTCTATACTAAAGGTAGCTACTGGAAGAACAAATTTCTCACACGATTCTCTTTGACACCAGTTTTGCTGCAGCATCAGGTGCTTAACGTTAAAGGCAGCATGGTTCAGTCCTACAGGAAGACACTGTGGGTCGTTCTTTGTGCTGATCATTTCATGATGCTCACTACATGGGTGTGCCAGTGCTGTAATTCCTCTCCCTGGCTGAATACTGAGCTCAGTCACAGAGCTTTCCTTGCAAAGCCTGTTGAATCTTTGCTTGAAAAACACTCTGGAAGTGTTAATATAATTTCTTTTCCTTTGTCATGGAATATTTATTCAAGCAATATCCCTGCTTTCAGCACCACATCAGTTCCCAGTATATATCTGCCACCTGATACAGTAATCCTTCATGTGGGATATCAGAATGGGTAGCTGTGGAATGCATGGAAATGCCAGAGTTGAAGGATTATAATTTTGTCTGGAAAACTAGTAGAAGAGCTGAGAACCCTTTTAACAAGAAGAAAGCTCCTCTACGTATAAGCAGGTTTGTTAAGGAATAATTTTGGGATGCTGCAGAAATAGTGTGTAGTGACTTGTCATGATTTCTCAACGTTTGTCAGTGTTTCATGGTTGTATCCTCAGACATCCAGAGCTGCTCTGCAGTCCCCATTCTGCAGAGTCATGGCATTACTGAGTGAAACAGGGACCAAGAAAAAAGAGTGAAGATGCAGATGTGAGGGTATGGTTTGGGTTACTGGTACAAACATAAGGTGTGATCCTACCAGTATAGTGAGGTAAGCATCTAGTCTGGACTCAGCTGCAGGACAGGTGTTGTATCACAGGATCACAGAATGGTAGGGCTTGGAAGGGACCTCAAACGATCATCTAGTCCAACCCCCCTGCCAGAGCAGGATCACCTAGAGCAGGTCACACAGGCGTAGTTTGTAGTCCTGTGCTGACGAGCAAGTGGGCTTGCACTGATGAGCAAGCAGCCCAGAGCACCTAGGGAGTGTTCTGTAAATCATCAATACCTTTTGCAGGTGTTTTGAGTTTTTGGAATTGATTTCATACCATTGTGTGCTTTTTTTAAGGGTTCTTAAGAAGCATTTCCTTTAATTTTGTGACTTCAAGACACAAAGCAGATTGCTGGTATGAAGAATGCAGCACACAGCAAGCTCTTTTAAAAGTCTTTCTCCAGTGCTCTACCCTCTTCTCCAGTTAAGAATGGCTGCATTTTGCATCTCAGGGGAAGGTCTTCTCCCCACCTGTTTTAGTGAGCGATGCTTTAGTCATGCCTAACATCAGTAATTAACTTCACACTGACACACAGAGATGGAAAGTACAAGGATCTGGAGTGTGCTAAATAAATTACCAAAAGATCAGGGACGAGGAAGGAAAACAGCCCTATCTGTAGTCGGGAAAACAAAGGGAAAGTACCTGCTATTCAAATGCATTTGGGTGCTGTACTGAATACTATGTAGAGTTTTTTGTCCCCCTTTCTTACACAAAGGCTGTTATTTATGAGTTGGACCCCTGGAAGGATTACTAGAGAGAGGAGAGGCAGCAGTCTATATTGCAATACCAAGAGGCTGATTTTTTTACTCTTCTAACTGATGCAATGGCAACTCTTTCTGAACCTCAGCTCTGCTGGGCTCCAAATGCTCACGGCACTGCAGTGAGCACGTTGGGGGTTACAGGCTCAGTCTGTGTCAGGTCAGAGTCCCCCGCAGTCAGTTTAGCCCTCCAGCCCACCCAGCATCTCTGCCAGCACGCTGTGGTGGAGGCTTTCCTCTCATAATGTGACAAGCAATAAATTCCTCATTCAGGTGTCTTAAGCAGTGACTCATTCAGCTTCCCAGAAAAGACCAGGAGTTGGGAAATAACTTCACAAAGGGAAAGCTGACACTCTTTCAAGAAACCTAACTGGTTCTCACATTGCTTCTTCCTAGTGACTGAAGTGCTTTTTTATGGACTGGTCTGCACCTGTGTTCCTGGAACTGTGTCAGTTGCTATACTGGCTTCTGCTAGCTGAGGATGTGCTCTACTGCATCCGTATTTGCTTTCTTGCCCCAAAGTTCCTTCAAGAACCCCAAATCAAGGAAGGAATCATGAGCTACACATCTAGTTCTAGTACTGGTACCATAGAGTGAAAAGGTATTTCCATCCACACATACGTATTTTTACAACAGTTGGAAACTTGCTCTATGTTATAAACTCTCTCTCAGAGCCAGCACAAGAACTTAAACTTCAGTAGCCAAAGAGAAATTTGCTCACAATTTTCCTTCTGTTTGGGATTTTCCACATCCTTAACAGTGCCTTTATGCAGATCTTAAATCATAAAGACTTTAAAGCGTGTGATACAATAACCTAGAGTTTATAAAGTTGCCCTGCAACAGTTCATGTAGCTGCCTCGCAGTTAAGATGTTAGTCTAGATGATATTACACATTCACTGAAATTATAATTTTGTAACACTTCACCAGGACCAGATTGCTGAGCTCAGTTTAGTTTTCTACAATAGTATCTAAAAACATTTCCTTACCACTGAATTTGAAATGTTTTGGTAGGGTGACTAAGTAAACACGAATACAGAACATTAAAAAAGGCTTTTTCTCCCTTTTTTTTTCCCCCCTCCTCTTTCCATATTCAGGCTGCCAGGTTGTCTGTGTCTCAGAGAAATGAATTTTGGACAGGTATTTTTGAGAGCTTATTAATTCAATATCTTTAGGTACTCCAGAGATACAACGAGTATTAAGGACAATACAGGCAAATTTCATAAAGACTTGGAAACACAGAGCAAATCAAAAAATCAAAGAGCCACATCAAATGCTTTAATAACATTTTAAAGTTAAAAGTGAACAAAGTGGTTGCCAAAAGCTGACATGGCAATCTCCTGAAATGCCTGAACTAAAACCTGTTGAAACCAATGAGAACCTTTCTGTGGGGATCAGGGGGCTTTCTGTGTTTGCTTTTGGGATTTGATCAGTGCTATCTGGACTGAGAGCTAGAACGTTTTCACCTTCCCAAAGCTCAGGGGAGTTTTGCTCCCATCATTAGAGCAGGTTCATGTCCATTTAAGACACCTAATAAAACCAGAAGACGTAGTGTATTATAGTCTGAACATCTAACAGTAAACTGAACCAATAACATTTCGGTGATGAAAGTAATTTTGTGTTCTTATCTAGGGTTTTTGTTAAAGCATCCTATCAAAATTTTTCTGAAACCTAATTCAAATCAAACAAAGACCATAAAAGGGGATTTAATGTATAAACTCTGAGGAGATTGTGCCCTGATTTAACTTCTGTCCCATCACTGAGGACTACCAGAGGAGCAGACCTTGTCAGGCTGCACGCTTTACAAAGTTTCAGCCTGACTCTTTGAAATAGCCAACATCAGAAGTAAAGTACTTTCAGTTCCCTTCCTTTCATCTGCTGGGTGCAGTTCTCAAAATGATATCTACTTATCATTCATCTGATATTTTCCCATGATATTTTTGTAGTAAACAAGTAACATTCTTCCTCCCCCTCCCCTCGCAATCCCTCAATCTCCAACTTACCTAGTGGCAGAACAATGAAGAAAGGTAACCAGCACAAGATGAACATGCCAACCACGATCCCCAGCGTCTTGGCTGCCTTCTTTTCTCTGGAGAATTTAAAAAGTTTGAAAGCTAAGGAGTTCCTGGGGTTGTGCCCCTTGGATTTGCTGCTATTTAGTGTGTCCTCATGAATGTTCCTGTAATGAATCCGTAAAGTCAGCTCCTTAGAGTTGGACATTTCTTTCATAACTCCAGCTTCCAGGTTTTTAGTAGTCCTTTTTGCCACTATGTAGACCCGACAGTACATCACAAGGATGACGATCAGAGGAATGTAAAACGAGCCCAAGGAAGAAAACAAAGCGTAGAACGGTTCCTCAGTGATACGACACTCCTTGTCATCCTTCGGTGCTGGTTCTTTCCAGCCCAGAAGAGGCCCGATAGAAATCACCATGGAAAGGACCCAGACACCTAGGAGAGCTAAAATTGCCCTTCTTCTCGTTACCAAAGTTGGGTACTGGAGTGAATAACGTACCCCTATGTATCTATCTATAGAAATTGCACATAGACTTAAAATAGAAGCTGTACAGCACAGCACATCAACTGCTGCCCAGATATCACAAAATATCCTCCCCAAAACCCAGTAGCCAAGAATTTCCAGTGTAGCAGAGAATGGAAGGACAGTAAAACTCAGCAGCAGATCTGCTATTGCGAGGTTAATTATGAAATAGTTTGTAGGAATTCTTAAATGTCTATTGCAAGCCACAGAGAGAATTACCAAGATATTACCTATAATAGCAAAGAGAATAAAGGCACCTAGGATGAGCCCCACGATTATCGCCCTACTGATATCCAAGGCAGGTGAATCCAGGCTGCTCGCTGTCTCATTGGAGTTGTTTGCAAAAAGATTGCCATTAGTTAGCGCAGACACTTTCGGATATCCGGGTAGTGATGAATTGGATTTATCGCCAGGGTAGGTATTCATCTTAAAAATTATCCTCCATAGCAGGTTACCATTGGATACCTCGCACACCACGCAGACGGCTTGAGTTCAGTCGAAAGTTATCTTTCTACCCAAGAAGTTGCTGCAAAACCCCGGCCGGTTTTAGGCTGAGAATTCATCTCCCCAGCAAGCTGTCAGCTACGGCCACAGCGTAAAGTCCTCTGAAGCCCGTCAGAAATAACAGCCTGTTCAAACTTGCTTAATTTCTCATACGAACTCGTTTAAACAGAAAGGAGCAGGCAGGATCTCGGAAGGAGCTGCTGCAATCTTGACGTCCCTGAAATAAAAGACAGGTTGCCTCTTCTCCCTTGTGCACTTGTGGCTCTGCTGGAAGGATGCCCCTGTCTAGCTGCTGTGACACGCGTCTCCAGGACGGGTTTGTCAGCATTTAGGCAGCTCTGCCCGCACTGGCAGCCTGCGCTGGGGCTGATGCGCTGCTGACATCACCGCGGCCGGCCCCGTTGCGCGCTAGAGGGCAATGCGCTGCCGGGGAAAACTTCCACATCGCGACCTGAAAGCTAAACAAACGCAACAGATCCGTCTTAATTAAAGCATTTGCCACAGAAAGCTGGATTTCAGGCCTTTAAAAACCACCCCCCTTCCGTTATCTGATGCTTGGTGGGATGTGGTGAAAAAAGCAATCGCAGTACAAAGTCATCAAGTGCCCTTTGCCTTTTGCTCACCGAGGAAATGTATTGCAGTTTGGGTTGCAATTGAAGTGAATCACACGTTGGTTTAGAGAACTAATAACCTGCCACTTTCTAAGGATGAATAGATGTGTTCCAAAAGGTTAGTCATAGATTCAGTATTTAATGATGGCATAAAAACATACACGCAGTAGTTTGTTTCTAATTGAAAATAAAAACTAACAGATGATAGAAAATCTCTATTAAGATCTTTATTTTTATTTTATACTGCCGTGTATCAGGCACAGCTGTGGCTTCATCTTCTCTTTTCTGCCTCGGTAACTTTTCTAAGCACACATGCATTACGAATCCCAGCCTTGAAAAGAGCTGAGCACCCTTAACCCACGACCAAAGTGAAGGCAGTGAAAAGTGTTTAGTAGTATTTTCAAGGTACTCTTTATGCTTAAGTATCTTCCTATATCTTTGCTAAGGGCTGTGAGATCACTGAGACTGTTGTTAACTCTAGGAAGAGTTATCCTCTTACAGTATCCCATAAAGGAAAAACAAAAGTAGCTGCTGATAGATTTTTTAGATAATAGCCTTGAATGTTCAGAGCAGTGGTTTCTTGGTTTCTTCATTTTGTGTTAGCTCTGGGTCACCAGGTGGGGAGAAAACTCAAATCTTTAGAGCTCGGTGACATTAAAAATAAAAAATGAAAAATTGGCTGAGCATATAACTGCTAAAATACTGTTCTCAACTTTTCTGCCATCGGGTTACGTCCTACAGCTGTTGTCTGCAGTGCTCCGGGTTAATGAATATTGATCTTCCTGTTACAAAACGTACTGTGTTTAAAAGAAAAGGTTCGTTTTTAATAGGGCAGCTATGGCTGCAAGTTGCAGCTGAGCGTTGGTTTTAAGGCCAAACCATGGAAACACAAAGCTGTGGTTGAATTTAATGTGAGGAGTGTATGGCAGCTGTTTGTGGAGCCTTTCCTGACAGCAGGGACCATCGCAAAGTGCTATCATTCAAAAACCTTTCTTTGAAACATTTACAAGAGCGACGTGATAACGTGTCACGGAGTTACTGAAGGGAAGAGGAGCAAACACTCAGTTTATGAGCTTGGCCTCAGCTTTTCTGCCTCCGCTCTGTCCAAGGCAGGGCTTTCCTTGCTAAGAAAAGCAGTTAGCAGCCTTTACTTTTGGACACGTGTCCTTCACACTTACCTTTCTTGCCGGACTCCTCAGTTTTGTTTATCATTTCTGATTTAGTTTCTCTGCCTTGTCTGTTTAAAACGTGAATTCCTTGGGCTTCTTCTGCCGGGAAGGTGCAGGAAGAGCTGTCGGGAGGTATGATGAGAGCTGTGCACATCTCGTGCCACTCTCAGTGGAGCTGTGGTAGTTCAGAGGGCAACAGGAGTGGCTGCTCACCTGGGCGTCCTGCTGGGCTTACCCAGCCTACAGTGAAGCCTGCGTCGTCCCACCCTTGATGCTGCAGATAAAGTGATTAAAGCTAGTTTTATTAGGTCGTTAACGTCCAGGCATAATGACGTTTCAGCCTTTGGTATGTAAGAAACACACTATATGAAGATGTTGTAGCCCAGAGGAACCAGACCTCTCAATAGCCTTTCAAGAGCTGCTTCTAGGGCCAGCTGGTTCCAGTTTGCTGGCAAGGCCCGGGACACTGTGCCAACAGCAGTGGTGGGAAAGGGAGGAAGGGAAGAGAGTAGGGATCCTAACTAATAATGGTTGAACTAAAACATTTCTTTGCTCATCATCTTTTCCTGGCGGGAGTACTGAGACCAGTCTGCTTCCCTTAGTAGTACTGCTCTCTGTGTCCCTCCAGATGAAACAGCAGACAGAAAAGTCCTGTTCTAGGGGACAAAGATGAAGACAAAGCTACTGCTCATCATTTACAGCCCTACTGGGAAGCCTGATGTGTTTTTGCTTCTCTGTTTACCAGTCTGTGTAATAACATACTGGCTGAATAGTCATGAGGCTCAGCTGACTGATGTTCACCAATTGCTCTGAGATCTTCAGTGGCAGGTGCTATAATAAAGCAGAGGGTTCTGAAACCCAGACATGAATGTTAACTATTTACCTACCTTTGGATGAATGATAGAATGGGGACCATGAAAAATAGGCTACTTTTTCTGCCAGGTTCAAGGTAGCACTTCAAGGCAGCGCAATCGTGAACATCAGAGAAGTGCAGATAGTGCTCATTGCAGAGCTGCTTTCATTCAGCTGAATCCTAGGCTTCAGTGAAACAGTAAATTTCATAGCCTGGAGATTCCACTCAATATTACTGTACAGCAAGACAGGATGCCCTTTAGCTATTCAGTGTGCTGCTGGAAGCTTGCTGAGGCACCAAAGGACTGGATACAGGAGATAACCTTGAGGAAACATGAAGAAAACCTTCCTATGTTCTTAGACTAGTTCAAAATTTTAAATACGCTGAACTTCAAATTCGTATTTGGTTTCATCAGATGAATGATGCAAAAGGAGTCGCATTGTCATGGCTCAGCTCTGGAAAGGGCTGCGTTCCTTCTGTTCTTCTTTTACGAAGTGATATTAAAAATATGTACTGGCATTTTGATCTGCTTCCAGAGCCCCAGCAGAAGCACTTCCAGAGCACTTCTGCCATGCTAGTGAGGAACAATACAGCCTGCTCCTAATTGGGCGTGGGAGTACGAGCCAATATAGAATTTAAATGAGTACCTATGGTTTATATAATTCCTCTTGATCCTTTGATTTGATTAGGAACTCTGATAACTCACAGAAAGAAACAAATATGACTGAAGAAAAACAACATAATGCAGCTCCTTTGTAGATGATGTCAGTCATTAAAAATATACTGATAAAAAGATGAAACTCTCTTCTATTTTTGTTAGAGAATTCAATGTTAGTTACGTAGCTACACTTGTTTCGTTGCTTGCTCTGTTAATTGCAGATGGTACAAAACGTTGCTACAGTTTTGGTACCGATGTTCTGTCTGAAGTCTTCTTTCTTTCTCTAAGGACCAGTGGGCAACACAGACAGTGCGATCCACAACGTTTCTTTCTTTATTTTCCGCTGCTTGCGATTAACAGATCTTTGTCCTTCACAGAAAACCTCTTTGGCTCACCCAGAGTTGTGAAAAATTTCCACGGGGATCAGAAAGGATTATAGTTTCTTTACATTTCACAATTAAGCAGAAGCTGGTTTCCTTTGAAAGTGTGCACACAAGCCCTGAACCTCAGGGAAGGGTTGGTCTCTATGCCGAGAAGAGGAAACGTGCCTTAAAAATGATTAATTTTCAGTTGTCCAGTGATGATCTTTAAAAACTTGTGGGTTTATATTCAGAGTAAGAAAAATGTATCGTAGGTTCGTATTAAAAGCTGGAACTCGCCAAAAGAAGATTGCAAACATTTGCAGTTTTGGATAATCTTTTTTTTTTTTCCCTGCAGTGATTCAGTGCTTGTCATTTTTATGGAAATGGAATTTAAAGACAATTTTCAAAGTAAAATGGAGCCAATTAAATAAAATGCTGTGGTTTTTATGTTGTCACTGGCTCTTAAATCCTCTTCCAGATTTAGGTTTTTTGGGCTCGTTTCCCACACTAAAACATATTTTTTTCCTCACACTCCTTTAGCTGTGCAGTTCTGCTAGGGCTGTGCTAAGGACTCCCCAAATCACCAGTTACTGATATAGGCCCCATCTCAGAAACGGACGTTGCGAGGATGATGTCAGTTCAACTCTTTTTTTTTGTGCAGAGGGCAATGAACTGTGTATATAGGTGTGGTAAAAAAATCAGTGTTTGGAAGTTTGAAAGAAGCATGTCCCTTCTTTAAAGAAGGAGAAAACAGCACAGGCTGTCTGTCTGCAGCAGCTGGGGGAACGAGTGCACGTCTCTGTGTGTCGTCTTCAGCTTGAAAATGCTTGTGAAGCTGATGGACCCGCTTGATGCTGTCACTTTGCAATTGGATTAAAAAAACACCCACAGCACGCACGGAAACCCCCGTGTCAATGTGGAATTCGTAGTACTGCAAACCACATCCTCTCTAAAGACCGACTGAGGTGTTGCAGGTCTCTGAGACAGTTTGGGAGGATGCTGCTCTCTTAATGCGACCTGCGCTTTCATCGGAAACCGTGGGGCCAGTTGGGTGCACAGGGTCCCCTCAGGCTCCCTCCTGCTCCTTGGGTCCCATCTGCAAGGGCACTGAAGGGAGGAACTTCAGCTGGAGAGACACTGTTTTGTGCCATCTGTTCTGAGTTTCTTGCCTGTCTTTCACCAAGTGCACAGTTTGCAACCAAGTGCTGCAGTGAGCAGACTCACAAAGAGCAGAGGCAGGGAAGGGGACCTGCTCAGCTCAGCAGGCTCCAGCATCTCTCTTTCTTTCTTTCTCTGTGTACCACCACACAGTATCACCCTAGCATCCCGGCAGCACAGATGGCTGCAAGCTGACTCATCCTCCCCAAAACCAGAGAGAATAAGAGTATCCAAGTCTCTCTGCCTTTTCTCCATGCTTTATCTAAACTATGCACAGTCGCTGCTTATCTTCCTCCATGTTTTGATCACACGGTCCATGGCCATTCGCTCTCTTTCGCCATCGTCCCTCTGCTCTCTGGAGCTGAGGAGCAAGGAGAGGGCAGAGCACTGATACTCAGAAGATGGTCTCTTACTCTCTTCCTGAAGGTCCAGCAGTCTGCAGACCATCCTGCTACTAAAACAAAGCACCACTGAGCCAGCAGCACCAATGGACAGCTATAGACAGGCTCCTCCAGGCTGCCTGAACTGGATCTTTGGGTTGCTGATATATAAAAAAACCCCAAACCCTCAGCATTTCTCCCTTCTCCAAGGTGGTATCATTGACATCTTCCCAGGAGAGGACTGATGGAGAAGTAACTATCACGGAATTAGATAAATATCAGACACATACCACCAGAGGATGAGGAAAAAAGTGAGAACAAGTGAAGTCCTGTCTTTTTTTCTTTTTGCTGGCAGGCTGCTGTACAGGATATAATTTTCTTATTATTTATGACCCTCTTATCAGTTCATGCAGACAACTTATTTTCTGCTTGTGGTTGCACTGGGACTACCAGTGAAACAAAACACGCGGTTCTATCCTGCAACAGCCCCTATAGTCAAGAAAAAAATCAAAATACTTCTACAGGAGCCATCACTCATCTGGTTCTTGTGTAAATCACAGGTCTCTTAAGGATGTCCACCTACTGGCATTGAAAATAGCACATTTTTAGGAGAATAAAAAGAAATGCTTGCAGCGGAATAACATTTCATTCTATTGAGTCTCCTTTGACTTTTTCCAGGAAGCCGCACTGTCTTGGAGCTTACTGCAATCTGCAGGGAGATCCCAGAGCTGCTGGAAGGTGATGTTAACTGACAAGATGTTCTGACAAACCATAATGCAGGAAAAAAAAAAGGTAAGCCTTACCAAGTTACACATGTAAAGCGTGGGATATCTTCACTAAAACTAAGACAAAGCTACAAAGCTGTGTTTGACACTTGGGCAGGTTTATAGCGCTCTGCTTAGTTTCTGTGCAAATGCAAGATACTGAAAATCTCTCACAGAGTATCACTGTAAAGGTGCTTGCAAAAAAAAGCCTTGTGTGTGGGGAGCTGGTGTGATAGAACCACCCCTGTGCTGTATGTGCTGATGCTCTGCTTGTGCGGTCTTGACTGCTTTTCTCTTCCCTCTCTAGAAATTTGGACATGGTTGCTGTTAGGGTGCAGTGCTGCTAACGAGAGCAACATGGATTACAGCCATAAAAGCAGGAGGAGAAAGGGAAACTTTTCAGAGGGTTTTCTTGTGCCCTCTGAATTGTTGCCTGAAATATGTATGGCTTGTAGAAAAAACAGTCTGCACCCCGGAATAGTCCTTATTAACCAAAAAGGGCTTGAAGGAAATAGTGTGTTAGTTTTTCTCTAATTCCACAAGTCTCAGTTAGTTAGTTAGGACCTTATTTACCTTCTGAAAGCACTGAGAAAATCAAAGAATTCTCAGCTAGGAAGTGGGAGGTGAAAGTGAGTTATCTTAGTCTTCCAGAGCCATTTCCACCAAGTAGCTGTATTTAAGGCTGTGGACATGCCGCTGTGAGTACTGGCTAATTGGCTGTGCAGGGTACGCAGGGCTCCCTGTAATGAGCTTCTAACAGTGGTTGATGCTTTGGCTGATCAGAAGTCCTATTTTCTTTCCTTCTCTTCTCATCTTTCATCATTCCTTAATAGAGAGATTTTCCCTCGGTCCTAGCTGTGACCTTTTAAAGTACGGTTAGATTCTTTCATCAACCTACTGATTTGTAAGCCATGAATTAATCTAAGGTCCAGCAGCCTAAACATTATATATTACAAAGTTTGGCGTGGCTCGGGTGCATGAAAGAAACCCTGTCTGTGTGTCAGTTGACAGTTCATGGCAGACTTCACTTGGGCCATTTGAAGGACTCACACTTTAAATAAAACATAGCAGAACACAGAACAAAGATTGTCAGTCTGGAGAAGAGAAGGCTCTGAGGAGACCTTATTGTGGCCTTCCAAGATCTGAAGGGGGCTACAAGAAAGCTGGGGAGGGACTTTTTAGGATGTTGGGTAGAACTAGAGGGAATGGATCAAAACTAGAGGTGGGTAGATTCAGGTTAGACGTTAGGAAGAAGTTCTTTACCATGAGGTTACTGAGACACTGGCACAGGTTGCCCAGAGAGGTGGTGGAAGTCCCATCCCTGGAAGTTTTTAAGCCCAGGCTGGATGGGGCTGTGAGCACCCTGCTCTAGTGGGAGGTGTCCCTGCCCATGGCAGGGGGGTTGGAACTGGATGATCTTTAAGGTCCCTTCCAACCCAGATAATTCTATGATTCTATGATATTGTGAGAAAGTTACCACAAAAAGAATGGTTTTGTCTTTGGTGAGTGGAATAAAACAGACCTGTAGTGAGGGTGAGCTGGTTGGTCACGGCTGCCCTGTCTCACATCTGCAATGACAACCTAGGCAGAAACCCTCCAAAAGAAAAGTGTGAGTCCCTTACAATGCTGTGCTGAAGTGCACTGAGGAAAGAGGAGTTTTTCCTCATCCTAGATGGAGATGAGTCCCAAACCATGGTGAAAACTTTGACATGGGCAATCTTTCAGAGTTTGAACCCAGTAAGGGGACATTTATTGGAAGCAGACAACCTCCAGTGCTCTTGTTTCGCATGGGCTGACTGTTAGCCTGCTTCGCCCAGCAGTGGAACAGCCCTGATAGCTGGACTAGGCCACTGCTTCCCCCAGAAAGGCTTCTTAGCCTGAACACCAACCTCTGTGAGCTGGCTGCCTGGCTGCTCGGACAGAGGTGGCTAAAGTCCAGCCGAGGCGCAGTGTGAGCGGAGTGGGAAAGGTCTGTCCATGCCTGCCCAGAAGGCACTATGTTAAATGCCATCATGATTGATTTAGGAAGTGGCCACACTTAAGAAAGACTCTGAGCATCTTCACCTCTCACTAAGTGCTGCTGGTGAAGAAGAGGGTTTGTTAGATGGTGGCCTGGGCTTCCTAGGTAAAGCAGCTGAATTGTGCCAGTAAGGCAGGAGGGGAACACAAGGCTTTCCCGAAAGAATCCTTTTCTTTCCTATACATTTAAGCTGTCTCATAACTTTGACTGGTTTAGAATCAAATTACAGTGGAATGACCTGGAGGTTTTAATCTCCATATTATAGTCTGTTCTAGATCACAAAAATTAATACAGATTGCACAGTCTTTTTTTTACAAAGGAACATGGCTGGATATATTTATTTACATTAAATAAACTAGTCTTCATTTAAAATACTTAGTATGTCATTAAAAGGACAGTAGTTAAATGTCGACAAAAGAAAAACATTTTAAACGCAACACATAACTCATGTTACTCACTGTCATAAATGAACTTTGTGCCAAGCACTGTGCAAGTTTAGAAGTGGATTAGACATTTATGTGGCCAACAAAACAATCACTCATGAACCAACTGAGATGACCACAGTGTTATAAATCTCCATGCCGCAAGAAATAAACTTGAGGCTAAATTCAGGCTGGATAAAAGCTTCTGATACTGGCAGATTATGTCATAAGTAATTAGTCTCATTTCTGTGCCTTCTCCTGAAATGTTTCGTCTCTAATAATTAGCTGCTAAGCCTAGAGTAATATTTTTAACAGAATAGAAATGTAACTGGGAAAGAGATTTGTCAAAGATACCTAGACTGGCTCAGTGCTGTAGTTGCCCCAAGTGGGAAGTGTGCTGCCTTGATATTTTTGACCTTCATCTTTAAACACCAGAATACCCTCTTGGCCCATAGAAACTCCCCAGGATTCCTTCTCAGCCTGCTGATAGCCCTGCCTTTGTTTTTGAATGTTGAGATTGTTTAGGCTGCCTCTAGCAGGTCATAGTAGGCTGGGTCCTAAAGTACATTTGAAATCTAAACTTGAATTCTACAAGTTGGGACATTTTGATAAAGAACAATATTTATTTATTTATTTTAAAAGTAACACTTATTTTTTGTCTGTCTCCATTTCATTAAGTTCTGATCATGGTGTGCAGAGTACTTCATTACATCTTTTTGACATTCAGAGTCTGAAATGGCAGTATAAATATCTTATTGTTAGTAAGTGGATGGGGACTCACTGCTGATAAACACTGAAATTCATCTTGCTGTGGTGATATACCAAACCATTCTGATGTTTTGCCTTGATGAAAATGCCTGGGACAGTCAGTGAGAGAGTTTTATGTGTGCAATAATACAGCCCTTAAAATACAGATCCTACATCTCCAATCAAAGAAATGGATGTCAATTTATCATCTAATTTGATCTGTTCCTTTTCATAAATTGGTATTTAGATGTATTCCAGGGTATCTTTCTTGGAGTCAAGGCATTTTTTTTCTTATTCTTGAAGGATTTTTGGCTACTAGTTTTGGTAAAATATGGCTCTCTCTGAGAAAAGGAAGCAAGTCTAGACTTCCTGTCGTACTGGTTCCCAGCTCCAGCTGAAAATCTTAGAGAAGATGGAAACTTATATTTCTCCTCCGTATCTCAATAATTATCCAGTCTTTCCTTTGCTGAACACATTGGAATAAAAATGATAGTGATAAATGGCGGAATTGCTTGGACAAGGACTGCAAATGGCCAGACCACTTCTTTGGTCCAGGGTTGGAAACGTGAAGATAACAAAGAAGTAGAGGCCAAAGAGGACCTCTTTACTATGCATGGAGGGAATGAAGGAATGAATGGAAGAGAACTTTTCAGCAAACATAGCAAAATGAACTGGAACAATGACTTATTCTGTATTTTCAAACGTGCCACTCCTAATAGTCTGTTAATCTAAGCAGAAGGAAGAAAATCTTGCACTACACTGTAGTCTGGAACTTTCTGAGAGAACCTGTCTTTTTTGTGTCTTTTCCTAGAAGGACAATTAGAGACTCCTGCTTACGTACTGAACTGAGATATTCCCTCTTCCAGAATACTCTATTAGGACTCAGCTTGTCAGCCAGGTGTTTAACTGTTACAGATTCTCCTCCATAATAGTATTCTAAATGCATATAAACATCTCATAATAGTTTAAAATACACCCTAGTGGTTTCACACCACTCAGAGTAAATAAAAGAAGTGCATGGTACTCCATCTTTTAGAGGTGAGAGTAAGACGAGAAAGAAGTGGGTTTTTTTTCCAGTATGCCCAGTGCATCAGTGACAATCGAGCACTCAGTAGCTACACACATACAGGTGGAACTGTGACAACTTCAGAGAAAAGAATTAGAGCTTGCCTCATATTTTCTGTTAAATGAGCACTGAACTCTTCTTTGAATTAATGTTAAATGTTCAAGGATCTGCTGCTTCCCCCATATTTTATTCTCATGAGAAGCCATAAAAACCTGCAACAACTCTTTATTTCTCCAGAGAAAAATGAGGTGAAAGGCAACATCTGTTGTCTTTTTTCCTGTCAAGATTTGGAATATAAAATAGTTATACAAACTATTAAAGCAACTGGGAAAGACCTAATTCTATTTAACTCTAATTCAGTATGCATTGGATGTAAAGCTGAACTGCATCGTGTATGGTCTAATAGCTGATTGTAGCGTAAGAAAACAATGAGAACAGCTTTATTTTGTAGAACTAAAACTTTCTCCACTGCTTTCAAATTCCTGTTGTTTAAGAGGTGGACATGCAAAATCTGCCCGCTGCTTATCCACACGTGTCCCGTGGCAGTGCAAATCCGAGGGCTTTAGAATCATCGCAGGTATGCAGCATGCCGGGTAATGCACCCCTTCCCTCCATACTGCACAGAAGAGAGAGAAGAAAACCCACAACCCACCTTTGCAGATCTCACTGTGATGATTTAACTACTCTGGAAGGTGGTTAAGCAAGCTAAATGTTGCTTACGGATCGCACAGGTATGTTGGGTCTACCTGTGCAGTGCCCAGATTTGTTACGCGCAGAGTCCAAAGCATTCACCATTACAGTGAGCTTATGCTCTATAATCCTCTTTAGCACCAGCAGCTAAAACAAGGCAGGAACAAGAAACAGTCTCCAATAGGAGAAAAATGATCCGACAGTTAGCAAGAAGCATGAACCATGCTCTGGGTGCCAAGCCTGCACCAGGGAGGAGGGCTGGCTCCTGTGAGCAGCCTGGCCCTACAGCCCAGACCCTCTGAAGGCTCACCCCTGGGGCAGCTGCCGAAAGCATTCTAGTGCTAAATGCAGATTGCACAGCAGGGCAGGGAGGAGAAGCTGATGGAATTCCAGCTATTAAGAACTTTTTTTGTCTGCAAGCAGCACCTTGACTATGACCTGGAGAACTTCTGGCAGCAGTGCAGGGCTTAGCGTAGAGCAGAGGTTGCACAGCTCTGTAGCACTCCACTTTGGATTCCTCCCAGAGCTATTAATAATCGATTAAAGGTAAACACGGTTACTGGTTTGTCATTTACTTACAGAAACCATACAGCTGTGACTCCAGGCACACAAGATGAGGGTCTTTTTTCTGGAAAGGCCTGTAACCACATGAATATCTACTCTGGGGTTTATTTACCAAAAGCAAAGCAGTGTGCTGCTGCAGAATGCAGCTGCTTCAAGCTATTGCTTAATAAGCAAGAAGTAAATAAAAAAATAAGTAGGATTTTGATGGAATTCTCATTTTTTACACACATTGCAAGAGATATTCTTGACAGTGTCAGAAGTCACCGAGTCAGAAATAAAAGAGAGCAGAAGGCAGCAGTTTTGACCCATCAGGAGTAGTTTCACTGTCAGAGAGCTTTCAGAAGATTATTCTGTGAGCTGTCCCCCACCAGCATCGGGCAATGTGTGATCCATGGAGAACATCGCAGTGTCTTGCCAGCATTTGGTGTAAAGAACTAAGTGACAAAGGAGCACTCTGAGTAAGTAACAGTGTGGGGAAAGATCAGAGAAATACCTGCGGGCTCTCTGAGTGAAACTGTCTGCACGGATCTGTCAGAAGCATGTGGGGGAACATACAGTGGGAGTCTTTTGGAACAGCCAAATGCACCGATGGGAACGATGCATTGCAACATATGAAAAGGGACTAAGCAGTTGATAGCATCCTCAGGGATTCACGTTTTGAGATATCGCCAATGATTGCTGGTCCCTGAGTTTTTCAGTTGTACAAAATACACGTTTCAAACAGATAGGGAAGAATCTGTTGATAAACTGATATATGGAGTCTCTTTAGGATAATTTGCGTCCCCACCAGTCAGAGCTTCTGCAGGCTTTGTCCATTCCAAGTTTATTACTCAGGTTAATATTTGTGGTAATTAAGACTGACATTCTTGACTCCAGCACCATACATATCCATTAGAAAAAACAATTCAATGAGGCGTCGACTGGCTTACAAGTTAGTGATGCCAAATGAAGTCATTAGACTTGTCAGTCAGTCTGGCACCACTCTTCTGATTAGCAACTTTCCTTTTTTGGGTAGGAATCCCCCAACATCTCTGTGGCTTAAGAATATTAGTTATATTAGATATAGTTGTAACCAGGAACTAGTCCAACAATCTCTGGTTAAAAAAACTAACTCACCTTTGTTTAAGGACATCTAAGGAAAGAGCATTCTGACCTACTTCTGACAGGTTGCTAGTCACAGCTTCTTTCTTTCTGACCTTTTGGAATGAGCACGAACATTTAGCCACGATGAAGATAATGGAAGAAAATATGTATGAGAATGAGTCACTGAGATTTTTGTTCAGAAAGCAAGATCCAGGATCCCAAGAGATCTTTATTTATAGCCTAAGCAAACTCAATGGAGAGCTGCAGGAGGACAAATGAAACCGTAGAAGAGGCTAAAGTAGTGAATAATGATGACCCGAACGTGCTATTTCCACCACAAATTAAATGAGCACATTGTGGTAGTAAAATTGCAAAAGAGCTAAACCAGTTTTAATTCTGTGGAGCCCTGCAAGCTTTTTTGGAATAGACACTGGAGAAAAGGTTTCATTTCACTTGTTGCCTTTACCTCCAGCTAAGCAGTACAGTAGATGTTTACAATAAAAACAGCTACAAATCTGGAGGATATTCAGAATAATGCAGTGCTCTGTATCTTATCTTTCTTTCCATCTGTCTTCAGTGCTACGAGCTCAGAGTGTGATATTACCATAAATGTATTGAAATATATCCAGGGGAATAAAAGTATTTACAATTGCAAGGATAAAATCAGACTGCCTCAGTGTAACATGTCTCTCATCCTGACTCTGAGCATAAAGTAACTGCAGCCAGAAAATAGATCCTGCGATTCTCCAGAGCTGATGGAAGAGAAGAAAGCTCCTGTCATACATCTTATTTAATGAAAACAAAGACTTGCATGATTTTATGTGAATGATGCATATCTATTGTAACAGGAAGGCACTGACAAGTTAATAGCAGTGCAGTGTGCATCAAGAATATCACAGATGTCACAACACCAGTCCTCAGCCTTTGGGATACGATCTCTGCAGACCAAGACTCCGGTACTCCCCACCTCTGGAGTCTGGTGTGCAGAAGCAGGGTTTGCTCCTAGGTAGGGCACTAGCCTGAGCACGAGGAGATGATAACTGTAGTCTGAGCCCTTCTAATGGGTTGCTGTGTTAATTTAGACAAGTCATACACTCTCCCAGTGCCTGAGTTGCTCTGCCTTTCACAAGGAAATGACGAAGCCTGTCTTTGCAGTAAAACACCTTCAGAGATTTAGCTGAAAAGCAATGTATCAGAACAATACTATCACTAGCTAGGAGGAAAACACAGCTCTGTGAACACCCAGGCTTTCCCCCTTCCCACATGCATATATGTATATATATATATATATTCAAACCCACTCCAGTGCAATTGTGATTTTCTTCTGTTGATACTTACAATTATGATTCCTCTGTCTCTGCTTCTGCTAGAGTGAATATTTCCCAGAGCCTCTGTAGCCTTTTACGCATACTAACAGGGTGAGTGCCCGTTCGTCTGTTGTGTGACTGAGGCTATTACAGAGAGAAACAACATCAACGTTTAAAAACAAACGAGCAACTGAGAACTTCAGTGATGTACCTGTCTCTGTGATGTCCTTCGGTCATGGAAAAAAATAGAGAGGTTGGAAAATACAACTTGGGTCTTTTTGGTGTTGGATGGATCAGCTGCAGCGTGTGCTCTCGCTGGCTGTAACAGGAGTATTTTTGGAATGGATGAAGGGGTGATTCTCTTGCCTTGCTCTGCACGTCACTGTGATCTCAGTGCTGCCGAATATATGATGCATCTCAAACTGCAAGTCTCTCCTGCAGCAGCTGCATGCTGAATGTAAACTGCTACTAGAAGAAATGAAGGAAGATCCCAAGTAGGGGGTAATAGCTGGTTTTTTCTCTTTACTGCTGGATTGTACCATAAGAGGTTTGCATAGGTCTGAAACTTAACCTGTCTCTGGTAAGCAAACATTTTACAGATGCCGATCAGAATTTTCCAGTGAAACAGATTTTCTTCACAAGTTCTTTGAAATCTTTACAAAAATCTTTGAAATTCTTGGCAATGCAAACTTTCCATGGAGATTTTGCTAAGGTTTCACTTACTGTTACGTGGCAGGGTGCAAGGTCTGATTGGTATCAGAGAGATAAAGGCCCATCAGGAGACAAATCCCTGGCAGAGTTCCTCCTGTGAATGATGGGTAAGCCAGCACTCAAATTTCTCTTCTGCCTATCTCGAAATGGGACATTCAGCTGCTCGCCTGTATGGCTCTCATATTTCACCTCTTTCCCATGGTTGTCAAGAGGCTTTCCATCCATCAGTTTTCTCCTTTTTGCCTGCCTCATTCCTGGCTGGCACCAATCTTTGAATACTTTCACCTGGCATGAGGGGCAATGGGCACAAACTCGAGCACAGAAGTTCCACCTCAACATGAAGAAAAGCTTCTTTGCTCTGAGGGTGTTGGAGCCTGGAACAAGGTTGTGAAGTTTCCTTCTCTGGAGACTTTCCAGCCCCCCCTGGATCTGTTCCTGTGTGGGCTGCCCTGGGTGTTCCTGCTCTGGCAAGGGAGGGTGGGACTTGTTGATCTCCAGAGGTCCCTTCCAACCCCATCCATTCTATGATTCTGTGATGCTACCTGGCTTGTAGAGTCACTCTCCAGAATGCTTGCAGAAGGATTGGATAAATGTTGGATCAACAAGTAGATAAGGGGTAGCTCCTCATTTAGCTGTACCTGCAGCAGGATGGAAACTAGGGCTTTTTTTTTTTTCCTTTTAGTTTGAAGAAATCATAGAGCTTGGTTGATAGCTAGGTGTCTCCAGGAATAGGGGAAGGTGTGTACTGGAATGGAGCTGTTGGGGACTTCCAGAGATGGTGAAGGCTGCTGGTCTGTGATCATGGCAAGGGTTGGAGTGGACATCACTGCTAGTGCACAGATAAGTTTGCCATGAGGTTTTTCAGGGTTGTCCTGATGTGTCTGCTGTATTTTGAAAAGGACCTGCTGCCTACAAGTAAGGCAAAGCCATGGGCTGTGGGGAGGGCATTGAGGGGGAGCAGCAGGATGGAGGGTACTGCAGTGGGCGAAGCCTACTGGGAGAGAGGCTTGGAAACTCCTGCTGCAAAGAGATGTTTGATAGTAAACCTTACTCTGCTGGTGGGAAACTTCAGGTGGACAGTTAATGTGTTTTGCTGTTGCTGAAAGTCTGACTGCTTCTAGTGTCTGCAGTGTGATCTTCCATCATCCATTAAATGAGGTCCCAGATGCCACCCCTGAAGTAGCAAGGGAAGCCCCAGAGGCAGCAAGTGGGATTATGTGCTCAGCAAATTAAGAGCAGTGGGGTATTTGTCTAAGATATTCCTTATTATAAATGGAGAAGTATAAAGCAGAAGCACTGTATGATTTGCAGATCCATCCCTGAACTTACAGTTAAAAAAAAGGAACATAAAAGATTGTTAAATATTGTACAATGAATCTGATTGATTTTGAGATTTTTGGTAAGTGGTAATAAGGAACCTCATTAAATTTTCACGATTTAAGGCATATTCCAATTTTGTGAAGCATTGCATCTCCCAAGTTCTTATTTGCCATTAAAAGTCAAGAGTCTGAAAGTATTTTACAAACATTAATAAGAATATGCTCACAGAACATCTTCAGTAAATATCTTCAAGGGGTTTTTTTTATTCATGCAAGTGAAAAAGATGAATGAAATATATTCTGAATATGTAGGACTGTGTTAGCCTGAAGTTATTACAGATTTAGGAAGGGAGCAATATGCAGGGACAGGAACAGAGGCTCATAGGATAACACTATGGACTTACTGTAATTGGCTTGTTATTTATTCTGTTCAGGTGAAATGAAAAGTAAAAATCCTTTGGTAAAATTCTCCTTGTTGGCATTTATTCGTAATGGGACTGAGTAAGCTGCAAAGATTAATCAGTTTAAACTGCTGGAGTTCTCAGTCTACTTAGAGTGTCTTGCTCTTCCCCTGCCAGAGCAGGACAGGACTAGAGCAAAACCCAGACAAAACTAGAATTCCGTAGTGTTAAATTTTGCTTTGGGATGTAGAGTTGTATTTAGAGAGTTTATGCCAGAACCTGTGTATTCCCAAATCTTGGGCTTATGGACACTCATCATAAAATATTCTTTGTCTTTCTTAAGACTTTTCTAACTGCAGAATTTAACTCCAGCTTTCCAGGTGAAATATTGACCCTGTAAGTAAATAGAAATTTAATGGAATTACTGTTTTAATTTATTGACCAAAAAGAACTAAGGAGGTCAGAAATAAAAGGTTTTGCTGAAGAACTTTTTAATCATCTCTTTCATTTTTGCTATAATGCTGTCATTACACTCATTTCAGTGGGGTTTTTTTTTCTTTTTTATATAGCCACACTTTCCATAAATCAGGCTCAACCTCCATTTCAGAAGACACAAAGCTTTCTTATGCACCTTTGATCTTTTGTATATTAGCTGAAAAGCACTTTCATAGGAAAAATGGATCTTACTAGAGTACTTGCATGTCTTAGAAAGAAAATAGTTTTCTACTGTAAATGTATTTTGCCTGTTTATTACAAAGAATTGGTGTATTTCTTTCTATCTGAAATTAGTTAATTGAACACACTATTCTCAGCTAAATAATTGGCCTACATTTGGAACTGTTTTACTTAAAAATGTAATCTCTCCATACTCTAAATATACTTTAGTACAACTGTTATGTGTAAAACTCATTTTAAGAAGAAAGGTGTGATTGTTACTTGTTAACTGCTTTTCTTGTTGGCTTATCTAGAAAAAAACAAGTTTAGTTAGTAGAATGAGGTTAAGCTCCACAAAATTAATAACCATAAATGACAGAGTCTTTTAATAACTGGCAGTACATAATAAAGCTATTTTCTTCTGACTATCTTTCATGTGATACCAAAGTCTGCTTCGTGCCTTTATTCTTTATTGCCACCCATGTGAGTGCAGTTGGCTAGCTGGAATAGCATTTATTAAATATATCAGGCACAGGCTCTACCAATGAAATCGTCTTGAAAACTGCCTTGGACAAAGAACATGATGGGATAATTTTTATTATATGCAAACCTCTGACCAGAGTCACCTTCTCTACAGCTTCCTAAATAGGAAGCATCCTTAAGCAGAGAATGGTTCTGTAACTTGGGTTGTTCATCTCTCTCTGCCCATCAATAAGCAGATGCAGTGTTTTATTTGCATGTGATGATTACAGTATTGTTTCTAAATAGTGCATAGGTAGGTTACAAGGAAAAACCAGTCTGTATGAATGAATGAACCAGTGCTCCTCAGTGCTCCTGTTCTCAGAGTTGTCAAGGAAATGGGATCGCCCTGTGTGAAAGTAGAGATGATAGTAAGTGTAAGGAATCTCAAGCATCATTCAATTGTGGCATTATACTACACCATATATATGGTAGCCTCTTTTCTGTATCTCAGAATGCTTTCAGTTTAATTTTTCAGTGAAGGATTTAATGAACGCTCAGAGTTTGTCCCTTGTCCAGTCACTCTGTTCCGTCATCCCTCCTAAGTTTTTGTTACTGAGTTTATCCTTTTGTCCTCTAGCAGATACACATCCATATTTCCTGCCTCCTAGACTTGGATGAATATATGCAAAGCACTATTAATGCTCTTAGATGAGAAGCAACATTAACATTTCATGTCATAATATTTATTTCTGTTAAGCATTATGCCAGCTGTCCCGTGTTTTAGGGAGGTTTAAGTAATGATATCATGCCGTGCCATCTGTAGACATGTAGTACTGGTAGTCCAGCTTGGTTTAACAACAGAAATTGTACTAGACTGGGTATCTCCAGAGGGGTCTGCTTGTTTTGTGTTCATCTAGAGGATATGTTGCCAACTTCTTTTGTGTTTGATTCGTTTGTGAGCTGTCCCACACTTCAGAAGGTTTTGCTAAACATGCTGCTTGAATCTAGCTGGGTATTTCAGCTGAGCAACTCATATAGCTGCTGAGAAAGAACAGTCAAAAATGAGAAGCATTTTCAAGAGCTTTGCCAGTGCTGCTGGGAGAGGTGCCCTGCAAAGGCGTTCAGAGTTCTGATTCACAGGCTTGGGACATATAAAAGCAGCACCTCTGGTACAGAGCATCTAGATGGAGAAGAAAGCTTGGCATCTACATAGGTCAGTGCCCTGGAGGACGTGATCCTCAGAAAAAATCACCCATGTCTCATCCTGAGCAGTACCCATTCCCATGACCTGCCTGTATATGTCCAGGCCAGATGAGGATGTGCCAGACTCTGCAGCTACTGAGGAAAAAATACGAGCCCTGGGCCTCTCAGTCAGAGTCTGTGAGCGTGCTGATGTCGCGGCAGCCAACAAAACCAGATGCATTTTGAATGAAATCATCAAAGAGACTCAACATATCCTAAAACTAGGAGAGCTGGAAGTGCTGGCATTAGAGTATGGAGTCGTGAGGCCATGACAGCCTTCTGAGCTCATGTGGGAAGGCTGGCAGAAGCTGAGGTTATGTAAGAACTGGTGCCAGGAAAAAAGAAAAAAAAGAAGACAGTGTCATTTCTACCCTAACATACATAGAAACTGTCTCTTGCTTCCTTTCCTAAAGCTTCAAACGCTTTTAAATGAAATTAGTTCAATTTTATTACCCCCCTGAGGATGAACATCTCCAGACATTGTTTCATTTGTGTGTTTTACCCACTCTGGGCTGCGATGACTACTGTTTCTCCCCTCTTACTTCAGTCAAGTCATGGCTACACCAAGCTGGTTTAACACAGCAGTGATTTACGTTGGATGAGGAGGCTGCTGGTGCAGCTCACAGCTGGAGCACAGCTATTTTTCTACAGACCTCTGGTTCAGATTTCTCGTTCTTCTCCACTTTTAATTCAGACATTTATGGATTGAATAATGAGTACTATGGGATTTTCCTTGGATGTGTTTTTGGCGGACAAATGGCAGATGTTTTGAGAGAGGTATGGGTTATGTCTAACAGCAATTTAATTAGCATTTTATTCAAATAAACTTAATTAATGTTTTGTGCTTACATGGAGCAGTAATCATCTACAAATCTGTGGGAAGGACAGCTTAAAGTTCACTGCTATTTTCCTCTTCCCAGAATAGGATCTTCTTTCTTAGCACCATGACATAAGGCCAGAAGGATAAAAAAGCAGTTAAATGCTTGTTTTACAAGTGAGAACGTTGTGCAGAATTTTAGCCAATTGTGAGGAATAACATTTGGTGTCTACCACTGATCAGTTAAGAATGATAAATGAAACTTCAGCACACTGAAAATCTTTTGGACTTACAGAAAATGACACAAGCAAGAGTCAGTGTCAGAGGCAGACAGTCCGTTGGTGATGCAGGACTAAGCTTCAGGCAGAGGGTACGTTTTGCTTTCTCTAAACAGGTTCCTGGGTTATATCCAGACTCTGTCCAGGGCCTGAGCTCCGTCTCCCAAAGCAACTGAACCAAGTGAGAGCTATGCTGCTGGCTGCCCTTCCTCTTGAAGACTCTCCAGTGCAGGCCTATGATGGGGGCATGGGAAAAAGTAACCTATGGAAACTCCTTTGGTGTCCTACAAGGTTTTCACTGCTGGCTTCTTTGCTAAGGGCCCAGGTGCATGGGACCATTGGTTAGTTGGCTCAGTAGGGGAAATATATATCCTTCAGTGAGACTGAGCAGGTGTTGCTTTTTTCAACATTGCTGACCACAAAGGGATATCTTTGGCACCATAAGATGACTACCATGGAAAATACCATGAAAGGAGGGGCAGAAAATACTGCGAAAGGAGAAACTTGGCTAACAACACCTGCCTACCCCTCTTTCCTCAAACTGCACATGAGCCTGGGCCTGGGGTCCTTGCTTTTGGAGACCACCAAAAGACCCCTCAGTGACGGTACTGGCCATGTGCATCAGCCACAGGAGTGATGTAACATGGGGGCAAGGCAATGCAAAGCGGTTCCAAGGAGTGATGGACTATCTTCTGGAAGAGGAGGGGACATGGACAATAAGTGATGGATATGCAGACTGGTAGATGGTAGCTTCTTCCACCAAGAGAGTCCAGTCAGTGGGATGCCATTGGAATTTGTGGGTGGTATGCTAATCTAATCTAATCTAATCTAATCTAATCTAATCTATCCCTCTTCTTCTTTCCAATTTGTCTTCCCTCTTCTCTTCTCTTCTCTTCTCTTCTCTTCTCTTCTCTTCTCTTCTCTCCTCTCCTCTCCTCTCCTCTCTCCTCTCTCCTCTCTCTTCTCTCTTCCCTTCTCCCTTCCCTTTTCCCTTTTCCCTTTTCCCTTTTCCCTTTTCCCTTTTCCC